>JADHKL010000019.1:0-301759 GCA_019925545.1 Ophiostoma angusticollis
GCCTGCATTCTGTATTGTAGCTCCTTGAGCTACGTCCTCGTCTACAATCTGAACCCGACCTTCTGCCTGCTCGTCCCTACCTAGCCGACTAGTTGTTTACCCGCCGTGACACCTTCCTCATTCTCATTCTGGCGTCTATCGCCGCTATCACGTCTCGCAAAGATGCCGAAACCGCGCACTTTCTCTAACGAAGGCTACAAGACCGTGGACGCCTCCACCGCTTTCGAAGAAGAGACACTGCCGCACTTCACGCGCGAGGCGTTCTATCCGGCGCGCAACGGCGAGATCATTCATGAGCGCTACCAGCTGGTGGCCAAGATAGGCTACGGCACGAGCTCGACCGTCTGGCTGGCCCATGACCTGCTGTAAGTGCCTGTTACTAACTTGACGGTAACCTCTTCTCTCCTATCTTTCTGCGCTAACTTTGTCGAGGGATGACACATACTGGGCGATGAAGATGCAGATCAACACAATGCCGGAAGAGTATCGCACGAGCGAGCTGGAAGTGTACCGCCACTTGGCGACGCATGGGACCCCAAACCACCCCGGCGAGAAGCACATCTGCAAGCTTCGGGATGCATTTGAGCTTCAAGGGCCAGATGGGAAGCACCAGGTGCTTGTACTTACGGCTGCTGGCATAACCCTCAGCGAGTTCCGCTGCCGGCCTGGCACCATGCTGTCGCCTCTTGTGGCACGGCTAGCTATTAAGCAGGTGATTTCGGCCATCAACTACCTGCATTTAGCCGACGTCATTTACACAGGTATCTCTTCTTTGATTACTTCAGTTTCGGCATGAAACGATATCTTTTTTATTTTTCCTTCTAACCACACAGATCTTCATGCTGAAAACTTGCTGCTCGGTGTCACGGACCAAGATTTGTTTAACAAACTTGCCAACCTCGAAGCAAAGACGCCATCGCGTAGGAAGTATATCAATGGCACCGTGATCCACGCAAGTCTCGCTTTTCTGGCCAACCCCGGCCCCCTGATGCTCTGCGATATGGGCCAGGCACGCATTGGCCCTGCACATGAGGAAATTGCCATGCCAGCGCCCTTTCGTGCCCCCGAAGTGATTCTCGGCATGCCGTGGGACAACAAGATCGATATGTGGAATGTGGGGGTTCTGGTACGTCGTACCATTTTCCAACACGGTAGTCTTACAATCACTGACCCTAGAATAAAGGCGTGGAATCTGGTGGAAGATGATGTTTTGTTCGAGCTGAAGACGTATGAAACGCAGGAGCAGAGCAATGCCCGCCACCTTGCCGCCATGGTTGCTCTCCTAGGGCCACCACCCACGGAGTTTCTGGATCGAAAGAAGTCCGAAACGTCCAAGTACTGGGACGATCACGGTGCGTGACAGTCGAAATCAATTGCTGCTGTTTCGACGCAAAATAACTTACGTACGCTTCAGGAAACTGGATCGGATCTCTAGCCGTGCCTGAGGACGTGAGCTTCGAGTCACTGGCAAAGAAGCTGGAAGGCAACGAAAAAAAAGCGTTCGTCGACTTTATGAGGTCCATGCTTCGATGGCTGCCAGAGGAACGCCCCATATCTCACCAGGCATACTCTCATCCGTGGGTGCAAGGGAAGAGCGTTCAAGACTAGAAAAACGGACCAACAGAAGGAGAATATTGCGAAATGAGCGAAATGAATAGGGAGACCAGTTTATCAGAAAACTGTCACCCATCACTAAGTCATATTAGCGGGAGAAAGTGAATGCTAAAGTCAAATCCATTCGTTGGTCTATGACGACGACCTGTGACAACCGCGGCTACGATGGCTACTACGACGAGCCGCGCAATCGCCATGTGCATGGGCAACACAGACACTACGAGTTAGACTCGGACGACGTATATTTCTTCATCAGCTAGCCTCCGGCCACGACTACAACCGCCACTCACACAGTCCAGTCGGGCGGCCACCCCGCGTTTCGCTGCATTTGCAGGCTCAGACCACCAGGTTGTCATGGCTAAGCCTAGCGTACCTTTGCCTGCCAGCATGCGTGAGATGACTACCGGTCTGCATGAGCTCTGCGCTGGTCAAAGTCGGATGCAAGCATTGTTGGACAGCCATTCTCGGTACTACGCCGACGCCTCGTCCAACATTTCCTCAACCTAGACAAGGCTGGATCTCGGTACTACGCCAGCACCAAGGTCCTCCCCGGCGCCATAATCCTCGGGGTCTCCTCCGTCGCCTTCCACGGCAGCAGATATCACCACTGAGCACACGGCACGGCCCCAACCAGCGCGCCGCCTGTCCCCGCGTGCTAGAGCCATTCTCGGGACAAGGCTTTCACCAGCAGCCGCGCGAGGGTTCTCAAATCCTACCGCTGCCGCGCATTTCACCGCGGCTCCCTATCACTCTGGGCCCTGTTCGCCTCCTCTAAAGGCTATGCACACGCAGCCTCAGCAGGCCGTCGCCTCCTCTTTTCCCAACTCAGCCGAGCTCGCGCCGTCTCAAACCTCCTGTCGTGCAGCCCCTCGGATTCACACCCGCGAGCCCTCATTGCCAGCTCGCTGCAAGCCAGGCTGGCGTGCGCCTACACCAGAAGTCAATCGCACGCCGCCCTGTCACGTAGGTCGCCGCACCGTCTGCAGAGTTCGTGAAAATCGATTCAGTTCTTTGCTACACTACTGTCAACAATGCTCGAAGCGGATGAAAAAACCACATAGGAACCCCTTTGTAAGTCTCCAGTGTCCTCCGGAAGACGGATGGGCGGCGTTTCCGTCAACGATCCTGCCTTGTCACCACTGTTCAACCCGTCAGTCTTCTGTGATGACGTCGTAGCATCTGAGAAGAGGACTTTCAGTATCACGACAGCTTGTCAGGCGGTACAAACGCAATGACCGCCGCCTGAACGTGCCTACGGATAGAGCCGCGGAGGAGCATGCAGGATAGAGAGTGGCAAACAGACACGCGGCAAGTGTTGCGCCAGAGTGGCTAATGCCACAGTCGTCCTTGAGAAACTCGTCTGTCCATTGTCCTTTGCTGCACACAATGCATAGGGCGGGTCGACGTTGCCGCTGTATGTGGGCCAATGACTAGTGAGTGTAGACTGGTATCGTGTTTTGCCTCTGGCCGTGGAAGCTAAGCCGGCTAGCAGTATCCATACTGCCCAGTTGTAAGACTACTGCGCTCTGCTCTCGCGGTACTGGCCCAGGTCGTTCAGCTCCAAGGCAAACGGGTGTTCTTCGAAGATTTGAGGCTCCTCCCATGCCAAACTCCCCGCATCGCGCAACGAGGAGAGAAAGTCATCTTCATGTTCCACTGACGGAGAAAGATAGTCGCTTGCGCCCTCCTCATCCTCCCCGCTGCGGGACTCCCGCAGAGAGCTCCCGGGAAGTGGCTGTGACAAGCGTTCTGGTAACGACGCATCTTCGTCTGCGTCCCCGTCGGCATCGTACCGCAGATCGCCTTGCTGCTGTCCGAGCTGCTGTTCAATTTGCTGTTCCAGTTGTTGGCTGCCGGCATCCAGTACGGCGACGGCGTACTTCATAAAGTCGGCGCTCGTGGCGTTGATTCGCAGGATCCAGCGGTACTCGGCGAGCTGCGACAGATAAGCAGTGCGCTCATCTGCCTCGCAGCCCACGCCGCTGCTCGTGGCGCACAGGATGCCGGCAAAGGACCCGATGATGGCGAGGCTATGACTGGACGAAAAGTACCAGAAGCTCTGCAGGTGTTCGGCCTTGAGTCGCCGCGCAAAGTCAAGCGCCGCCGTGAAGCGCGTGCCAGCTGCGCGCCGCGTGATGGCGCGAAGGTCGGCCGCGGGGCGGGCGGCGAGCCCAGGCGCGGCCGTTGCTAGACCGGTGAGGTGGCTGCGCAGAATGGCGCGATGTAACGTGATCTCGGCTGTGTAGTAGGCAAGGTGTAGGTAGCCGACCGAAGATAGCTTGCGTGGAACCGTCTCGTCGATAGACAGTGCCGGCGGCAGGTTGGCGTGCCACATCTTGAGCTGCAGCTGCAGCGGCTTGGCGCGCTCCAGCACGTCGTGCGTGGTCGCATACCGGTCGCGGCGCTGCGCGCGTAGGGTGAAGAAGCGGTCGAGTATCTCGGCCACGATTTCGCTGAGTGCCACCATTTGCAGGAACGTCTGCTTGCCTTTTTCAATCTCGGCGCTGCCTTCCTCGATGTCGTCGTCCTTGGCTGTCTCAGGGAAGTCGGACGCGTCTAGCGGCCGCACGTCCCATTCCTCGGCGCGGATCAGCGCGGCACGGCCGTAGACCAACGCGCCCCATTTGTCCTGCATGAACAGCGCCCAGGCGACGCGCTTGCGCACGCCACGCTCCCAATCGGGCACCTGCCAGTCGCTGCAGTCCGCATTAATGCCCAGGCTCTGCGCCATGGCGACCAGGTAGCCGGCCAAGGTCCACGAGCTGACGTTGGGGCTCTGCATCAGGACCAAGCCGCCTTGCAAATCCGAGATCTTGGGCCGCTGGTGCGTTGCGAATAGCATTCCCAGAACTAGCGACTCGAGCTCCTTGGCGTCCGGCTTCGGTTGGCTAGATAAGGCAGGGCTGTACGACCACCAGTTGAGCGCCATGATGTAAACGGCGCCGAGTCCAGTCGGCGTGAGCTCGCGGTAACTGCGGCTGTACTTTTCGAGAAAGACCTTTTTGTGGATGACGGGGAAGCTAGGGTGCACGATGCGAAAGTAGAGGTTGACGAGATCGGGCCCGTGTGGCGCAACAAATGCCTCAATGGCATCGAGGTCGGCCAGCTCGGCGTCAATCTCGTCCTGGGTGTCCGGTCGCATCATGAAGTGCACGGTACTGTTGGCACGGCGGAGGACGCGCGGCGGGCTGAACACGTCGCATTCGCCCTTCTCGTTGTATGGCAGCGCGCGCGTCAGGTTCGGGTCGAAGTCGGACGTGGCCCCAATGATAGAGCTCGACTGGCGGTTGCGGTGCCCGAGCGTCTCCTTGAGCAGTGACTTGCCCGAGAGTTGTGCGTAATCTGTAACGGTCCCGGCACCGTCTAAACATATTAGGGTCTTGGTCCCACGCAACGTGTTAAAGGGAAGACAGGTGGTTTTCTGCCTACCGTGGACGGCCTGGTACCGCGCCCGCAGTTTCGGCCGGCTGCCAGGACCACTCCGCGTCTTGTCATCATCAGATAGCGCCCGTTTTTTGCGCGGCGCGCTCTGCACGTAGGTGCACTCGATGGACCGTGACACACACAGGACGCAGCTGGTGGCCTCGGTGGACGAGAAAAGACATCGAATCTTGCGCCGTCGGCAGTTGTCGCAGGGGCGTTGCTCTCGCGGTCGTGCGCCATCCATGGTGCTACCAACTAGAACGGGGCGTTGAATCTGTGGAAGAGACACCTCGTATGCCAGGATTATCTCGCGGCTGCGATCGAGCGAGGCGCTGTTGGGCGCTGGCTGGTTTTGATAAGGCGATAAGAATCGCGCGGTATGATTGGCTGGTAGAACTGCCACTGGGCCATGCCAAAATGCATCGTTTGAAGAAGAGAACTGGCTGACATCGCGAGACTTGAGCAACTGCAACCAACATGTATTTGTTGTCGTGCCTTTACTTTTAAAGCCCGCGATTCCCGTGGCCTGACAATCCACGGTTACGGGGTGTGTTGGGTCGATCTGTTGGAAACTGATATCGCCCTCTTCTCATTGGTCAGTCAAAGTTGTTGGATTTGAATCTCCGAATCCAATGACGGCCAAATCGTCACTCTACTTTAATGCTCGACGATAGTCCACCCCATGCAGCGGTTGCTGGCGAAGAATCGCGTCCAGTGTCAGCATGCCAGCCACAATCTGATCGACGACTTTGATCCTGCGTCCACGCTCCACGCCCAGCTCCTGCTCGCACGCCTCGTGCACCCAGCACTCCATGCCGGCGAGGATGACGCCGCCCATGTTGACGACGGCAATGCCCCCCTCGCTGACCCGTATGAGCCGAACGGTGGCCGCCATGATCTTATCCCGGGCCACCGCGCGTGCCTCGGGCTGCAAGTCCGCTAAGCCGATGCCAGAAGCACACACGCCGGCAAAGCGGCCTAGCTGTTGCTCGTCAGCACCGAGCACGAGGCGGACGGCATCGCACAGCATGTCCTCGTAGGCGGCGCCAGTGGTGACGATGCCGAACATAGCGCGCGGTTCGGAAGCCAGTTGGAGGGCCGCAAACACGCTGCCCTCGAGAATACCGACAACAGGCTTGTCGCTAAAGTGGGCCTGCATCATGCTGACGAGCGGGTGGTCGCCGTAGCCAGCGAGGAGGAAGCCGTCAAACTCGTCGGCGATGGCCAGTAGTGGCGGCATGCAGTGCGCCGCGCTCTCGTGCATGTCGCTCAGCGTCTTAATGATGGCTGGCCCCTTTGGACAGGTCCAATATGTGATGGTGGTGTGCGGCAGGTCGAGGGAGGCGAGGATGGGTTCAAAGCTCTTTGTCAGCGCGACGCTCGTGTTAGGGTTGATGACGAGGATGCGGGCCGGCTGGACGTGTTGGACGGCCGAGAACATGGCTCCCTGGTGCCTTTCGATGATGGCCGTTGCCATAGCACAGGAACAAGCAGAGGTGCGGCAACGATGCTAGACAGATAGCTGCTGTCACTGGCCGGATGATCGCTCCTTTAAGGTCACCCAAAGTCTCGGCTGCAAAAGGGTGAAAGTCGTAGACAGTAACAAGAGAAAATAACCACAAAGTTCATGCATTAGCTTCGCCGTCCATATAACGCCTCTGCTCGAACGCCCGTATCTCTGTAAGGTAGGTATATTCACGCCGTCACAGCCGGTAAAGACAGCCAACCGCGGCCGTGCAAGAGCTTCAGGGCCCCGCGGGCATGGCCCGCGGGGCGCGGACAGCCGCTATTCCAAGGGACCGCTGTTGGCGTCCAGGGCCTGTGGTGGGGCACGCACCGGGCCAGGTCTCCAAAGACCTGGCGATAAGCCGGGACCACGCCAACGATTGTGAGACAACATCGCAAGTATCTACATGAGCAGAACTTTCCACCGAGATAAGGATTGGAAACGCCACGAACAACGCCATGAATAGAAAAGGAAGATAAAAAGGCGAACAACCGTCGCTTTGGTGACTTGCATCATGTTGAGACAACAGCAGACCGAGCAACTCCTGACAGATACCATAAGAGCGGCCAGCCAACGTCGGCCACGAGACAGCAACCGCCGTCGCCATGGAATCCCCCAAAACTGATGTCGTCGCCGTCGACGAAAAGATGCAACCTGGGGAGAACCTGTCTATCGCCTCCGGAACGGCCCAGCCTATAGCGGAGCCCATCTTCCTAGACCCAGCGCGAGAGAAAGCTGTCCTGCGCAAGTTCGACCGCTTTGTGCTGCCACAGGCCTTCATCATCATCCTGCTCAACTTCCTCGACCGCTCCAACATTGGCAATGCCAAGGTATTTGGCTTCGAGAAGAGCCTTGGCCTCAAGGCCAACCAGTTTGGCAACTTGGTCACGCTCTTCTTCGTTCCCTATGTCGTATCCGAGGTCTTCTGGGTCATGGCTGTGAAGCGCTTCGGCCCCAATTACGTCATCACGATCGCCCTCGCCGGTTGGTGCGCGGTCACCATCTCCACCGGGTTCGTGCACAACTACTCGCAGGCGCTGGCCTGCCGCATGCTGCTGGGCCTCTGCGAAGCTGGTGTGGCGCCCGCCTTTACCTTCACCTTTACAACTATTTACTCGCGCGCATCGACATCCAAGCGCGTCGCCATAATCAACCTCGCCAATGCCGTCTCCGGCGCGTTCGGCGGAATGCTCGCCTACGGCATCCAGTCCATGGGCACGCGCCGCGGTCTCGAGGCCTGGCGCTGGTTATTCATCATTGAGGGCTCCATCTCGCTCGCCATCTGCACCGTCTGTCTCTGGACGTTTCCCAACAAGCCCGAGACTGCCTGGTTCCTCGACGCCGACGAGCGTGAGGTCATGCGCCTACGCCGCCTTCGGGACGCCGCCCACAACGGCCACGACGACGACAAGCTCGAATGGAAGTGGGTGCGCCTCGCGATCACGGACCCGTTCATCTACGTGGCCTCGCTCGCCTTCATCACATCGAGTGTTGCCATCTTCGGCTACGGCACATTCCTGCCCACGCTTATCAAGGGTTTCGGCTACACCAACTTCCAGGCCAATTACCTCACGATCCCCGTGTATGCCGTCGGCGCCCTCTCGCTCGCGATCCAGTCCTACTGGTCCGACCGTCTCAATCGCCGCACCCTCTTCCTGCTGATTTCCGCTTGCCCTGTCATCATCGGCTATCTCATCTGCATCGGCACATCTAACCGCGTGGCTGGTTACGTTGCTGTGTTCATCCTCATCACGGGTGTCTATACCGTCTCGTGCCTCATGCAGACATGGGTAGCCACCAACCTCGTGCCCGAGCACAAGCGCTCCATCGGCCTGCCCATCTTCACAAGCATCGGCAACTGCAGCGGCCTTATTTCCGGCCAGCTGTACCCAAGCTCTCAGGGCCCGCGCTACATCAAGGGTAACGCCATATCTGCTGGGCTTGAAGCTGTTGCAGCTGTATTTATCGGCCTCACCTGGCTGCTTCTGCGCCGCAGGAACCAGTGGAAGGACAAGTTAATTGCGCAAGGTGCCACGACCAGCGGTGTCGAAGGCGATGGGGCTCTGGACTTTCGCTACACACTTTAGACAGACGGCCTTGGGGAAACGACTTGTACCTACCTAGGTAGTGGCGAGCGCATCGTGAAAAAAAAATTTGTTACATACGAGGATCTCCCAACGTTTAAGGGGTTATGTGGCTGGCAACTCAGTCTTACGGTCCGGATGTGAGGCAGGAATTTCCATTGCGGTTTTGACACGGCATGCGGCGGTTGAAGGGGGTACCATTATACCTACCTAACCACATTGTATCGCCACCGCCACAGACCATAAGAGATGGCGGTAGCGTTGAGCCTCAAAGCGTCTCGGCACGCCGCATTCGAACGTCTCGCGCAGCCTCAAACGCGCGAACCCCACACCGACACGCGTCCTCAAAGGACCGCAAATGGACTAGACTTTGTCGATGTGTACCCTCCGTGGCGGTCGCGCTCCGAGGTGATGATGGTCTTCGGCATCGAGGCAATCTGCGCGTAGGTAGGTCGCATCGGCGGTGACGGGCGTGCCGGCGTGGTGATGGCCGACTCCAATTCGTTCCTTGGCCGTAGTCGTTGAGTAGTTTAGTCCATTTGAGGTCCGTTGAGGACGCGTTGTCGGTGTGACATTCGCGCGATTGAGGTGCGCGAGACGTTCGAATGCGGCGTGCCGAGACGCTTTGAGGCTCTACGCTACCGATGCGCGGTGCCGGCGCTGGCAGTCGCCATCGCAGGGGAGTCGCAGGAGGGTAAAGAAAATATCGGTTTAGGGGCGTTATCGGTGCGCGTGTAGGTCTCAGTCGAGATATTTCTGTGCTTAATCACACTGGAATCGAGTGATCATTTTGCTCCGTTGTTTGCAATTCAGTGAGATTGGTGCAGCGTGGAAGGCGAAAAGGCAGGAAAAGATTACCTAAGCAGACAGCTGCTCGCTCCACTAGCCACTAGTCGCCGACGTCGGCCCCGACTCACGTTGGCCGAGTCTCGGTAGCCGTTACCCCTAGAGTGGCGAACTTTCACCGAGGTTAGCCTTTAATAGCCCTCGCAGCGCTTGATCCACTGTCAACACTCTCAGCAACAACCGACCTTGGACCGTCACCACGACCCCTTCTAAACAAAACATTCGACGTCTCAACACCGTCGAGCTCCCATTCATCCTCACGACCTACCCTCCCTTCATCTAGTTTCCTACCACAATGCTGCGCAGAGCGGTCCCCCGAGCTGCCATCCGACAGACTGCCTTCGCCATTGGTCCGCGGAGGACGATTTCATTTTGCCAACGAGCCGTCCGGCCTCTGTCTACGACTGCCACTCTTCGAATGGCGTCGCCACTCCCCGCCGTCGAACCGCCCTTGTCCAAGGCCCTGCCTAGCGACGCCTTTCAGCTGCTGCCCGATGCCGAGAAAACAGGCGCCGCTGAAGACGCTCTGTACGACGCACAGATCAAGGAGGTTGAAGCATGGTGGGCGTCGCCACGGTACGAGGGAATCAGGCGACCCTACTCGGCCGCTGATATCGTGTCCAAGCGTGGGTCGCAGGTCCAGTCGTATCCCAGCTCGACGCAGGCGCGCAAGTTGTGGAACATGATCCGCGAGCGGCAGGCAAAAGGCGAGCCCATCCACACGCTGGGCGCCATTGACCCTGTGCAGATGACGCAGCAGGCCCCGTACCAAGATGTCCTTTACATCTCAGGCTGGGCCTGCTCATCCGTCCTGACCACCACCAACGAGGTCTCCCCCGACTTTGGCGACTACCCCTACAACACCGTACCCAACCAGGTGCAGCGCATGGCCAAGGCCCAGAGCATGCACGACCGCAAACAGTGGGACCTTCGGCGCAAGATGACGCCCGAACAGCGTGCCAAGACCCCGTACGTCGATTACCTGCGCCCCATCGTTGCCGACGGCGACACAGGCCACGGCGGGCTCTCGGCCGTGCTGAAGCTGGCCAAACTGTTTGCCGAAAATGGAGCTGCTGCAGTGCACTTTGAGGACCAGCTGCACGGTGGTAAAAAGTGCGGCCATCTGGCCGGCAAGGTGCTGGTGCCGACCGGTGACCACATTAATCGCCTGGTGGCCGCACGCTTCCAGTGGGACATCATGGGCACCGAGAACCTGGTGCTAGCGCGCACCGACTCTGAGTCCGGCAAGCTAATCAGCTCTGCCATTGATGTTCGCGACCACGAGTTCATCCTCGGCGTTAATGACCCGTCCGTCATGCCGTTGGCCGAGGCGCTACAAGACATGGAGGCTAAGGGCGCGTCGGCCGCCGAGATCGACGCCTATGAGGCCGACTGGGTGAAGAAGACCAAATTGGTAACTTTTGACGAGGCCGCCGTCGCACACCTCCGCGCCGAGGGCGTGGCCGACGCCGACGTTGCCAGCTACGAGGCCACCATGGCCGCCAACCACGACATGAGTATCACGCAGCGACGCGCCATTGCCAACAAGCTCCTGGAGTCGGGCCGCGAGGTCTACTTCAGCTGGGACGTGCCACGCACGCGGGAAGGCTACTACCACTTCCGTGCTGGCATGCCTGCCGCCACCAAGCGCGCACTGGCCTTTGCGCCGTACGCCGACCTGCTATGGGTCGAGACAGGTGACCCCAACGTTGAGGTGGCGCGGAAGCTGGGCCGCGAGGTGCGCGCTACGTACCCGCACAAAGGCCTTGTCTACAACCTTTCACCGTCCTTCAACTGGATGGCGCATGGCTTCACCGAAGACACACTGCGTTCGTTTATTTGGGACATTGCAAAGGAGGGCTTTGTGCTGCAGCTGGTATCGTTGGCGGGCATCCACTCGACGGCCACAGCAACGCTGCAGCTGGCGCGCGACTTCAAAGACGACGGCATGCTGGCCTATGTCAACTGTGTGCAGCGGCCCGAGAAGGAAATCGGCTGCGATGTGCTGACACACCAGAAGTGGAGCGGTGCCAGCTACATCGACGGCATTATTGGCGCCATCCAGAGTGGCAGCTCCAGCAACAAGAGCATGGGCGCTGGTAACACAGAGGGCCAGTTCGAGTGAGGGAAAGCGAATGAAGATACATAGATATGTCAAATCCAATTAAATAGAAAGATGCAAAGTAAGATGATAAAAAAGACTCTAGATGCTTGCCGGGGCTTACAAGGTGTCCTTTGAGGCGTTGTTGACGGGTGCTGTCGATGCAGGGCCCTCGGGCGTCACGTACGCTCTGGTCATGCCGCCGTCTACCACCATGTTATGGCCATTGACGAAGCTGGACTCGTCCGACGCTAGGAAGACCACCGCATGCGCCTGCTCAATCGCCTCGCCAAAGCGACCGCTGGGCAGGTGGATCTCGCGACGTGCGCGCTTCGCCACGTCATCGCCCAGCCAGTCCTGCAGCAGCGGCGTGTTAAGTGGCGCTGGGCTCAACGAGTTGAAGCGGTAACCTTCGCGCGCGTGCACAATAGCTAGCTCCTGCGTCATGGCGAGCACAGCGCCCTTGCTCGCCGTATAGGCAAGTTGCGGGGTGGCGGAGCCGACCACAGCCACCACCGAAGCGGTGTTGATGATGGAGCCCTTGGTCTTCTTGTGCCGGCGCAGCGACAGCACCGCGTGCTTGCAGCCATACCACACGCCCTTGACGTTAATGTTGTGTGTTAGGTCCCAAATCTCCTCCGGCGTTGCCGTGGCGTCGTCGTCGCGCGCGTGCATGATGCCGGCGTTATTAAATAGCACATCCACGCCGCCACAGCTATCTAGGCTTTCGACCATGGCCTTGACCTGTGCCTCCTTGGAGACATCGACGGCCTATAGGACAGCACGGTTAGCGAGGGAAACTGGTGTTGGACAACCAAACCTACCATGGTCTCTACCCGGCCAGTGGCGTTGGGTAGCAGTTGCTTGACCTTGGCTAAGGCTTTTTCGAGTGCCGGCGCGGAAATGTCTGACATCAAAACATTGGCGCCCTCTTTGACAAAGAGAATGGACGTTTCTAACCCGATACCACTGCGGACGCGTACGTGTTAGCTCCTGCTGCTCCTGCTGCTGCTGGACATGGAATCTTTACCGCCAGACTCACGCACCCACCAGCGCCAGTGATGATGGCGTTCTTGCCATGGAGGCGGCCGACTGTCTTGACTGACGATCCCATTATAAAGGGCCCCTTTCTGAGCGGTACTGGCTATGGGGTGTTGCGCAGGTATGTCAGATCTGGGATGTTGGAGGAATCAATTCGGGGTGGGAAGGTGTGGGAAAAGCAACAGCGCTTCCGCTGATAAGGAACATCGAATGTGGGGCTCTTTGGACTACGTAATCACGATCACATTTAATCCTGCCTGATAAGTAAGGCCGCTAGGACCAAAGCCCCTACTGTAAGGCCCTGATGCAAATTCACGAGCTCCAACGGGCAACGAATACCCTTCAAAGCCATCCGTAACTTAAAATTGTACATGTTTTCCGCGCCGACTCATACAGACCTCAATAGAGTGTGTTGATGCTATCAAGCCGCCGCAGCTGTGCAAACCAGGCTACCCCAAATGATCTGGAAGACGACTTTGCTTGAATGACGCCGCGCAAGCCGTTCCAAGTTCCAACGGAGCGCGTCAATTCCATAGCTCTTGTCTAGATTCTTCGATGGGCACGGTGCTTGTGTGTAATTTTGTTGTAGCCAGACAGACCAGACCTACTAGCAAAGCTGGTAGAGGAGTTCTTTTAGAGTTTTATGCCAGTTTGGCCCAGTTTGTTCTGTAACAAATTTACTTGGCCACGGCAAAACGCAATCCCTGTAGGATGCTCTCGCCTACTCCGCACATGTGCTTACAATACTACCTAGGTAGGTATGAACAAGTTGTCTCGGTGATTGACAATAGTTAAGAAAAGATAAGCATACATTATTCGCGTTATATTTACAACGTGTGAACAAAGTGTACTACCGACTGAAACAACAACCACGTTGCATTATGTCTGCTCGCCACCACTGGTCTCCAGCTCTTCTTCTGCCTTCCTGGCCAGGGCAACATCTCGTTTGTGCAGATAATTGACCAGGAATCCTAATAACAGCGCAACCGGCTGTACCACCAGCATCACAACATAACCCTTGAAGTAGCGAGGACCTTCAACTGTCGGGAGACTGACGATGGGGACCCAGCTATTGAAAGCCATGGCAAACGCGAGCATTGCACCCAGTATGAAGGCACGTTCCTCGGCGTCATTGGCGCAGATCAGGTTGGCCCACGAGTACATGACCGGCACCATAGCGTTCTCGACGTTGGACACAGCCACGCCAAACCATTTGAATGAGAAGGCACTTTTGTCGTAGATAACAAATGCCAGCAGGCCCAAGAAGGCAATGAGGTGGGCGGAGCCGAACAGCGGCAGACGTGCCTTGGGGCCGAAGTGGTCTGCAGCCCAGGCGTAGATGACAATAGCCACTATGCCCACGCATGGCGGGACCACTGTCAGGTTGTTGACGGCGACGCTCGAGTATTGCTTGTTGCTCTTTAGCCAGATCGTATAGGTGCCCTGCGCCATGCCAAGATAGCCCTGTTGAAAGATAATACTCCAGGGAATGAGAACCCAGAAGTGCCACTTGCCGAAGAAGCGCTTGAGCGATTTCGTGGACAACGACACGGCCTGCGTTGGTCGCCTACCCACGGCCTCAAGTCGCGCACGCGCAAGAGCTAGGTCATCATCCTTGAATAGCCGCTTGTTGGGGTGCTGGGGCGTTCCAGGAAATGTCAGAACGCCGAGGATAGCAATGGGGAAGGTGATGACGCCAGAGATTAGGAACATCCACCGCCAGCCGGCGCGGCCGAGGGCGTCTTCCAGGTTCTTCACGATGCTGGCCGTGATCAATCCTGTGGAGATGGTCCCCAGGGACCCGGCCACGTAAAAGAGTCCAGAACGCCTCGAGATCTCGTCAGGCCGGTACCACGAGCCGAAGACGTAGTGGATTGAAGGGAAGAAGGCACCCTCGCAGAAGCCGACCAAAAAGCGGTAACCAGCCAGCTCGCCAAACGACTGTGCACGCGAGCCAAGACAGGTCATCACGCCCCATAGCGTCATGCACGCCGGTATCACAACCTGCGGCGGTGTTCGCGTGTTGATAATTGTCAGGGGGATGATAGACCTACTGACAGTTAGCGTTCACCCATAGACAACATGCTCAAGGCAATCGATAGATGACGTACAAAGCATAGCCGATGGTGAAAATGGAGTTGATCTGGACAAACTCGTTATGAAAAAACTTCAAGTCCTCGCGCATGCCGCTGACGTAGGCATTTTTGAAGACATTTCGATCAATATACAAGGCCTTTTCACGTTAGCAACGGCAAACACAGGACTCTTCATATAGCAAGCTCACCCAAAAGCCGACGCAGGCAAAGGCTAGAATGGACAGATCGAGTTTCAGGATAAGTCGGCGCTCAGCTGGTCCGTCTTCGGGATGGAACCAGCGAAAGAACGACTGCTTGGTCTTCCAGTTGCGGTTGACCTCGATCAGAGAGGCATCTGGGGCGAGGACGGGCGACGGCTGGTCAGTGCTAGCCGACTCAGAGCCGGCGACTATCACCGTCTTTTCGTTTCCTTTCTCAGTGGACATTCTGTAAGGACAAGTAGAGGACCACGATGTACACTGGCGGCACAAGACAGTTTGTTACTTCCTCGGTGTGCGCTGCTAGAGCTTATATACACTGCACACCGACGCACGACTACGTCGCTTACCACTGTTCTATGTAGATCTGATCGTGTTCATGTGCTCCATCTATTGTACAACCTGCATCCGACTTGCATCTTCCATCTATGCAATGGTGCAATGCTGTTTGTGTGTTGGTTTCCACATAGTCTAGCCCCGTCCAGCCAAGTTCACGTTAACATCGACATCGTCCCACCCGAACGATTGCCCGGCCGAACTTGGGTGAACGTCGACATCGTCCCACCCGAACGATTGCCTGGCCGAACTCGGGTGGGATAACAGCTGGGCCAAGGGCATGTCGACTGTGGGCATAGATGATGGCGCAATAGTTACCTATCGAGAATATAGAAAATAAAAAGAAAAGGCAGAGTGCACAGCAAGAGATATCTTGTACTCGAGAGACAGACACCATACCTGGCCCATGTGTGTAAATCGTTTGGACATTTCTTTGAAGATACACTTCCAATCAACTGCATCATGAGCTCAGTTCCCGATTACAGAGCGCGCACGGTACCTCACGCTTTGCCACGGGAGGCATACAATCCTTCGCGTCCCGTCACGGTGCGTCTTGGCTTTGAGGCAGCGTGGAGGATGGATGACTGTGTATGCTAATTATTAATCAGGCTGTGATTGTTGGTGCTGGCATTGGCGGCATTGCCACCGCCATTCTTCTGCAGGCCAAGGTGCCGAATCTCTCCTATACTGTCTTTGACAAGCAGTCAGGTGTTGTACGTTGTGAGCATCCCATCATGGCAAAAGGGTGAACAATTGTTGACGCAGGACAGGGCGGCACATGGTGGGAGAACCAGTAAGTTGTAAACTGTTGATCAGTATGCTTTTTTAATATTAATGTTTCTGGCAGATATCCTGGCGTCCGTTGTGACGTCCCGTCGCACGCCTACCAGCTCTCTTTCGAGCCAAATCCTCGATGGACAGAGTTCTATGCCAAAGGCGCCGAGATCCAGCAGTATTATGAGAGAACTGTGCAAAAGTATGCTGTGGACAAGAACCTCCGTCTGCGACATGAAGTCCTCAAAGCCACCTGGGACATCGACAACGCCAAGTGGCACATTGAGGTCCACGACCTGGATGCCAACACTCACCATACTGTCGACGCCGACTTTCTGATCTCGGCCAGTGGACGGCTCAACAGTGCTACCCTTCCAGATATCGAGGGCATTGCGTCCTTCCGAGGCCCGGTTGTGCACACGAACAAGTGGGATCACAATTTGGTGCTCGACAACAAGCGCGTGGCCGTCATTGGGAACGGTGCCAGTGGCGTACAGGTGCTGCCCGCCATCCTTCCGCAGGTACAGCACATCAGCCACTTTGCCCGGACCAGAAACTGGATATCTGTGGCGTTCAAGAGTGGTCTCGCACCTGTCGGGGCCCAGAAGGGAAATCCTGGCGGCCACCAGATCTCCGAGACAACCCAGAACAAGTTTGCCACGGACGAGGAAGCCTATCTCGAGTACCGCAAGAGTATCGACATTCACTTCCACACGAAGATCGATGGCAACTACAAAGACAGCGCCGCGAGCGCAGCTTACCGCAAAGAGCTCACGAATTTGATGGCTGAACGAGTGAACCACGACCCGGTGCTGCTGCAAAGGCTGATTCCCGAGTATGCCCCTGGCTGCAAGCGGTTGACACCGGCTCCTGGGTACCTGGAAGCGCTGCTGGATGAGAAGGTCGACTATGTCACCGATCCAATTGCACGCATCACGGAGCAGGCAATCGAGACGCGCAATGGTCAGAGCTATGAAGTCGACGTCATCGTAGCGGCGACCGGCTTCCCCGACAGCACCGTCTCGCACTTTCCCGTTTATGGACGTGATGGAACGGACATCCGCGATGCTTGGGCGAGCGATGGGCCTATCGGCTACCCGAAGAGTTATTTCGGCGTGATGGCGCCCAACTACCCCAACTACTTCTTTGTGCTTCAGACACAAGGCACAGCGTCGGGCGGGACGGTGCCGCTGCAGGTGGAGCAAACGGCGACATACATTGCACAGTGCCTCCGCAAGATCCAGGCGCAGTCATACGTGGCGCTGGAACCGACGATGGAGGCCACGGACGAGTTTGACGCCGTGGTGGAGGGCTTCTTTGCTGACAAAGTGACGACCGACAGCTGTAGCAGCTGGTGGAAGCAGGGCCCGGGCAGCTCGCGCGTCGTGGTAAGCTGGCCCGGTACCGGCCACCACAAGTGGGACATTTCGCGGTTTCCGCGCTGGGAGGACTTTACTTTTCAGCGGCAGACGAACGCCTTGCAGAACCGCTTCCACTACTTCAACTCCGGCTTGACGGTCAAGGAGGATAGGGGCGATGCGGAGGCCCTAACGGCGTACTTGACAAAGAGGAGTGATGTTGACCTACGGACCTTGCATGAGAGCTGGACGCAAGGATACTGAGCTGTATTTTCTTTTTATTATGCTTCGTTTAATAGTTGTGATTCATTGTCGTTTGTGAGTTGGTGACGTATCCCACATACCTTCTCTCTCTCATCCTTCATTTCTACCGTATCGAATCCGTATTCTTTGTTTATGCAGAGTCTGTAATTTATTCAAGGCTATCAACCTGACTACCTCTCATTCAATTATCTTACCTACCAATGGGACGGAGCATATACATATTGTTCAACAGCCTGAGAGCGGTGACTAAAAATGCTACTATTGGTGTCATCAACATACATGGATGGGGTGATGATGCCGACTGCAGTCACATCGAAGTGGTGCAGATTTGAGTCGAGTATGCCGGACGTAAAGCATAGATTCTGTACAGAAATAGCCACACGTTGCTTTTTCTTCTGAGGTTTTCGCAGAAGGCAGCAGGTGGCCAAACGCATCCATATGTCCGGCGGATGCTTGACGGGGTAACGGGTTGACGAGGTTCGACAACGCTTCCCAACGGGATTTGCTAAATCACAACGCTTTCCAACAGGATTTGCTAAATCGCTCACATCCACCTAGGTGGAAAGTTGTCTGGGCACTTTGGAGTATTGAAAGTTACATTGAAGAAAGAACTATCTGCGCTGCTCGTCCAACAAGTACGTTACAGTCATTGGATGTCCTTGGATTCTACAATGGTCGCCACTGTGTCGGCCACTTCGGCAAGAGAAACCTACGCGTGTCAGTAGGGTCCTGCCAAGAACAAGGATTAAACACTCACTCGAACGAGCTCTTCGGCCGTCACGTCGGGAATGTCGCGGTCGCCAATAGCATCGCGAACAGCATAGACGTTGTACCCGAGCTCGGTGCCTTGGCGGATGGTGGATGAAACGCAATTATGCGCCTGAACGTTAGCCAGAGGCATCACTGCTCGAGGATCTCAGTCTGCTCATACCATGTAACCTATCCGAGTTAGAAAACGAAGCCAACAATAAGGAAGAGCGCAACGTACCGACAACAGCCAGCTTCTTCAAGCCGGTCTTGGAAACTTTCTCCTTGAAGGTGTCCACGCTGAACGCACTAGCATGGTTCTTGTGTACGACCGGCTCGCCGTCCACGGGCTGCAGTTCTGGGAGGATATCTGCCAGCGGCGTACCTGGCGTGAAGATCGGAGCCCCCGGTGGCGTGTCAGCCACGACGTGGATGACCTTACCACCGCCAGCACGGTAGCGCTCCAACAAGGACTTGATGACCTTGCGTGTCTCATCAATATACTTGACCTTGAGAAGGCCGTCGGCGTATCTGCGGATGGTCAGTCGTGCCTCCTTGTTGTCTGTTGGGCGGCCCAAAGCACTCACTCTCCCTGGGCGTCAATGATGATCAGGACCGAGTCAGCCACGGAAGGCACGGATGGCGGAAAGCCAACAAGCGAGCGGATTGTCTGGACTACCATGGTGGCGGTTGGATGAACTGCGGAAGTGGCGAGACTGGAAAAAGAAACAAATCAATAACGTGACTTGAAAGAGAACTGACGTGGCAAGCACCCGATTCGTGCACATTGAATATATACATGGCCTGATGCAATCTCATCCCTCCAGGCCTATCTAAATCTCACCTCGGGTGGGCCAAGGCAATTCCGGGTGGGCGATATGGCGATGTCGCCTCGGGTGGGACATTTTCACCCGGGCTATTGCGTGATCAGAGAATTGATGGCCATGACTGCGGTATGCCCAGCAAAAAGAGGTTTGTCGTATCTGGAGACAGCAGCTTCTCCACGTCCTCGCTCCGCCAAAGGTAGGACCAAGACTCTTCCAGGTTCAGCTCTGTGTCAAAGTCCAAGCCGCCAATTGTGGCATCAACAGACACGTCGCCGCTTGCAAACTTGGGTGTGGCCACTGCCTGGGCCGCTGCTCGGGACCGGGCGTTGGCACTAGTGATGTACTCGGACAGCTGTGTCCGGAAGAGGTGGACGCCTGGGAGATTGGTTGTCAGTCCAATGTCGTTCACTGTCGCAACATTCTTAGCTTTCCGTGTACCTTTCGCGAGCTCGGGTCCCTCGCCGGCCATGATGTAGTCCTCGGCAACCTGTGCTGCAAACGTGTCGACCAGCTGCAGGGTTAGCTGGAGCACCACTTGCCTCCATCACCGTTGAGCTGCTCACCGCTAGGTCTGCGCGATTCAGCTGACTGAGCGGAACCTTGGCTACGTAGATGCCGAGGACCAGCACGGCCATCAGAACGTGGTCGGCGGTTATGATGCGGGTCATGCCGGCGTACATAGCGAGGTCGTTTATCGCCTTCAAGACAGCACGCGCCGACGCAGCGCCAATGCAGAGGCTGAAATGCAGACGGTGCGACAGCGTGTCGGAGCAGTATTTGTTGATGCGGCTACGCAAGTAGCCGACCTCGGATAACAAAGCTGGGCGGTGGAGGGCCATCATCCTGCTGGGGCGTTAGTATGTGTGTCAGCCGCTTCCGTCGAGTCACTCACGTCTGATGATACTGCATGGCAACGTAGGTGGCCACATGCAGTTCTGATCGTTCGCAGTAGATGTCTCGTCCGGGTCTAGTCTCGTCAGCATTGCGACCGTCCTCATTGCCATAGGCCTGGTGCAGCTTCCACAGTACCCACCTGATCGTGTCGGGGAAGGTGTCAGCCCAGTCAAGAAGAGCCCGGTCGGTGCGACCCATTTCAATGAGCAGCTCTTTAACCGGCCTCTGCTTGCCGCTTCCACCATATAGCAGGTCCGCGACGCGCTTTTTGATCCGGGCCAGGTGGACCAGCGCGCCAAAGTAGTCAAAGGACAGGCCGCACGTGTCGGCCACGGGCAGTTGCTGGTCACACACATGGTCAACAATCGCCGATGTCCGACCAGTCTCCAGCTCCATGGTGCGCTCGAGAATGTAGGCGGCCCACCACACACGCGCGTCTAGATCTTGCTCATTGTAGCACGGCATACCACTGCCACTCCGCGATGTCGTGTTGGACGGGCGGCTGAGAGCACGGCGGTGCAGTCCGATGGCCTGAGCAATGCAGACTGCCTGGCCCAGACTGCTCCAGCTGGCGGCGTCTTTGTTGCGGTTACGCAGCACCAGCGTCAGCAACAGGAGGGCCTGCACGGACGCACGGCTCGGGGCTGAGACAAGGTGCGCGTACAGGAAGTAGACAGCTTCCAGGTACTGCGTTCCGGACTGGGATACGCCGCCTGCCTCTTCGTCGCATGCCAGGCTAACAATGGCATAGGCGCAGGCCAGCAGTGGGCAGTCGTGCACATCCACGGCGTTCAACGCGTGCACACCGTGACGCGAGAGATTCTTGGTCTTGCTTTGTAGCTCCGACAGGGCAAACTTGAATGCTAGTCGGTCGACTACCGGGAAGATGGGGTAGATCTTTGCAAAGTAAAGGTCGGTCAGTCGGTTCAGGTCGGCACCCTGCGGCAGCGGTGGCAGGGACAGGAATAGCGGTAGCGGGATGTCGGCGGACGTGGCCTGACTCTGGCGGAAGTGCGGGAACACAGGCTGCCAGGCCGGGTTCTGTCTGAAGAACAAATCGATCCACTGAACCAGTATGTGCTGACTGCTGGTGCTGCCCATACCCACTGGTGGCAAGGGGGCCACAGCGCTGTCGGCATTATGGTCTGCCACTAGAGTGCCGCTGGAATCGCTGAAGCTCTGGCTGTCGGGACTGTAACCAGCAGTGTCTGCCTCTCCGCAAGGCGACAACGACACAGCCGTGTTGGCCACGGTAGCACTGTCGCAATCAAAAGGTACGGCAAAGAGGCTCGGCAAAATTTTCTCGGGATGGTCTGGTTGAAACTCTCGGCGGACCGGCTGCTGGGGCGATGGCGGATACACGAGTTGTGGTTGATGGTCTTTCGGTGGCGATGCGGTTGTCGAGCGCCGTGACGGGGTTCGGCATCGGCGGCCAACGGGCGGCTGGCGTCGGCCCTCCATTCCTGGCTTTCTCAGGTCGATGGTGACGCAAGCCACACCTCTCCTTTTGCAGTTGCGGCAAGATGGCTGCTCGGTGTCGCATTTCAGCTTGTGCGAGCGGCACCACTCACAGGCCGTAGCCTGTCTTGGTAGCTTGGAGACCATGGCGGACTGAAGAGAAGATGAAGTTGAAGGGTGGAGAGAGAAAAGAGGAGAGTAAAGAAAAAAATCGCAAAGGGAAAGGAAACGTAGAGGGGAAAAGAGAATGAGATACACCCAGAGAGCGTAGCTGCCATCGACACTAAAATGTCGTAAGAAGCCAAACCACTGTTCCAAAGCTACCAACCTGCCTACCACCTACCGAAGCCCTGGCACAGCCGGCTTCTTTTGTTTTTCAACTAGCACTCCCGCGAAGTGTATGTAATGTCCTCTCATTCTCAGTCTTCCATGGCCGTTAGTTGCTATATACAATCTGCTTGGACCATCGGAACATGGCCCTGGGCCCTGGCTACGTTGAAACTGCCAGCGGAGAGACCAAAAAGCACTAAAACGATGCAAAAACAAAAATAACGCGGAGTATCACTGTTCATATAATTGATTTTCTCTACCTACATACGCATGGCTCGTCTCCGAGGATATCTCTAGCTAATAACTGGCTCCTCGTCAAAATCTCCCTACACGATTGCCTTACGGTATACCCGTTTTCTGTCGTGTTAGCGATGATAAAGGGAGAGTAGCCAGGGTCACACAGAACTTACTGGTCACGCTTGTCGTACCACCAGAGAGCAAGGGAGGCACACAGAAAGACGACGATGAAGACTTGTGTGAAGATGTAGCCCTTGTGGTACTCTGGCGCCTCAACCGTCTTCCACACCAGGAGCGGTACCCAGGTGGCAAAGACGTTGGACATGGCGCACATGACGGCCACAACGAAAGCTCGCTCCTCGGCGTCCTCACGGCAGATCTCGTTGGCCCAGGAGTACAGAATGGGCGACAGCGCGTTCTGGCCGTAGCCAGTGGCCACGGCCGCCCACTTGTAGCCGACCGACGAGTGGTTCCAAAGCGGGAAGGCCAGCTGTATGGAGAACTGCATCACGCACTGGAAGACGATGATGGGGATTTTGGCCTGGATGTAGTCGGATAGGAATGAGTAGAAGAGAACGAGGAATAGGCCCACGCCCGGGTTGACTGCTGTCAGGTTGTTGAGGCGCGACGTCGAGTACTTGTGCAGGCTCTTGATCCACAGTGTGTAGGCACCGTTGCCCGAGGGTTGGTTTGTCAGGATCCAGGGCACCAGGAAGAAGCCCAGTGCCCAGATGTGCCAGCGCGCAAAGAAGCGGCGCACCACCTTCCAGCCGCCACCAAAACCAATGGCTGGCTTGCCACCGATGCGGCGCATGCGCTCGCGCGCCAGCTCCTTCTCGTCCTCCGTCAGCCAGAAAGAGGTCGTCTTGTCGGGTGTGCTGGGGAAGAAGACCAAGCCGAAGATGCCGATGGGAAAGGTCAGCACGGCGCACACAATGTACAACCAGCGCCAGCCTTCCAGGCCGTTGCGCCCGTCCAGGTTCTTCACGATGCCGCCAGCGAGGAAGCCCGTGGTCATGGTGCCCAGGCAGGTGGCAATGTAAAACAGGCCGGCACGGCGACCCAGCTCGTCGGTGCGGTACCATGAGCCTAGGATGTAGTGGATGCTGGTGAAGAAGCCGCTTTCGAACATGCCGGTCATGAAGCGGTAGGCCGCTAGCTCGCCAAACGACTTTGACCGGTACTGCAGCAACGTGAAAATGCCCCAGGCAAACTCGCACATCGGGATGGTTTTTGGGTACTCGGCCGCCAGAAGCGTAAAGGGGATCATGAAGACCGTGTACGCCACATTGAAAATGGTCTGCAGGTTAACCAGTTCGTTGCCGTAGAAGCCCAGGTCCTCTTTCATACCGCTGATGTATGCGTTGGTCAGGTTGCCCTGATCAATGTACTTGGCCCAGTACGCCAGGATGGCGAACGACAGGATCAGCACATCCATTTTGATGATCAGCTTGCGCTCCGCCGGCGTATCCGTCTCGGCGAACCACCCGTACCACTTGCGTTGCACACGTCCACGTCCGGCAATGTAGTTGGCCCGCGACGTCTCGTCGTCGTGCGCGGGCTTGGCCAGCTCGGCGTCGACGGGGGAGGCATCGGCATGCACCTCGATCTCATGGCCCTCGACCTGGGACTTGCTCGTAGCCATTGTGCTGTGGATGGCGAATAGAATGTGCGTAGAGAATGCTGTCGTATACAGCAGCGATGCCTCTCACGCCCGACAGCAGTCTTATATCCGCACCCACATCCCGATCCATCACCATCCACACGAAGACACAATTCTGGCGTCGATGTGCTCACCGCAGGGTTTTCAAGCTAACGATGCACACCGTGATATTGCTCGCTTGCCTCGATGTGGCCAAGGTCGACAGTTTTCTGCTCCTTATCTTCATCGTATCTTCCCTTCCTGCGCAACTTCAGCCAGCAACGGCAGTCGACGTCGGCTCTCAACATGTCACCATCGTACTAGTTCTGGCGTCATCAACGCTATTGACCGGCGACATGACTCGTCCCGCTTCTGTTCTGGACGACATCGCACCACGGACCAGGGCTGCAACTCACTTGGCGGGCATGACGCCATACGCTAACATTTGACTTACACGGCAGCAGGCTACAAAACAGGAAGGCATCTCACCCTGGGACGAACGATTGCTTAGGAAGACAGGAAAGAAGAGAAAAAAAATGCACGCCATCAAGTCCATCACACCCATCCTTGCGGACAAGTTCCTCTTTGTCCGCATTGAGACCGACACCGGCATTGTCGGCTATGGAGAGGCCGGCATTTGGTCACAGACCCACGTGGCACTGGCGGTGGTCGAGCGCTTCACAGATTACCTGCTAGGCAAAAACGCCTTCGACATCGAGCACCACTGGAACGCGCTGCACCGCTTCAGTTACTTCCAGGGCCTGGCTATCAACTCCGGTATATCGGCCATCGACATTGCCCTGTGGGATATCAAGGGCAAAGCGCTTGGCGTGCCCATTTATGAGCTGCTGGGTGGCGCTGCGCGCACAAAGGCCCGTGTATACCCGCACGTGCGCGGCAAGACGCTGGATGACATCCTGCAGGACGCACAGTGGAAGGTGCAGCAGGGCTTCACCGCCGTGGGCCACCTGAACCCGTTCCTGGACGAGGACAAGGACACGGTCTACTTTAAGCCACACGTTCGCAAGATCGCCGACGCCATCGAGAATGTGCGTCGTGTGCGCGAGGCTGTCGGCCCCAACGTCGACATTGCCTTGGAGCTGCACCGCCGCCTGTCGCCGACCGAGGCCGTGGCCTTTTGCGAGGGTATAAAAGACCTGCACCCGCTGTTCGTCGAGGACCCCATCCGACCCGAGAATCCAGCCGCCATGGCGCGCGTGGCCGACAAGATCGCGCTGCCCATTGCTACGGGCGAACGGCTGTGCACGCTGTACGAGTTCCACGCGCTCTTTGAGCAGCGTGCACTCGAGTACGCTCGCGTCGACCCGGCGTTGTGCGGTGGCATCACCGGCATGAAGAAGGTGGCCGCGCTGGCCGAGGCCTACCACATCCAGCTGGTGCCGCATAACCCGCTGTCGCCCATCGGCCTGGCCGCCTGCCTACAGGTCGTGGCTGCCATCCCCAACTTTTTAATTCAGGAGTACACCACGGCTCTTGATGCCGAGAGCCACAGCGAGATCGCCGAGCATGTCGGCGCCAACCTGGTCGACTACGTGCCTGTGCCCAAATACGGCTTTATCGACATCCCGAACCGGCCAGGCCTAGGTATCAACCTGCTGCCAGATGCACCGACCATTAGTCCACCTATTGTGTTGCCAATCAAGGTGCGCAAACACATCGACGGGTTTATCGTGGATCAGTAGAATCATATAGAATCAAAGATATATTGCACATGAACGATGGTTTCTGTTAACGTCTAATGCTGCTCCTTCCGAAATGCTGCCTTTGGCTCTTGTCCATACGGAATCATCCGCACCATATGCCTTCTCTGCCCCCGGGGAAAGTCGGGCACTGCTGTGTGCGCCGCGCTGCGCTGGTCCCACACCACGACTGTTCCCGGCTCCCAGCGCACACGGCAGCTAAAGTCCAGCGAGCGGATGTGGCCGTGCAGGAAGCCCAGCAGCAGGTCTGACTCGGACGGCAGGAAGCCTTCGATGTTGCGGCCAATAGTCGGGTTGACAAACAGCACCGGCTTCTTGGTCACCGGGTGCTCGATCACCAGCGGGTGCACCGCGTTGACCGCCTCCTTGAGAGCGCGCTCTTGGCCCACGCGCGCCACCTCGCCCACGCTGGCGCTGGTATGGAACAAATCTAGCTCGTGCAGCGTGCTGCGGAACGCTGGCGACAGCGCCTCGTACGCGTGCGTCAGCGACGTGAAGGCCGTGTCGCCGCCGCCGTCCGCTGGACCCTCCAGGATCCAGAAAAAGGTCGTGCCCGGAACGTTGGCCGTATACGTCTGGTCGACGTGCCACAAGTCGTACGACGTGCGCGGGCCCAGCAGGTCGCGCAGCGTGCCCGCAGAATCGTCCGCGTAGACGACGTGGAACTCAGGCCCCGTGCCTTTGGGGTAACCCATAGTCGGGTGCAGGTGCAGCGGGCCATAGTGCCGCACAATGTCGCGCTGCCGGTCCGGGCCAATGTCGGCAAAGTCCTGGTCTCTCTGTTACTGTTAGGAGTCTCTCCGCGCAATCTGCCGTCACGCCGTCACCTACAAACACAAGAACGCCGCGCTCGGCTGCCAGCAGTGCCACCTCGTCCAGCCCAGCCTTGCTCAGCTGGCTGATCTGTACGCCATGCAGCTCCGTGCCAATGCGCGGCGTGATATTTTGAATCGACGACGCCTTCTTCGTCAGCTCCGGCTTGCTTGGGTCTGCTCGCAGGCCAGGCTCCTCGATGTCGAAGCGCGGCAGATCCAGGGCCGGCGTGAAGCCCTCCGGCCGCGTCGGCAGGTAGTCGGGGTACTTGGGCTCTGGTGTGGCGGCGGCAGGCATCGTGGTGATTGCTTTCTCGGTGCGACGCTGTGCTTGCCGAGCCTGCCAGCTGACCCTCGTCTACTTTCTCTTGATATAGAAACCGCCGGACCAGATGCTGGTAGCGCATCACCTCATCGGAAAACAGACCGACACCGGCCGACACCGGACAATGACTCGACCTGGCCCAATACCTTGGTCATGGCTGTGTCGAGTCGTGGTCGCTTGTCGACGCTAAGACCGTTGTCATGCCGCAGATTGATAAAAATTTGCTTCCTTTGGGAAAGGCCGGAATGGCGCCATTTCTTAAACCATTTCGCCATACAAACCACTCTTTTCAGGCAGATGCTAGCAACGCCGTGGACCAATTGCCCTGTCTACGGAGTAAATATGCTTGACCATGCGGGGCAATTCCGTCGACGCGGGATCGGTCGTGTCAGTCAGTGAGGCGCAGACGTCGAAGATCATGGGGAGCTCATGCTTGCTGTTCGGGGAGAAGCTGATATAAGAGAGGCTCTAGAGATAGAACGACAAGGTCCCTAAACTTCATGCTTCTTCCGATCAGGTTGCTGATAGTTATCGTTCTCATCTTAACATGGCCCCCTCAGCTGATACTCCTCAAAGCCCGTCGTCCAAGGTTGCCGTGAGGCAGGACTATGATGGCAAGGTCCACGCAAAGGTGCGTTTGAAAACTAATCCAGCCCCCAACCGCATGTGTCTGACCTGCTGTTCAGTACAAGTATGCAGCCTATCTACCCGTTTGGAACCCAGACACCAGCTATGCCTCGCTTGATGCCTATGACTTTGTCGACCGGGGCGCTCTCGCCGACAAGGCGAAGCCCCATTTGCACGCCACTATCCAGGCCCGGCCGCACGCGTCCATCACCAGGCTGACGCCACGTGTCGGCTCCGAGGTCAAGGGCCTGCAGCTCAGCGAGCTCACCGACGACCAGAAGAACGAGCTGGCTCTTCTGGTGGCCGAGCGTGGCGTCGTTGTCTTTCGCAACCAGGACTTCAAGGATATCGGACCAGGAAAGCAGAAGGCATTTGCCGAATACTTTGGACGCCTCCATGTTCATGTAAGTAAACAGTCCCTCTCCTCGCCACGCCTTCCCAGCCACTGCTCACCAGTATCGCCCCAGCCCGTCGAAGCCCAGGTCGCCGACCACCCCGAAATGTACAGCATCTATCAGGGCCCCGACAACTCGCATCGCGCCAAGCGCTCCTCCAACCGCCTGACCAACACTCGCTTCCACTCCGACGTGTCCTATGAGCACCAGCCGCCCGCTTACACCATTCTGACTATGCTACATGCTCCCAGCACCGGCGGCGACACTGCATGGGTGTCCACCTCCGCGGCCTACGATCGTCTGTCTCCACCCATCCAGCAGCTGCTTTCCGGCCTTCGCGCCGAGCACTCCGGCGCCCGCCAGGCCGCCCAGGCCCAGCGCGAAGGACACCCTGTGCTGCGGGCCCCCGTTGTGTCTGATCACCCCATCGTGCGCGTGCACCCAGCCACCGGCGCCAAGTCGCTGTTTGTCAACGTCTCAAACACCACGCGCATTGTCGGCCTCCGCGACGAGGAGTCCGAGGCCCTGCTCGGCATGCTCTTCCGCCACCTAGCCACCGCCCTCGACTGCCAAGCCCGCGTGCGGTGGGAGCCCGACTCCGTCGTGCTCTGGGACAACCGCGCCACTGTCCACACGCCCATTCCGGACTTTTCCTCCACCGACGCAGAAACCGACGAAAACGGCGAGCCTATCTTCCGTCATGCCTTCCGCATCACCACCGTTGGCGAGAAGCCATACGGCCTGGACGGCCTAGAGACGGTGTGGTGATTGGAATTCTGCAGAAATCCATATGTGTTGTGGATAGGTATTTTCTCGTGTCATAATCGTGTCGTAAAAGTTAGAGTCATTCAACAGCTTGTATCCTCCGTGAACTACCGCAATCGTACAGCCACTTCCAGACAACTGACATTTCGGAGACGCGTTTGGCGCTGTGGCAGCTCCTGTGCGTCCGTTCTGTTCCCCTCCGTCTCCATCTCCATTGGTTCCACAGGAGCACCCCCCTCCTCGTCGTCCTCCGCGTCCTCGTGGCCCTTGACAAAAAAGACGTCGTCAATTGCGGACGCCCAGAATGTCCGGACCGTCACCACGTATCCCTGTTGTCGCCGGAACCACCCTGCTACCAGCACCAGCTTCTCAATTGCATGCCCACTAGCCAGCAGGAGCACCTCGCGCTGTCGCGCCAGCTTGTAGCCCGGCGCCGCCGCATTTGTCGGCATGGGGACGGCCGTCATAGCTGCCACAGCTGCCGTCTGCGCCTCGGCCATGCGCTCGGGAAGTGCCTTCACCTTGGTCGCTGACCATCTGGCGCCGCCAGGACCCTTGTCCAGTATCTTCACCGCCCGCTTGACGACCGACATGAACGGCGCCTTGGGCGCCACGAACAACACACCCAGTGGTTTGACAGCCGGTGCCGCATGCAGACCACGTGCAAGAGGCCGTTTCCTAGTGATGGTTTTACCTAGAAGTGGTCAGAGCAGAGCTCCAAGAGTGCGTTTGCAGCCTTTCCCTTGTGTTCTCACCTAGCACTTGTTCGGCCACATTGTCCGTAGATGGCTCTTCAGCCAGTGTTTCTGGTCTTGTTTCTGGCGCCATGCTTGCCGTCATGGTATGTCGGACATGTGCACAGCTCTTCCTTATTGTGCCTCTATTGCGCTGTCTGGTTGATGTTGTCGCGCAGCTTTCGTTGGTCGTTAGGCCACTAAATATATCACGTGATTCAGTTTTGCCGCCTCTCATGCGCCAGAGATACGGAGTACACGGCCTTGTCACCTTTGGAACGTGACACAACGGCGCAACGAATTCAACGACGCAACGACAGCCCGGACGCGCGAGCATGACACGAAAACGCATCTAGTTCGTGTTCAACCCATCCAATCCGTCCCCAGACAGCTAGTACGAGGGCTATGGACGTCTACTTCGGGCGATCCCGCAGCAGCCTAACCTGAGCTTGCCGACGACGACGAAGACACTCAAGCTGCCCACCAGCCAGAGCCAGACCCTTTCAACACAATGTCTCTCGCTCTCTGGCCTCATCTACCCCCAGATCAGCTAAAAGTTGCGTTAGAAACTAGTCTAGTACGATGAAACCCCCCTCCCAACGACAGATTAGACCACGGCAAGCTGATCATATCTCAACCTCTCAAACAGAGCCGTGAACTGTCCTGGCAACTTGCAGAACTCGCCGATGAGCTACGGACCTTGAAGCACAGTCTCCAGGATTGCTATCGGTTGCTTGGGCCGTCTGGTCGCGGAAATACGCTTGTCGTAAGCACGCCGCGCAATGAGATTGTCAAGGGACACATTACGCGGCTCGGAACGCAGATTGTCAAGGGGGTATGTGGCAACGTTCGGTGCTTCCTGTCATCGCTCATAAGCTCCCTCTGACCTTCCAACAGACAATCAGTCTTCGACTGCGCACGCTCTCGCCGATCACAATAACCATCGACCCCGACCATCCCATCTCCGTGGCGCCCCTCGACAACCTAGACACCCTCCTCACACGCTCCATCGACCTTCTGGACCTTACCTTACCATACATGTCTCGTGAGGACAATGAGGGGGGTGGTGAACATACGTCTGAAGATAATCACAAGAGAAAGGATGCGACCATAAAGCCAACGGAGCTGCCATCAGCACAGCACCGCCCCGCTGTTGAGGCTTTCTTTGCCGCCCAGCTGCGCGTCCTGGCACAGGCCTTGCAGGATGCCACGGCGCTGCTGCAGGGGCCGCCGCTGACGACCTCTGACCCGCTGTGGACCACCCAGTCCGCTGCCCCTGTCCACTTTGCCTCCTCTGCGCCGTTGCCGCCCAACATCAGCTTCTACCTCGGCCTGCAGGAGAGCCAGCTGGTCCTCTGCCTGCGGGCGCTGGAGCCGGTCGGCGTGCCCGTCAACCTCGGCATGAAGGTCGCGCTGGCCTTGGGCACAGCGCGGCGTCTGGAGCATGACGAGGCTGACCAGATTTTCACGTACTGCTGCGAGGATGGCACCGCCCGCGGGCTCCATGACAGCAGCATGTCGGCAACCCCAGCCGGCAGCCATACCGGTCAGCTTCCTTTGTCCGGCGCGTCCTGCGAGACCGCGTCGGCAGAGGGGCCCGCGGACGTCTATGTGCGCGAAAAGGTCCGCGTCGAGAGCGCCGATCCCAGCCTGCTAAGTCTCAGCGCGAAGCTCAATGCGCTAAGTCACTCGCTACTCCTTGCACGGCGCAACCTCGCCGCTGTCATGGGAGAGGAGCTGGACGATTAGATCTCATTTTCTTATTGGCTTGCTATATGCGTGAGGGCTGGTGTACATTGACTCCCTGCATTGTTATTTAGTAGAAGCAATGGCTCGAAATGCGCCGTGCAACAGACTATCTGTAAGAGCAAATGACGGAAAAGCAGAAGAATCATGGAACTGCCTCTTCAAGCCACCGGCGACCAGGGCATCGGCACCAGGATGCGCGACTTCATGGACTGGATCAGCGGAACCGTCTTGTGCACCGTATCGCTCCAGCCCTCTATGCGCCAGCTCTGCTCGCGACGGATCTTCCGCTCCTCCAGGTTAGCAAACTGCCACAGGTGGTGCACTGTGTTCAGCTCGCCAATCTGGACAAACCACGCCCCCACGCCCTCCATGACCTCGCGGCGCGCCTTAAGCCCGCGCCGCCAGTGCGTCTCCCATTCCAGCAGGTTGCCCGGGTGCAAAGTATAGGAGCGTAGCTCAAACAGGCCACCCAGGTGGCGCGGCGGCGTCGTCGGCCAGAAGGAAAATTCCTGCATCAGCGACACCTGTGTCGAGTTTACCAGCGTGCGCAGCTGCCGCTCGTGGTCGGGGAAATCGGGGTGGCTAGACACCTCCTGGAGCGATGCATGGTAGCCCTCGTAGCGCTGATACTCCCAGATGTGGACTATAGGGAGGGTTGGTTAGCAAGAAAATGCCCACGGTGGCAGCCAGGGGCAGTTAATGCTGCTTTAGCAACGACGTATGCTTACTGAATGTGTCGGCGTCGCCCACCTCGGTCCGCCAGCTGCCCACGAGGTGCACGCGGTTCTCCGGGTTGTTGGCCAAGCTTGGATACCACTTGCCCACCAGGGCCGTGTACTCCTCGACCTTGTCGGGTTTGACCTGATGGGTCACGATGGAGTGCACATACTTGCCGCGCGCCAGCACCTGGCTGAAGCTGGCTTCGATCTGCGCGTCAAGCTCGCGACCCTCCTTGGTGCCGTAGATGAGGTTCGCAATGGGGCCCGTCTTGCGCTGTGGCGCGTTCTCGCTGGCTTCTGCTACTTTCCCTTTTGCAGTGCTGAGTGAGCCAAGGCCCTGCAGTAGCGGCGCCGAGACCGAGTCTGGCGAATCTGTGGACACAGGTCGGGAAGAAGACGCAAATGAAGAAGAGAGGGGAAACGCACTGGATTCCTGCGCCTTTTGCGCCTCTACCAACCTGTCCCGAAACTCGCTCTGCTTGCTGTTGAACTCGTCCTGGCCGTTAGGGGGGATGTCGGCGAGACGGGGAACACGAATTGTGTCGCCTTTGCCACCGGTACTGCGCGTAGCCGCCGTGCTGCTAAACGCTCGCACCACGGCGTAGCGGGATGCTGAGCCCGCCGCCGCCACAGTGATGCGTCGGAGCGAAAGCATGGTCGTCGCAAGATGATGTCGACGCGAAAAGGACGACGAACCTAAGATCCGAGAGGCAACTGCAAGCAATTTCCCCCGGTTGAATCTGATGTTGGGGATCTTCGTCGCAGGATTGAAGAAGTCCGCCGAATAGGGGAAAGGAACGAATGGCCAGGACCGCGAGCAGAGAGAAAGGAACAGAAGGAGAGAACAGAAGGAGAAGCAAGCAACAAAGCGGCAGGAATGCAGAGGCGGCTGGATGTTCGATGAGTCGGGGGGCGTTGCACGAATCAACTGTTGGTTGGAGCACCCCCAGCAAACCAAGGCAACGGCACGTTGTGCGGGGGTCAGCCCGTTGGGGATGGGGGGAAAGTCGTGATGACAGCAGCTGGCCACAGGCGGACCAAAGAGGGTGTGCAGCGGCGCAAGGTTATTGGCTAGGTAGGTAAGATACCTAGGGAAAGCACGAGATTGTGCCGCGGAGGTAGACGTGCAGACACTGTATCTTCGACGACAAATACTGCAGTTTTCGAACAGAATAGACGCCAATCCACCGCTTGAATTGACCTCGGGAAAGCGAAATCTCGCGAGAGCCAACGACAGGGCAAGGTCCCCTTTATTTGTAGTCCGCTGTCAACCGCGGGAAAACTGGCACCCCCAAAGCTCATTCCCCCTCTTCTTCCCCAGTGATGTCAGATGGACAGCTCTACGGCGGGTCCTGGCCAATTCATGGCGGCTTAGTGCCTAATAGCCCCTAGCCTCTAGAGCACGTGTTTTTGGCCTCAGGCAACAACCCCAGGCACCACTGGCGCGGGCTGGAACGGGATCACGGAAAATCTCCAGTTCGGCAAAAAAACAGCGCTTCCTTTTCATCTGCAAGAACAACATCGCAACCAACGACGCCGTCATCTCCATCTTCCATCAGTCACCAGCTACTCGCCTCTCGTCCCATTTCTGTCCCTTCGTTTCTTCTTCTTGTCGCTCTCACAAACACCGTCACCATGTCTTGGTTCGGCGTTGTCCCGCTCAAGAAGTTCCCGGTCCCCGTCCGTACGTCACCACAAACGACGACCTCTCCCCCCGTGCGCCTTCCGCCAATGCTAACACATCCGCAGTGAAACCGCTGGCTCCCTTCTTCATTGCCGGTACGTTCACTCCTTGCAGCCACGCATCAGCGTGCACATCAGCAGCGGACTCGTTTCCTAGAGCTTGCTTTAAACTTGCCCTTCGAATCCTCCTACCTTTATTCCCTGAATCATTAGACGGTGTGGCAATCAGTCTTCCTTCCATCGACATGTGCTGACCAAAGTTGTTTACAGGCCTCGTTGTCGCCTACGGTGTCAACGCGTTGGAAGATCTCTCGCTGCGCTGTACGTCCTAAGATACTATCGCAGTCCACGTCCCAAAACCGCAAATCGTTCTGTATGACAACAATGCTAACATGATCGCTTTTTCAACACAGCCGACGAGTGGAAGAAAGACCCGAGAAACCCGTATGCCAAGGCCGAGAAGAACTAAGGCAATTCCCGATGGAAGCATGGCATGAGCGATAGTGAGCCAGGCAACGGGCCGGCTGCCCCGGAGCAGGGAATCAAAAGCAGAGTGCTCGTACTTGGACATTTTGTCAGCCACGATACGGCCTTATGTTTTGTATCATAACCCTTCAGCATGAGTACACCAATCGAGCCGTGCGACCTTATTGTGATTGACGTTAGCATATTGCTGTGAGATGGTCAGTTGTGTTTGCTGTGTGATGGATCAAATGCCACCCTTCCGGGAGGACCACCCTTCAATACGTGGTGGTGTCCCGAAGTAGCCACCCAGTAATAGGTGTCTGTATGTGGCAATGTGCCGTTGTAGGCGCCGTTGCTGCTGGAAGCGGCTCCTAGAATTAACAGACCGGCTCCAGCAATATGGCACTTGATCAAGTAAGCAAAGCCGCCAATGGCGAACTGAGTCAAAAACCAGGACCAACATCGGATTATGTGCCAGCTTTCCCCGGCCTTTCTTTCGTTTCGTCTCTCACGAGGCTTCGCTGTCCCCATCATCTCATGCAGGCTTGGTTTCCGTAACCCTCTCTCTACCATGTCCAGCCAACCACAGGCACCAGCCGCCGGTACGCGGCCGAAGGCTTCGCCCGAGACGCAGGACGTCAAGATCCTGATGCTGCACGGTGAGGTCCTCTGTCTGGCACGCAACGTCCCTGCTGTGCACGGCTAACCCCACCTCGCTCCAGGCTATACGCAGTCGGGCCCCCTGTTCCGTGCCAAGACCCGCGCCTTGGAGAAGCTGCTGCAGAAGTCGCTGGCGCCATTCCGCCTTACACCCGTGCTCATCTACCCGACGGGTCCCAACCGCCTGCGAGTCGACGATATCCCAGGCTACCAGCCACCCGCTGACAGTGCACACGGCGGGGCAGCAGGCGAGCAAGAAGACCAGCTGCCGGACATGTGGGCGTGGTGGCGTCGCGACGACGGCACAGGCGACTACCGCTTCCTCAGCGAAGGCATGACGGCCATTGCGCAGGCAATTCGCGAGGCTGGCGGCATTGACGGCGTCCTAGGCTTCAGCCAGGGTGGCGCTGCCGCTGCGATCTTGGCGGCTGCCCTAGAGCAAGCTCCGGTGCCGCGGACGCCACCAGCGCCGTCCGCGTTCCCTGCATACGACTTTGGCTGGGTCGATGAGGTGCGCGCAGCCAACCACGGCCGCGGCCTGCGCTTTGCCGTGATCTACAGCGGTTTCAAGGCGCTCCCGCCTGCCCTGGCGTGGCTATACGAGCCGAGCATTGCCACGCCGACGCTGCACTACGTGGGCGGCCTGGACACAGTAGTGGACGAGACACGGACGCAGGCGCTGGCCGACCGGTGCGTGGATCCGTTGCTTCTAACACACCCGGGCGGCCACTACGTGCCCATCATCCGGGAGTGGGTAACGCCGCTGGTGGCATTTGTGAAGAAACACGCTGAGGCCGAGGACGCAAAGGTGAAGATATGACCGAGGTCGAAAGGACTCAAGACTCATTTGATAGACAGCGGCGCTTGCAAAAACCGCAATTTATGCACAGCTCTAGAAAGACCGAAAACCAGTACAATACACAGCACCTGCCTACTTAGCCTGAGCTGCTGCTCCCTTCCCCTTGCCCTTCTTCCCCGCGCCGGACGCCGCCGGCTGGATGCGCGCCATCATCTCCTCCTTGGTGATCAAGTGGTCGATGCGCTCAAGCAGGCCCAACAGGCTCTTCATGTCGTAGCTCCAGTCGTTGAGGATGTCGTCGGCATCGCGCGGCTTGGCGAAGTTGACAATGCGCGCAGGCCGGTCGATCTTGGCGTAGATGGTCTTGGACGTCACAAGTTCGCTAATGTACCGTTCCGTCTCCTCATCCGCCAGGTCCAGCAGCTGCGTCAGCCGGCTCATTCGAATGCGCGTGTAATACTTGGACACCACGCGCACGTTGTGCTCGATCACGCGCTTGCGCAGGTCCTGCCAGCGCTGGAAGGCCTTGTCGTCGCCCGAGTCGCCCTTGGCCGCGTCGAACACGTCGCTCTCGCACAGGTGCGGCCCGAAATACTTGGCCACCTCTGGCCACCGCATCAGCTCCTGCACCGTGAACAACTTTAGGAGCTCGGCGTCCTTGGCCACCTGGTTGTTCCGTGTGTCGCGGGCAATGCGCTCCAGCAAGTCGTGTTGTTCGTTGTCGTAAGGCGCGAGAATGACAAAGTAGATGATTCGTTGAAGAACCTGGGGCGTTAGAAAAAACTGGTTGACAGGGGGTAGATGATAAAGATGAAAAGAAACTTACCGGATGGAGCTTGGCTGGGTCGTTTTCCACCGCCTCCGTATCCAGGACTTGCCTGAAGTGCTTGCACACGTCCAAATACTTGTCCTCATGCTTGGCCAAGATCACCTGCTGCTCGTAGAAGCGCAGCTTGAGGTCAGTCACGTCGTCCACCTTCTGCTCCTCCTCGCCCTCGTCCGCGTCGCCCGCCGCGACCTTCTTCTCGCGCTCCGCCTGCTCCTTGGCCAGCTGTTCCGCTGTCTTCTCAGGCTTGCGCGCCAGGTACCGCGTGCTGATCTTGCGACTCAAGATGCCCGCCTGCGTCCAGTCGCCGCTCTCAATGCACAGCGCCACCTGTGCCAGGATGAACTCCGTCTTCTCGCGCCGACTCATGGACCCAAAGGTCTCCACCTGCAACTCGCACAGGATATCCGTCGCTGCCTTGAGGTCACCCTGCGTTTTCTTGATGTCCGACAGGATCTTGGTCACGCGCGCGCGCTCTACCTCAACGAAAATCTTGCCCTCTGTCACAGTGCGCAGCGCCTCGATGACCGACAATTTAGTCTCCAGGTTAGGCGTCTCATCCAGGAAGTCCATGACCGTCTGCACCATGCGCGTGATGGCCTGCTTGAGCTGGCCATGCTTCTTGGACAGCACCAGAACCTGGTCGTTGAGTAGGCTCCAGTTGCCAGCGTCTTTGCTTATTGTTACGATGGCCACCAGGATTTTCGACGTCGATGCAAGATCAGAGGCCTGCGAAATAAGGGAGGAGAAAGCAACGGTCAGCACACTTGCCATGGAACACCAAATGTCACGTAGTCGAGAAACCTCTTACCTGTCGCGTCTGCTTCTCCAGCGCCGTGAGTTTCTCGATTGCTGCATTGGCATCGGTCTACAACTCACACATTAGCCACATCCACATAAGGTCTCGCTCCCATGTTCCAGGGCGACCTCCACACACCTTCGCCAGCTCCTCCGACTCGCTGATCTGGCGCGCCGTCTCCTTGGAGAAGTCTTTCTCCGGCTTTAGCGCAGCTTCCGACATGGTCACCGGTCGATGTTTGTATGTGGTTATGCTGCTCCTATGTGTGGGACTTGTTTCGCCTTGTCGCGGCAGCAGTACACCCTCGTGATGGTTTTGTGTTTTCGGTGTGTTGGTTGTTAAAGCTACAGGTCCCAGTCCACGCAAAGCTGCTCTGCCTGGAAGGCAGTTGCCCAATGCATACTAGCGTATATGGCGCTAGCACGTGACTCGGAAGAACGCTAACCTCGAACACTGAGTTTGTGACATTCACGCTATCACGCGCAACGGCACAAGCAGTCTCAACTGTCAGGCTCCTTCTCTTAGGTATTTCTTCATTCCCCCCTTCCTGAACGAAAAAATCATGGCATCGCGGAGCATTTCCCGTGCGAGGGACGCGCAAGCGCGCTCAGGCGATCGCAATGGCCGCGGAAGACGGCCCTCTTACACGCCGTCGCCCAGCCGGTCGCGTTCTGCGTCCCGACCACGCCACCGGCCAGCCGACGACGGCGTAGGCCGCGGCAGGAGCCGCGACGAAATCGAGAGCGCTGGTGGCCGCTCGCTGTCACGCGACAGAAGCTACAGCTCAGGACGCAGTGGATCCAGGAGCCGGAGCCGGAGCCGCAACCGGGTCGTGAACAGGGGCAGGTCAGCATCGCCGCCCACACGAAGCGCCAAGGTGAGTGGGCGGAGAAGCAAAAGAAGGAAAGGAAGTTTTCTAGTTCTATTCTGTCTAACATTTCAGGTTGTTGTCGAGCGGCTCACTACCAATGTCAACGCGGATCACCTTCACGAGATCTTTGGCGAGTTTGGACCAATTGAGGACCTTGACCTGCCCATTAGCCACGTCTGTAAGTTGCTACTGGTGATATTGCTGCTTATATTAGATGGTCATCGTGTCTAACACTGTCTTTCGTAGCCGGCACCAACCGTGGACAGGCCTATATCCTGTTCCGTAACGAAGAGGATGCTGAGGCCGCCACGGCACACCTGCACGAGGCCCAGCTTGACGGAGCCACTATCACTGTATCCGTGGTACTTCCGCGCAGCAAACTGTCGCGGGCGCCACGCCAAGCGCGGCGCGGTGTGCCTTTTGGCGGCCGGAAGTCTGCCCATGGCGGGGGCGGGAGGGGCGGCAGCGGTGGTGGCGGTGCAGACACTGACCGGCGCGGTGGACGCGCTTGGATTTCTGACGTTTATCATCCACGATCGGCATCGCTCAGTCGGTCGCGGTCTCCACCGCCACCGCCACCGCCGCCGCCACCGCCGGCAGACGGGCCACGGCGCTACCGCAACCGGTCGCCTCGCTCTGATCGGTCCCGCTCGCGGTCTCGCTCGTGGTCACGGTCGCGGTCGCCGCGCCCGGCCAGGCGCCGTGGCAAGAGACGGGGCGGCACGGGTTTGGGCAGACGACGCAACAACCGGTTGGACGATAACGGCGGCGACCAGGACCGGCTAGCGGCGCCTGCTGGACTCGACGAGCGCCCAATGGAGGGCAGCCTACCCGACTTTTGAGGCTGCTGCCTTCTAGGGCGGCCTGGCAGGGCAGGCAGGGAGGGGCAGAGTTCTCTGTCATTGTGGGGAGGCCGTATAGCCCGAAAAATATTGAGAAAGACAGACTTCGAAACAGACGCACTGCGCCTCGAACGAGAACGCAGCCGTATGGCCAAGAGGAGAAAAGGGGAGGAGATGAAGAAAAGATCGGACATTGGACGAAGTCAGAGACGGGTCGAGAACGGGAAATGCAACGCTTTTTGCGCTTGCCTAGAATTCTATGCGGCCTTGTTTAGGGGCACCAATCACAGTGGTCGACACGCCAGGCTGCTACCAAAAAAAAGACGTTAAAACGCGGATGTGCATCGCGAGGTTGTACGAATGGGCCGCTTTACGTTTTGAGGATAGACTGAATTGTCACGGCGCGCACTGCGGAGCCTCCGTTGGTCGTCTTCCGTGCTGGTTGATGCGAGCTCATCTTGGTGAACTTGCTCTGCTCATTCCGCATACGACTATGTCATATAAGATGCTCTGTTCGCAAGCTCCAACATGAGCTGGTCTCTTCTCTTCCTGTTATATGGCATGACTGTGGCAGTCTGTTACTCAAATTATTCGTTTGTCGATAGACGACTGTCGATAGAATTTTGCTTTTGCTTCTATAACTCGTTCAATTTTTCTCTCTCTCTTTTTCTCTTCGATCACAACTCGGCAACGACAGTATCCTCTTGGTGAAACAGTCACCACGTTCGCCATCTGTCTTAAAAAGTGGTCCAGTTCACATCCTGTCCTGGAGACGGATGCAGGTCCTGCCTCTTTTCCGCTGTCCGCTTCTCGCTCTGCCTCTTTGCAGATTTCTCCGCCGCCCCAACCTCGGCCGCAACGCCGTCACCTTCTGATCGGCCGACAACAAGCTCCGTGCTCCGTCTCTCATCAACATGGCCAACGGCAAGCCACTTCCTCTATCGTGCAACATGCTCGAGTCAAACTGCTGCTTTCTGCCCACCTTCTTCCGACACAGAACGCTTCACAGCGTAGGGGCGCTTTTTCCGATCCCCAACCCACCGCCATCTCCGGTGCCACGGCCCCGTCCCGGCCCCGTCAACCCTGCCGGTGGTGGCTCTGGCGGACCGACGCCGCCGCCTACGCCTCTCCAGTGGTAGGCCAGCAGAGGAGATGGGCCGTTCTCAGAGGTCATCGCCGTGCTGGCACGCGGCTGAGCGGCAAACGGTCTGAGACAGGGAAGCAATCCTGGGCAATTGTTGGCGAGCATTTATCAATTTAGTACGACCAGCATGTTTGCTGAATTTGGTCGGGTTATCGTTGCATGTTTGGTGGATATATCTTCAAAAGTTTGGTGCCAATAATGCGGCTTCGTGGTTGTGTAAGTGAGACTCTATTTATTGGTATTTTTGATTTATTGGTTAGGTAGTCCAGTACTTTTGCTTTCTTTTCCTAATTGCTCGTTTTTCTCTTCTTCATTCAAAGTTCCCTCCCGTCTGTGTAGCTCAAGTAATTATTTGGGTTTGCATGGTTTGTCTGAATACTGCGTTCCCTTGCTATCCATATCGGCTCTGGTCTCCTTTCTTCTTATTCTGAATCTTCTCTTTCATTCCTGACATCATGACTACTTTCTCGCTAATCAATTACGCCTGGATCGCTGGGCTGTCTCGTGGCCATGGCTGGGCGATGAAAAGTTCAGCCAGGCCTAGGCCTTGTGATAAAGAAGAAGTGCTCACAAACGAAGTGGGTCGGCCTGGTCGACACTTGTGTCCTTTGTTTTCCTTTATTCTCTTCTTTTCTTCTTTCTTCTTTAGTATCCTGCTTTTTTTCTCTCCTTCTTCCCAGTTTCCTGCACCTGTGGAGTACAGGTATCTCAACTTGCGGTGGCACAGATCTGTCTTCGTTTTCGTAATTTGCAATGTTGGCTGTGTTGGCTGAGCGCCGCCTGCCGTTTTAGGAAGTCGGCTCGTCGGCCGTGGGCTGTAGCCATGAAGGCGGCGCCGTTGGCAAACAACCTGGCCGAGTTTCAGCGGGTGGCGGTCTGGGCTGGCCCTTGCTAGCGCGATCTCTTCAGCTGATTCCAGGGAGATGGCCTGGCCCCAAAAGCCCTATTCTTACTCCGTGGGCCCCAAAACCCCCCGGACAACAGGGATTCCCAGCAAGCCGGAGCGCCACCAGCCCACTTCAGCCTTCTTGTGTTCCCACAAAGTCGCTCTCCACCCGATTGAATAGATTGTCTCCCGAACATGCGTCGGAATATCAGGATGGGTGGCGCACTCGTATTGTCCCGTCGGTTAATGGCGTTTCCAGCCATGCTTAGCTTCAGAGGTACGACGTAATCCAGGGATGAGACGAGCATTGACTACTAATCTGTACTAAACGACCAAGTCCCACGGGCCTTTCTCGCCATCGACTCTTCTTCCACCAAACATGGACGACATACGACACGACCTCGAGCTTGAGAAGGATGCCGTCCACGAGGACGAGCGTTCGGCCAGTGTCACGCCGCCAGACACGGGCAATACCAGCAGCAACCGCCTGGACGACCAGGCGTTTCGCTATTTTCACAGCCGGCGCATACGCAAGGGCGACGTGGAGAAGCCGTGGCTGAAGAGGACGGATCCGCGGGAGAAGTGGGTGACTATCCTGCCACTGATTGGCATTGCCGTCGGTCTGGCCATCTCGGGCTTCCTGGTCTGGGACGGGCTGCGCAGCGTGGTGAAGCACAAGTACTGCCTGGTGTTGAGCGACGACTTCTCAAGCGGCTTCCGGACAGATTTGTGGACGAAGGAGGTGCAGCTGGGCGGCTTTGGGTAGGCACTTTCCCCGTTCCTTACTTTCGTTCCTTACTTGTCCCTGACATATCAGAAACGGCGAGTTTGAACAGACAACAGGCGACGATGAAAACGTCTTTGTCCGGGACGGCCGTCTCTTCATCAAGGCCACACTACAGGACGAGGCGCTAGCAGAGCAGAACAGCGTGATCGACCTGCTGGCTGACGGGTCATGCACGTCAACGGCGTTTGCCGACTGCGTGGCGGCGACCAACACGACAGCGGGCAACAGCAGCATTGTGCCGCCGGCACGATCGGGGCGCATCCACACAAAGCTTGGGCCGGGCTCGATCAAGTACGGGCGCGTGGAGGTGACAGCGCGGCTGCCCAAGGGCGACTGGCTGTGGCCGGCAATCTGGATGCTTCCGGTGCAGGACACGTATGGCCCGTGGCCGACGTCGGGCGAGATCGACCTGATGGAGTCGCGTGGCAACAACTACACGTATAGCAGCACAGGGCTGGGCGGCAACAACGTGATGGCATCCACGCTGCACTGGGGGCCCGCGGCAGGTTACGACGCGTGGTGGCGCACAAACAACAAGCGTCGGGCGCTGCACACGACATACGCGGACGGCTTCAACACCTTCGGCGTCGAGTGGTCGGAGAAGTACATGTTCACCTACATCAACTCGCGGTTGCTGCAGGTGCTCTTCATCAACTTTGACGAGCCCATGTGGAAGCGCGGCGATTTCCCGACAGTGTCGTCCGAGGCCAACTACACGCGCGTCGACACCGTCTGGGGCCAGACCGGACGCCACAATACGCCATTTGACCAGCCTTTCTACCTGGTGCTCAACCTGGCCGTGGGTGGCACGAACGGCTGGTTCGCCGACAACAAGGCCGGCAAGCCATGGCTGGATGGCAGTGTCAATGCTAAGAAGGACTTTTGGAAGGCACGCACATCCTGGTATCCGACCTGGACGCAGCCGCAGATGGAGGTGAGCAAGGTTGAAATGTGGCAGCAGTGCGATGGTGGGGAGCTGTAAGTGGTCGTGTTTGTTTGATTTTTGATTTATTTTTAGATAAACTTTTCTGGATTTTGAATGGATCTTTTTCATATTTAGCCCATGTAATACAATGTTGTACATCTACACTCAGACTCGGAATATTGACAAAATCCCGATGTGGGACATTCGAGTTATTGTGCAACGTCCGGAGAGACGAACGCAAACGAAAATCAAAGTAGACAACAGGAGATGAAAGACGCCACGTCAGGAACAAGTTGGACTTGCAGAGCTGAAGAAAAAAAAGAAGGGGCGAAAAAAGGAAAGAAAAAAAAGGAGAAACTAAACTGGCGTTGACAAACTATGGAATCTCAACATGGAAGAACAAAGGGTTCCGCCAAATCGGGTCTGGCGGGTTTTGCTTGTCCATAGCCTTGTTGCAAACATGAAAAGAACTTCCCCAGACTCTGATCAGCTCACTGGAATGGACGTCTAATGGAAACGAACGTCAGAGGAGAGCAGCGGCAAAAGCTGCGCTGCTCGTTGATTCATCACGGCAAAAGAACGCCAAGCACAGGCGGCTTGATATTGCTGTCCCTCTTTTTCCACGCACAGCTTCCCGATTCTTCTTCCGGCGCCGCAATCGTCCCGAACAGGAAGTCGAGCACAATATGGATCGTTCCTGCTGGTTGTGGGCCAGGCTACCACAAAGACTCATGCGATTAGGAGACGACTGGACCTGCGCCGACTCCTACCCGACGGACACTCCGTAGACTTTGTCACCCGACCTGGCCTAGGTTCTCCCAGCATACGAGCTGGCGACGCTGCCGGCCGTCTTTCTCGATAGCCTTCCGTCCTTCAGCTTCATACCTCCATGTACTTTCACCGGAGAAAGTCCCCTTCAACCCTGGTGCGCGCATCCACTCGAGGGAACGTCCAGCAACAATATTGCCAAGCTGAGCTGCCGTCCATTTCTTTCCGCAGCCACCAATACTCTGCCCGACGTGATACAGAGCTGTCCTTTTAGAGAACGCCTCCCGATCGGAACGCCTCTCGATCGCCTCGTCATATCATCTCATCCTGTTTTCAGAACAGGACTCCAGTATCAGTGGCGGCTTTCGTTGTGCGGTCTTGCGGCACTCAGTCCTCGCCGGCATCGTCTTAAAGCGGCTCGTCTCTCGTCCACCTCTCTGCGTCTCACAACTACTCGAATCCCTCGTCTTCACTTCTTTCTTGTTTCCCCACAATGAGACGCAGATGTATGTTCGCACATCTGTTTTTCCCACCCACCTTCTCTTTATTCTCATTGCTAACCTCACAGCATGAACGACTCTCATCTGCAAATCCCGGGCGAACAACCACAACCCGTCATGGATCCCCTTACAGACCATGTCGACCACGACGGCCAAGCCAGTGCCGTGCCACACAGCCATGGTCTTCGGCCAGCCAGCGGCGCCCGGCCCGTGTCCATGTCGGCACGCTCGGCCCTCTCAGTCCGCTCCGGCGCCAGCTCTTTCCGCACCACCGGCAGCGCCGTGTTCCTGGACGAGATCAAACACGAGGTCATGGTCAACTACCTGTTCCAGCAGCAGTGTGCCCGCCTGTGGGTAGCCGACGGCAGTGGCGCCTGCGAGGGCGTGCTGCTGCGCAAGGCCAAGGGCGTCTACATTGCCTGCCCGCCTCCCCTGCTCGACTCACCTCTGGCCTACGCCTGTGCCGCGCTCAACATGCCCTGCGCCATGACCGTCAACTCCGGCGTCATCAAAACTTTCCTGCAGTGGGCGCCCGACGCTGTTGACATCCCTCTACCCAATGGCCTGCGCATCCAGATCCTGCCCTCCATCGAGGATCTGGCTCGTGCCCGCAAGCACCAGTTTGCCGCTTTTGTCGCCGCCGAGGGCCTGCTGGTCGTCTGGGACGACGACGCCCTGCACATTGTCACGCGTGCTAAGGACATCGAAGCCGAGTTGATGGGCCTCGTGTGGAATGCTGGCGGCGCAGATGGCGCGGACGATGACATGGAGAAGGGACCTGGCGGCAGCCATGGCGGCGATGGTTTGCTCGAAAACGGCTCTGGCGATGGACTTGACGAGGAGAGCGGCCAGCCGCGACCTGGTAAACGGCCGGTGCATCTTCAGAACGCCGTGCTGGTGATGATGACGCTGGTGCTGATCACCGTGTCGCTGGGCGCGGCCTGGCGCGAGCTGGCCATTGAGGTGTCGGTGGACCACAGCTTCGCGCGGCTGGCGTTGGTGGCACTACTGCCAATCCAAGTCTTCTTCACGCTCTTCTTCGCCCAAGTGATCGTCGGCTGCCTGGCGCAGATCTTTGGACCCGTGCGCCAGCTGACGGTCAACTCCAAGTTCTACTCGGCCCAGCGCCCGCCGCGCCTACAGACCTCCATCCTCCCCCACGTCACCGTTCAGTGCCCCGTCTACAAGGAAGGCCTGACCGCCGTCATCGAACCCACGGTTAAGTCGGTCAAGCAGGCCATCTCCACCTACGAGCTACAGGGCGGCTCAGCGAACATCTTTATCAACGACGACGGCCTGCAGCTGCTGCCCGAGGACGACCGGAACGCACGCATTGACTTCTACGCCGACCATAGCATCGGCTGGGTGGCGCGCCCACGTGACGGTGAGAACGGTTTCCGTCGCCGCGGCAAATTCAAGAAGGCCTCCAACATGAACTACGCCCTTATGGTGTCGTGCCGGGTCGAGGAGAAGCTGGCGGTCTACCAGCGCGGCCTAGACTGGACGCAGCAGCACGAGGCACGCGCCTACGAGCAGGCTCTCCGCACCGTTCTCGAGGAGGACGGTCGCGCGTGGGCCGATGGCAACATCCGCGTCGGTGACTACATCCTCATCATCGACTCTGACACGCGCGTGCCGGCCGACTGCCTGCTGGACGCCGTCTCGGAGATGGAACAGTCGGCCGACGTTGGAATTATGCAGTTCTCGTCTGGCGTCATGCAGGTCGTTCACAACTACTTTGAGAACGGCATCACTTTCTTCACCAACCTGGTCTACACCGCCATCCGCTACACCGTCAGCAACGGCGACGTTGCGCCATTTGTCGGCCATAACGCGATGCTGCGCTGGAGTGCCATTCAGCAGGTCGCCTACGTCGACGAGGATGGCTACGAGAAGTTCTGGTCCGAGAGCCACGTGTCCGAAGATTTCGACATGTCTTTGCGCCTGCAGTGCAACGGATACATCATACGCCTCGCCGCCTGGGCTGGCGATGGCTTCAAGGAGGGCGTGTCGCTGACCGTCTACGACGAACTGGCCCGCTGGGAGAAGTATGCCTACGGCTGCAACGAGCTGCTATTCCATCCCGTGCGCACCTGGCTCTGGCGCGGGCCCTTTACGCCGCTCTTCCGCACCTTCATCTTCTCCAATATCCGCTTCACCAGCAAAATCACCGTTATCTCCTACATCGGCACTTATTACGCCATTGGAGCCGCCTGGATCATGACTACCGTCAATTACTTCCTCATGGGCTGGTTCAACGGCTACCTGGACAAGTACTACGTCGACTCCTGGAAGGTCTGGTTCTCCATCATCATTGTCTTCAATGGTCTCGGCAACGTCGCCCTTGCGGTCATGCGCTACCGCATCGGTGAGCGCAACATCATCTACGCCCTCTACGAGAACTTCAAGTGGACCCTGCTTCTGGCCATCTTCCTGGGCGGCTTGTCCCTACATGTGTCCCAGGCTATCCTGGCCCACATGTTCGAGATCAACATGTCCTGGGGAGCCACGGCCAAGGAGGTTGAGTTCTCTAACTTCTTCATCGAAGTGCCCAAGGTGCTGCGTCGGGTGAGTTCTTTTTCCCTTTCTGCATTCCTTCGTTCCTCTGCTAACCAACGGACAGTTCAAATTCTCCATGCTCTTCTCCATTGTCGCTATCGTCGGTATGATTATTCTTGCCGTCGGCACGTTCATACCCCTCGACTGGCGCATTACCGACTTCGTCGCCATTCTACCCATGGCCACCGTCGCCGCCTCCCATCTGTTGTTGCCACTGGCCCTCAACCCGGCCTTGATGACCTTTTCGTGGTAGAGGATTCGCGTCGTTGATTCCATTTCCCTTTGTTGTCCGTCTTTCGTGTAGATCTTTCTCGCTTATACCTTGGCATCCCTAGCATGTAATTGGGGAAAGGGCCCCATTTTGTGTCATTAAAGATAGATTCCGGTAGAGGCGTTGCACATGGTTCATTTTTGCATTCTCAAAGAACCTGTGAAACTTTGTCGGCATGTCTGCTGAGTCATGCCATACTAGGCGCCGATAAGAGATGATAACTAAAAAAAATATTTTCTCCCGCTGCGGTCGTGTCTTCTTCTCGTCTCTCGTCTCTCTCTTCCCACCTTCGCTGCGACAACCGTGACTCTCCCTTCTTCGCTCACCCCGCCGCTCTGGTGGACGTGCCGAAGTTTCGTCTCATTTTCTCCTCTCTCCCCATCATGCCTCATCTCTCGCCTCTCATGAATCACGAAGCCATCCCCTTCCGACCTGCGAAAGCCGACGCCACGGACGCCCTGCAGGCCGACGTCTCCGCCCTTCTCGACACAGTCTTCACCGCCAAGACCTCCAACGCCTCCATCGACGCTGCATACCGCTTGTGCGATGTGCTCGTGAAGACTCCAGCCGTCGGCTTCCGCGGCCTCGTTCGCTACGGCATCCTCGCTGAGATTCGCAAGGCTGCTAACGACAAGAAGAGCGGCCTGCGCCGCGAGAGCGCCCAGAACCTCCTTGGTGCCCTCTTTGAGCGGCTGCCGGCGAAGCAACCCGTCAGCGAGATTTTCTTTTTATTCCAGCAGGGTGATGGTGCTAGCGCCGGTAGCATGGTCGCCAGTGCGCTGGACGGTCTCTCCGACAAAGGCGGTGTCGTGCGCGATGCTGCCCAATACGGCCTGGATGCCCTCTTCAGCCACCTGCGTCCCGAGGCCCTTGTGGCCGGCCTGCTACCCGCCCTTGTCGCCTACCTCGGCAAGAAGACGGGCAAGTGGCAGGGCACCGTCGGCGCCCTCAAGCTCATGCAGCGCATGGCCGACAAGGCCCAGCCCGCCATGGGTTCTACCAGGGACGAGGCCATCGAGAAGGAGGTCCTGCGCGATCTGATGGGCTCCAAGCTGGCAACGCTGATTCCCATCGTCGAGGCCACCATGAGCGACCTCAAGCCCGAGGTCGAGAAGCAGGCCGTGCTGACTATGACCGCTCTGACTGCTCTGCTGTCCAACGACGACGTCGCCCCGCGTGTGCCACTGCTCATCGACACCATGCAGCACCCCTCGCCGCAGACGCTGCAAAAGGCCATCCACGCTCTCGCGCACACTACCTTTGTCGCCATCGTCACCTCGCCCGTGCTGGCCCTGCTGACACCCTTCCTCGAACGCGCCCTCAACACGCCTACCACATCCCAGGAAGTCCTGCGCCAGACTGTCGTCATCACCGAGAACCTAACTAAACTTGTCCATGACCCCATCGAGGCCCGCACCTTTTTGCCAAAGCTACAGCCCGGTGTCAAGGCCGTCAAGGAACGCGCGTCTCTGCCCGAGGTCCGTGAGCTGGCCACCCGGGCCCTAGCCGTCATGGACAAGGCCATGGCCATGGACAAGGACAAGGATAAGGACACGGACAAGACCGCTGCCGCCGTTGTCGTCGAACGGACCTCCGCCGATGACGTTGGCAAGGTGCTAGATGCCGCCATTGCGCGCCATGGCGGCGGGCTGCTCACTGCTGCCGACATGGAAACGTACAGCAGCCAACTGCGCGCCTTCATTGGCACCATGGTGGCCGAGGACGTCAACGCGCGCTACGTCACGCGCGTCGCTGCCCAGATCTCCCCCTACCTAGAGGCCCTGGTCTTCACCACCAAGGAATCTAGCACGGCCCACGAAGTCATTGCTGCCGCTGTTCAGCAGTACTACGTCGACGAGGACCACCGCAAGTTTGGCGAGCCCGAGAAGGAGGACGATGGCGAGGTGGAGATTGTCAACGCCGATTTCTCGCTCGGCTACGGCGGCATGCTGCTGTTATCGCACACCAATATGCGGCTGCTCAAGGGCCACCGCTACGGCCTTGTCGGCCGCAACGGCGCCGGCAAGTCGACGTTGATGAAGAGCATCGCCGGCGGCAAGCTCGAGGGCTTCCCGCCTCAAGATGTGTTGCGCACGTGCTACGTGGAGCACAACCAGGGCGAGGACGCCGAGATCAGCATCCTCGAGTTCGTGTCCAAGGACCCCACCATTGCGAAGGAGGGCCAGGAGCGCATCTCGTCCGTGCTGGATGAGTTCGGTTTCACGACCGGGCCAGAGGGTCGGCAGGCGCAAAAGGTCGGCTCGCTATCGGGAGGCTGGAAGATGAAGCTGGCACTGGCGCGCGCGATGCTGCAAAAGGCCGACGTGCTGCTGCTGGACGAGCCAACGAATCACCTGGACGTCGAGAACATTGCGTGGCTGCAAAACTACCTCAAGACCAACACAGAGATCACGAGCCTGATCGTGTCGCACGACTCCGGCTTCCTGGACGAAGTGACGACGGACATCTACCACTACGAACCCGGCAAGAAGCTGGCGCACTACAAGGGCAACCTGGCTTCGTTTGTCAAGATCTATCCCGCGGCCAAGAGTTACTACACGCTGTCGGCCAGCATGGTGCAGTTCAAGTTCCCGCCGCCGGGCATCCTGTCGGGCATCAAGTCGCAGACGCGCGCGATTGTGCGCATGAGCAACGTGTCGTACACGTACCCAGGCGCGGCCAATCCGTCGCTGACGGACGCGTCGTGCCAGTTGAGCCTGTCGTCGCGCGTGGCCATTATCGGGCCGAACGGCGCGGGCAAGTCTACGCTGATCAAGCTGCTGACGGGCGAAGTTGTCCCCAGCAGCGGCAAGGTGGAGAAGCACCCCAACCTGCGCATCGGCTACATCAAGCAGCACGCGCTGGAGCACGTGGAAATGCACCTGGAGAAGACGCCGAACCAGTACCTGCAGTGGCGCTACGCGCACGGCGACGACCGCGAGGTGCACATGAAGCAGACGCGCATGCTCTCGGAGCAGGATCGCGCGCAGATGGACAAGTTTGTGGAGCTGGGCGAGGGCATGGGCGGCCGGCAGATCGAGGCGCTGGTGGGCCGGCAAAAGTACAAGAAGACGTTCCAGTACGAGGTCAAGTGGCGCAACCTGCTGCCCAAGTACAACTCGCAGGTGACACGCGAGACGCTGCTGGACCTTGGCTTTGACAAGCTGATCCAGGAGTTTGACGACCACGAGTCGTCGCGCGAGGGCCTGAGCTTCCGCGAGCTGCAGCCGTCGGTGATCTCGAAGCACTTTGACGACCTCGGCCTGGACCCGGATATCGCCAACCACAACGAGATCGGCTCGCTGTCGGGCGGCCAAAAGGTCAAGGTGGTCATCGCCGGTGCCATGTGGAACAACCCTCATCTGCTGGTGCTGGACGAGCCGACCAACTTTCTGGACCGCGACTCGCTGGGTGGGCTGGCTGTAGCCATCCGCGACTTCAAAGGCGGCGTGGTCATGATCTCGCACAACGAAGAGTTTGTGGGCGCACTGGCGTCGGAGCAGTGGCACGTGGACGCGGGCCGGCTGACGCACCGGGGCCACGCGGCCGTGTCGCTGGACCGATTCGACGATGGTAGCCGGCCGGGCAGCGGACGGACAACGCCGGGGATTGCCACGCCGGCGCTGTCGAGCAGCGTGGTGTCGAGTGCGGTCAACAGCGGCGTGGAGGACAATGTGGGCACAACGACGGGCGAGCTCAAGTTCCGCGCCAAGAAGAAGCGCAAGAGGACCAAGAAGGAGGTCAAGGAGCAGGAGAACCGGCGGCGGCAGCGCGAGATCATCTGGCTCAATTCGCCCAAGGGTACGCCGAAGCCGCTAGACACGGACGACGAGGAGGAGTAGATTTGTTTTTGCCATTTTGGTCCTTCTGTCTGTTTGTTTTCGTTCGTTTTCGTTCTTTGATTTTGCTTTTTTCGTTTTTTTCACGATTACGCCGATAGATCAGGTCTTTATGATTGCGTCATACACAGGTTAGATGGCCCTGGACGATGTTGAATAGACAAGTTTTTTCTCGAACTCTCACTTGCTTTTCTCTTCTGCACCCCAAGAAAAAGGGGCGCGTTTCAGACCAGGTTGACAGCCAGCGGTTAGTGGCTAGCGACCGGGTATTCTGGGTTATGATCAGCGAGACCTACGGAGGAATAGCGGTCACGAGTCCCTGCGGCTTCGTCGATCGCCAGAGATCGACAGCCATAAAATGATACCAAGGCGTCTTGGCCATACCTGAGGGACTAACGGCGCCAGACTCGGGCAATCTGCCTCTTCGAAGGTGCCTTGGAAGGTGCCTCTTTGAAGGCGAGACTTTTCAGTCACCAAAGTCTTGTTTGCGCCACTGTCGTGACCGTCGCACTGACACGGCGTTGCAGCGTTTCCGCTTCTATTTTACCCCTGACTAGCCCAGCACGGGCAATCTAATACTAGCCAATCGTAGTGTGCTATAAGATGTACTGTGGGTCTCGGCCGAGATAACGTCTGTTCTCCGCTCCTCCATCTTCAATCTGGATGCCCTGCCTGAGACAACCATTGTCCTTGATTTCCCTCATGCATGTTTATGTTTCCCTTCGTTCCCTTTGCTCGTTCTTGGGCGTCCTTTCTCTGAAGTGACAGACGTTCTGACTTGCGTCACGTTCCGCGACGCGTTCCACTCCTTTCTCTGCCTTCCTTTCGTCTTTCGTCTTCGTCTTTCGTCTTCGTCTTTCGTCTTCGTCTTTTGTCTTCGTCTTTCGTCTTCCTTCACTCGTCACTCGTTCACTCATTGTATTATCACTGGGAGTACGCTCTCGCTCCCTCCTTCCATCGCCTATTCGAGGCATCGCACGGTGTCTGGGACTCTTCCTACTCTCGACATCCTCACCTCCACAATGGCTCGATTCTCCTCTCCCCGAACGGCCGCCTTGGCCCTGCTCTCGCTGGCCTCCGTGGTCACCGCGCAGGTTTCCACGTCCTGCCAGCCGCTCAATACCACAGGTTGTCCGTCGGACCCGGCGTTTGGTACCGATCACTTCTTTAACTTCAACGCCACGCCCTCGTGGGATCTGTGGCAGACGACGGCGGGCTCGGTGTCGTACTCGAGCGACAGCGGCGCGGCCTTTACAATCAACAAGCAGGGCGACTCGCCGACGATCCGCACGAACTTCTACATCTTTTTCGGGCGGGTAGAGATCATGATGAAGGCGGCGACTGGCACGGGCGTCATCTCGTCTGTCATGTTTCTCAGCGATGACCTTGACGAGATCGACTGGGAGTTCATGGGCGGCAACGAGTCGTTTGTCGAGACCAACTACTTTGGTAAGGGCCGTCAGGACTACCACAACGCCATCTACTACCCGGTGGCGGGCGGCATCAACGCCGACTACCACAACTACACGACAGTGTGGACGAAGGACGCGCTGGATTTCTGGGTGGACGGCAAGAACGTGCGCTCGCTCAAGCCCAAGGACGCTAACAGCACGGAAAACTACCCGCAGACACCGATGCGTCTGTCGCTGGGTATCTGGGCAGGTGGTGATCCGTCGCTGCCCAACGGCACGCGCGAGTGGGCCGGCGGCACCACCGACTACAGCCAAGGCCCCTACACCATGTACGTGCGCAGCGTCCAACTGACGGACGGCACGCTGAACAGCGAGTCGTACGCGTACGGCGACCACAGCGGCTCGTTCTCGAGCATCCTGGTGACCTCGGGCAACTCGTCGGCATTTGAGGTGCTTCACGCGACAGAGGCGCCATCACTGTCGGACAAGTGGAACCGAATGTCGCCAGGCGCGCACATCGCCGTCTACGCGTCGGCGGGGGGTGTAGGCGCCGTCATCGCAGCCGTGGGACTGTACTACTGCCTGCGCCAGCGCCGGCTGGGTCGTGAGGAGAATAAGCGGTATCAGCAGCGCCTGGCCCAGGAGCGGCTGGAGCTGGACGAGCTCCGCAAGGCCGGCGTCGACCCCGACAGCCTGGCCGTTCGCAACGCCGAGTACAACGCACACGACATGAAGCGGGAGGGTGCCACCACGTCGGCCGGGTATACTGTGCCCGGCACGCCTGACAGCATGGCCGACGAAAAGGAGCGCGCCTGGGCGGCAGCGGCAGTGGGTGGTGCGGCAGCAGCAGCAACCACACGGTCCAACACGCGTAGCCCTGCACTGCCACAGCTACATGCACAGAGCCCGGTATCGGACGGCTACAACAACATGAACAACCCGAACAGCAGCCGCCATAGTCCTCTCAGTCCGCAGGACTTTGGTGCGCATCTGCGCACGCAGTCGCCGTCGCCCGTGCACTCGCCCATGCAGTCGCCCGGCTACCCGTCGGGCTACCAGCCGAGCTACCAGCAAGGCTATGCGCCGATCAACCCACAGGTGCGCAGCGCGTCGTCGCCCAACGCACAGATGCGGCCGTCGCCATCGTCTGGTGGCGGAGGCGGTGGCTACGGGCCGCAGCGCAGCTTCACGACGCAGTCGTACCGGGATCGTGGCCCCAGCAATGGCTACGGCGGCGGCGATGTCCCGCATGGCTTCCGGCTCGAGACAGGCTACAGTGCAGGAGGGAACACGCCCGGCGGGCAGGGCCACGGGTTCGACAACAACTACTGGCGGTGATTGCAATGGCTTCTGAGAAGACATATGTTTGTGCTCTTATTCGAATTTATGCAGTACTTTAGATACAAATGCGCACCCTCCTTTACTTTTGCACCACCTGCACCGCCTTCGTCGTCGCCTACTTGTTGCACGACCGCCAGCTCAGGTGGAACTGGTGGGTAAAGGCGACGGTCGCATCGTCGTCGGTGACCTGGCCGGAGGCTGTCTTGTTGGAGCTGGCGAGCACGATGCGGTTGTTGACGTTGAGGATGCCAGAGGCGCCGCACGGCGCGTAGATGACGCTAGCAGTGGGAATCTTGTCGTTCTTGGTGTAGACCTGGCCGCCGGCCCACTCGCCGCCGCCGCTGATGGACGTCTGCGTGGTGGACGTGGCAGAGGCGTCCTGGGAGAAGTAGTAGGTGCTGTAGAAGGTGCCGGTGACGCCAGAGTCCAGTTGGGCAAAGCCGTGGTAGGTGCTGTCCAGCACGGCGAACTGGAAGCCACCTGGGTACTTGAGGTTGAGGTGCAATTGGCAGTTCTTGGTCCGGTCGCCCAGGTCGTACGCTGGCCCGATGAACGTCTGGAACTTGTCAAAGCCAAACGTCACCACCGTGCGATCCGGCGAGATGCTTGTCGACACCGACCCCTGCGGGCACCCGCTGCCCGAGAAGGCCACACTGACCACCTGGATCTGCGTAGCGTCCGGGCCGTCCGCGCTGGTGCCGCTGGTGCCGGTGGTGCCGGCGCCGCCAAAGCTGTTGGGAGTGGCTCCGGCGCCGGTGTCTGGCGTCAGGCTGGTGCTGCCATCGCCTAGGATGAAGGTGGGCGAGGCGGCGGCCAGCACAGGCAAGAGAGAGACAAGGGCGGAACGCATTGTGGCGAGGTGGAGGAGTAAGAGTAAAGTGTTGGCAAGGTGATGAGTGGGGAAGAGATTGAGAACAGAGAGCTGAGAGCTGAAAGTTGAGAGCTGAGAGATGCGAGAGGTGAAGAGTGGTGATGATGAGATGCAGTCTGGGAGACGACTGGTGATGTGCTTCTTATAGTTGACAACACGGAACCAGATACAAGGGACTTGCTGCCTCCCCCATTACCCAGATTAATCGGTCCATCCGATGTGCTGCACCGAGGCGGCTAGGACGTGGCCGGTGTCCGCAAACAACAAGCAGCGCCAAGATGCAACAAATGCGGAGGCAAACGCTTGCGCTCGTTACCAGTCGTCGAAATACGCACGACATTGCTGGGCTACGCCACCGGCTTTTGAGCGCAAAGGGCTTGTTTTGCGGAACCAAGACAGCGGCCTGCATCGACGCTGCGCCGCAACGCAGTGGGCCAAGAGGCGGGACATGGTGGAGGCTATTTGCGGGACGGAGACAGCAAGACAGCAGACTCGGTTGTGCTGGGCACGGATCGCTTGTCATTTCCCAGGCGGCAAGAACCGGGTCATTAGAAGTTCAGTGAGTCTCGCTCTGGCTGCAAACCAAGCGTCCGGGACTGGGACGGGCAGAGTGGCAGGCCTTTGCCTTCACATTTAGGCACTATCAGCGGCTCAGAGCGGAGACGAGTGGCGATGGTCGAGGCTGGTCTCGAGGACGGTTGACGATTGTCGATGGCTGGGGTTGCCCTGGATAGTCAATGCTTGTTTCGGGAATGGCCTCGAGGATGACGTCTCGAGGACAGCCAGGCCGTCGGCCTCGGCGAACTGGGCCGTCCTCATCGGCCTCGTGACTGCCAGACAACCCTCGAGGCAATCCCGGAGGTCTGTCAACGCAATCTATCAGGACCAGAGAGGCTGACGGAACAATCAATTTTCTCTCATTGTTATTTTCGTTGACGGCCTGCATGCGCGGACTCCCCTCAGCTGGCCAAATGGCGAGAGAGCTCGTCGCCCTCCGAGCATATTGCAATCTAGATCGACCGCCTCAGTTTGCCCGGATGAACAAGCGGACTGCGCAATCACATAAGGTTCATGAATACGAACGCAGGACACAATATCACACGCTTCTATTTTTGGCCGCAGGTCTGGGCAAGGCTTTCCCTTGGGACTGTTTGAATTAAGCTTAATTGAGGGTTCGTAAAGAGTTTTGTTTGTTTTGATTTTTCAGTACTTTTTTTCTGCTCTCTACCCGACACCGGCGTCGGTTAATTGTCTACTCGTCATCTTTTTCAACTCAAGCATTTTTTATCGTCCGCCCTAGTTCTTCTCAATCAGCTCCTGCAGCCCCTTCAGGTCAATGCTCTTCGGCCGCTCAATGGGAAGACCCAGGACGCGGTCCCAGATCAGCTGCGCCAGCGGACCCAGGCCACGCGACACACCAAACGTCGCCGTGTAGTACAGCGTCTCGTGGAAGCCGTAGTGGTGGAAGAGCATGCCTGATGCCGAGTCCACGTTCGGGAACGGGTTCTTCGTCTTGCCGTGCTCCTTCAACACCTGCGGCGCAACCTCGCTGTTGGCCTTGACGATACGGAACACCGGATCCGCAGCAATCGACGGCCGTGCTAGCGAGTAGTCCATCAGCGCCTCAAACCGCGGGTCCGGCTTGCGCAGCACGCCGTGGCCGTAGCCCGGCACCACCCGGCCGGCCTTGAGCGTCGACCACAGGTAGCTGCGCACGTCCTCCGCGTTGTAGTTCTCCGGGATGGCCTCCTTCATCTGCAGGATCCACCGCAGCACCTCCTGCGCGGCCAGTCCGTGCAGCGGACCCGCCAGACCCTGCAGGCCCGCGCTGTAGCTCAGGAACGGGTCGCTGAGCGCGCTGCCCACCAGGTGCGTTGCGTGCGCCGACACGTTGCCACCCTCGTGGTCGCCATGCAGCGCCAGGTACAGCCGCAGCAGATCCTGGAAGTCCTCATGCTGCTTGCCGCCCTTGCCCAGCAGTGCCGCAAAGTTGTACGACCAGTCCTGCGTCACGTCGACCTCCGCCGGCAGCGCGCCGCCGCCCCGGTACGCGTTCTGGTAGATCTTGGCCGCAATCGTCGGCAGCTTCGCCAGCAGGCTGATGCTGTCGTCAAATGTCGGCTCCCAGTAGTCTGCCTTGGGCAGGCCGGCCGCGTACGCCGCCGCAAAGCTCGACGTGTGGCTCAGCGCGCTGACTGCAATGGAGAACTGCGTCATCGGGTGCACGTCCGCCGGCAGGTTGTCCAGCAACTTGTTGACAAACGCCGGCAGCGCCGCCTTCTCGGCCAGCTCGCGCGAGAAAGCCCGCACCTGCGCCGTTGACGGCACTTTGCCCGTCAGCAACAGCCAGAACATTGCCTCCGGCAGCATCTCCGTGCCGCTGGTGCCCTTGGGCAGCTCGCGCTGGCAGTCCTTGATCGTGCGCCCGTGGAACCGGATGCCCTCCTCGGGGTCTACCACGCTGGCCTCCCACAGCATGGCCTTGAGCGTCCGCATGCCGCCAATGGTGTGCTCCACGCGCAGGTCGCCAATCACCTTGGCGCCGTTGGCCTTGACCTTCTTGAGCAGCTCGCGCTTGGCGGGGATCACCTCCTTGAGCGTTGTCTTCAGGTCGGGCTCCACGGACGCCGAGTAGTGGCGCGGCCGGAAGGCAACGGGCGTGCTACGCGCCAGGGGCTGAAAAAACATGTTAGAATCACTCGGTGAGGCAAACGGATTCTCCTGCCGGGACTGACTTACGCGTGCAGCGCCGAACGCTCTTGTAGCAGTGCGGGCACTCATGATGAAGCGAGGACGAGGTGTTACTGTCGAAAATAGCAGTAGGGTGAAGACGAGAACAGGACGGAAGAGAAAAGAAAGAAAAGAAGAGAAAAGAAAGGAGAAGGAAAGAAAAGTCGAGCCCAGCATCGCATCCCCAATAACAGCTTCGGCCCATCCCACTTCCCCGCGGCCCCTTCTCCAACTCAGCACTCAGCTCCACCGATTGAACCGAGGAAAACCGCTCTAGCGGGTCCTTTACCGGTAGTGGCGGGCAAGCGGACGTTGGCCTGAAATTGGCCAATCAGCACCGCTTGCCAGCTCGGTGCTGCTGCTTGATTGCCCCGGCAAAGCTTTGCCGCGAGAGAGAGCAGAACGACTTGGAAAACGACGGAAAACCGACACCAGTTATGTTTGCAAGCCGCTGCTACTGCAAAGCCAAGCCGACATAGTCAAGGCAGCTCCGGCGTCGGCGCCGTCAACGGCAAAAGACTGCTCCACAAATGTCATCTCGCGCGCAGAGGCAGCAGCTCGGCACAAAGGAAGGCGAATGCGTTACAGAACCAACTGGGCCAAACTGGTAAGAGAGGACTTTTCTACCAGCTTTGCTAGTACCCCGTAGGTCTTAAGTATCTGGCTACCACAACAGAATGTCTTCGTCCTGTCTCTGCCAGAACGTAATCCAGGAACTCGAACCGCATCACGTGACGCTAGTCGCCCCACCTAAGAGCGTGATGACATCGCCAAACTTTCACGTGCCTCCAGGATGATCTGGCAGAGGAGAAACAAGAAGACAGCGCTGTGGGAGCTCTGTGATTGGCCGGCTACCATCTCGGGCTTATCGCATCGCTGACCTCTACTCGACTCAACTCAACTCGTCCTCGAAAGACCATAACAGCGCAACGATCGCCGCTCGACAACATGACCGATTTCGATAACATCACGGCCGACAAGCTGCCGGAGCTGCTGCGAGACGATGACAAGGTCAAACTAGCAGGCGTGGACGTCGACGGCATTTTACGCGGCAAGGTCGTGTCCAAGGCCAAGTTCCTGTCGGTGGCTTCGGCCGGCTTTGGCTTCTGCTCCGTCGTCTTTGGCTGGGATATGCACGACCACACATACTTTCGTGAACTCAAGGTCAGCAACAAGGAAAATGGCTATAGCGACTTGCTGGCTGTCCCCGACCTCCGATCCTACCGCCGCATCCCATGGGAGGACAACGTGCCCTTCTTCCTCGTCAGCTTCCTCGATCCGGAGACCCACGAGCCAATATGCGCCTGTCCGCGGGGCTTGTTGCAGGCACAGATTGACAAGATTGCCAACAAAGGCTACGGAGCCATGGCAGGCGGTACGCCTCAACTCCGCCCCATATCGTCTGGTCTTTTCTCTAACATTTTAGCCGAGTACGAGTTCTTCAACTTCAAGACGCCAACCGGCGGCTCTGTCGCCGCCTTCCTTGCCAACAACCCGCCCCAGGCCCTGCCGCCGCTGACCGAGGGCATGTTCGGCTACAGCCTGACGCGACCGGCCGCGAACAAGGACTACTACTACAGCATCTTTGACACCTGTACCAGGTTCCGCTGCGACATTGAGGGCTGGCATACCGAGAGCGGGCCCGGCGTCTACGAAGCGGCCCTGCAGTTCGGCGACATCAAGGAAATGGCCGACCGCGCCGGCCTGTTCAAGCTAGCCGTCAAGGCGGTTGGCTTCCAGCACGGTGTCACGCCCTGCTTCATGGCCAAGCCGCGCCAGGGTCTGCCGGGCAACAGCGGCCACATCCACATCTCGCTCGTCGACGCCGCGTCCGGTCGCAACCTGCTGGCGCGACACGAACCCGACGACGACGCGGCCTGGTCCGACATTGCGCACCTGAGCGACCTGGGCCGCCACTTCCTGGCCGGCCTGCTCGACGGCCTGCCCGACATCATGCCGATGGTGGCGCCGACAGTCAACAGTTACAAACGCCTGGTGGAGAACTACTGGGCACCGGTCACGGTATCATGGGGCTACGAACACCGCCAGGCGTCTGTGCGACTCATCGGCCCGCCAGGATCCAAGCCTGGCGCCACGCGCTTTGAGGTGCGCGTGCCTGGCGCCGACACGAACCCACACTACGCGCTGGCGGCCATTCTGGCTTTGGGCTGGCGCGGCGTCGAGAAGAAGCTTGCAATCCCCTGCCCGCCGCTGGGCAAGGGCGACGGTGTAGGCGGTGCGGGCGATGGGGGCGTGCGGCTGGCGCGCAGTCTGCGCGAGGCCACAGACCGATTTCTGCGAAAGGACAGCGTTGCGCGCGAGGTGTTTGGTGACGACTTTGTCGACCATTTCGGCGGGACGCGCGAGCACGAAATTCGGCAATGGGACGAGGCTGTGACCGACTGGTAGGTGCCCTGTGTCTTGCAGTAAGAAAAGGACTGTTGGCTAACAAATACAGGGAAATGAAGCGGTATATTGAGACCGTCTAGGGCGGACGCGGGCGTTTTCTGAATAGTTCTGATTTTTGTAACTCAGCCAGCAATTGGAACCCATTTCGACATCTTGCCGCCAGCCGGCAAATATGTTTTGTCAAGACATCTCGAGCACTAACGCCAAGGACCCCAAGTATCAGCGCAGAGCCAACCGCAGAGCAACAAAAGATGACTACGCGGCCTCTGCGAGCGTGAGGTAAGACCACGGCGGACGAGTATCATCACCAAGCATGCCATGACTGATGGCGCATGGGCGACAATAAAGACAGCGTCCTGTCGCTCGATCGAGACGAATCGTCCATTCCAGCAAATCATCTTCTTTACACATCTTCCTCTCGTCACTGAACAGTCATGCCTGCCATTACGAACCTCACGCTCTCGAGCATGGCCGTTCCTTACCTGAACGCCACGCTGTCGAACGTGACCATGGTTGACTCGAACGTCACGCTCTCGAACGCAACAGCGACGCTAAAGCCAACGCCCGTGGCCCCGGCCATCTACTCGGCTACATCTGTACCAGATTTGTCGCAGTGGCCGCCGTGGACGCCTGTGCACACACTGCACTACACGGGCCCCTGGTATCACCGCTTTAGCGACTACAGCAAGGAGCTGATAGCCTGCGGCGAGGAACCCGAGAACCGCTGCACGTATGTTGTCGTGGATGCGGGCCGCCGCTTTGAGCTCACGGACGACGATGACGTCGACGGCAATAGCAAGACGTACGCGCCGGCCAGTCCGTACAAGAAGGAGGCTGTGGCGCAGCTGGTGTCGGAGGCCCTGGCGCGCGCCGTTGCTGCTGTCGACGACGACGATGTTCCCACGGCTTCCGAAGTGGACCACATCGACAAGACGGACACGGCGAAGGAAGTGTCGGCGCCGTACGACGGGAACCTGACGGCCACTGGGGAGATGTGCAAGAACATGTGCGAGCACGGCATGACGAGCCGCGTCGTCGTCTACGACGAGTACAACCACAGGGTCAACGGCAGCCATGTGACGACAAACCACACGGTTATCTACTGCGAGAACTGCGCAGTGCACATGAACACGTCGCAGTATGTCGGCGATGGCGTGTCGACAGACGACGATAGCAATGACCCGTTCGGCTTGGACGACTTTGACTGGAGCTTGGCGTCGGTGCTGCGCAAGCTGTTTGCTTGGACCGGCGCGCGGCAGCATGCGGGCAAGACGAAGCCGGCGCTGCCTGTGCATCTGCCAGTGAGCTTATCGGAGTAGGAAGGTCATCGGAGTAGGGAGATTTTCTGGTTGGTCTCATAAGAGCTGTTTATCCCGTTGTGACAATTCACAGAGTGGTCGTTGACAAGCAACTTGCTTCGAGAAATGTCGTTGACAAGCAACTTGCTCGAGAGATGTCGTTGACAAGCAACTTGCTCGAGAAATGCATCATTTTGAAGTCCGTTCGAATGAGCCGTCAGTCTGACATTGTGCAGCATCTGTCTAGCCTTTCCTGGTAATACCGCCGGCCTGGACATAACCTGTGCGTCTCATTGGATGTCAACCGCGCTGCCGTAATTTTTTGCCGCAGATTCGGCCCTGCAAAAGCTGACAATTCAATAGACGCTCTCTTTCTTCTCTAAATGCTGACGCGGGCGGCTGTGCCTTACTTAGTCCCCTCGGATAACCTGCTGCCCTCTTGGTTCCTGCAGCTCGGCGCACCTCGTTTCCAGAAGCCCGGGACGTCTTCGGATTACTGTTACATTTATTGCGCACAGCCTTACGGAGTACTAGCGCTTAGATCCCGTGCGGCGGCCTCCCCGGACCTGCATCATGGGCGGGCGGACGATAGATTTCAAATGGCGCGGATGATGGTCGGTGCCTCACAGGCTCACAGATACTGCGAGCTTGGAGATGCTCGGAGGATGACGCTTCCGACCACGCGGCGCCTGGTAGTGGATAGACGATGATGAAAACATAAGCTTCAAGTCGCAGGGCATAGGAGAGGAGAAGAACATAAACGAGGCATGAATGAGGGAGCCGTCGACTAAGCATGCCAAAGATATTCAACCTCGACGGCTGTCAGCAGATCACCATTCTCTCACGTCGTCTTTGGCCTCGACGTGATCGTGGCCGTCTCACGAGAAATGACCCGAGAGGCCTTCAGCTCGTCGTCTGTGTCTGGCTTCGATGCCCACGATACTATATAATGGACGTCGATGTCCGAGATACTCCTCGTCCACTGCCGTCAACATCTCAGCCCGCAATGTCGTCGTCTCGCTCCCATCGCAGCATGCAGTCCAGCAAGCGCCGGACGTCACAGGTACGTTGGTTCGCTTCTGAGTCTACTCCTTCGTCCACCAACATGAACAGTCCATCCAGCAGCATATCGAATCACTGCGCACGCACCGCGTCAACACGCTGACGGAGCTGCGGCGCATTGAGCAGATCGCAGCCACCTGCGAGCACGAGGCCGACGCCCAGGCCTTCCAGCAGCCCATGACGACCGCCTGGCTGTACTATGTCGAGAGCAACCAGTTCCTCAGCGAGCTGCGCGGCCTCACGCCGGGCTACCCCTTCAGCGGCGACCTGTTGTGGGACGCGCAGCAGCGCGTGCGCGACGACCCGCAATCCAACCGCAGCTGGAACATGGCTTGGCTGTGCCTGGTCAAGATCCGCGACGACGGCCTCATCCCGCTCTATGCTGCCGCCGAGGCCGCCAAGCCCGAGATGTGGGGAGCCGACTACGTGCCCGAGCCGGACGAGAGCGCCAAGCTGGCCCAGTGCTTCGAGTATGAGTGGGGGCGCGCCGTGGCCACCATGCTTCGTCACTGGCCGACGCCGCCGACGTGGTATTGAGGTTGTGGGATCGTTCTGTCATATATTCTTTGCATAGCGATGGTGTTGGTGCACGATAGGCTGGCCCTGTCGATGTTGGTCTAGGTTGATATGATACCTCGTCTGGAGATCTATGTCTATTGTCGTCTGAATAACTTGTTCCATCTATGTCTACTGCTCATTCTGAAAATATCCCAACTGTTGTCCACCTCATTACCCAATATATCTCTACCCGTTGTCCACCTCATGGACCCCTCTTGCTTGGCCACGCCAACCACGCCACGCTGATGGCCACCTTGAACCCCGCCGCGATCCACAGCGCCGCACTCATGCCACCCGCACTGCGCTGCAGCCAGCCGCCGGCTATGCCTCCGACCAGCGTGAGCACGGCAGCGGCGATGCGGCGGTTCCGCTTGGCGTTGGTGCGCGGCGGCGCGAACAGCTTCGGGTCCGAGAAGAGGTCGCAGTAGAGCGACGTCAGCACGTTGGTTGGCACCTCGCCGTAGCCGAGGACGCGGCTGGTGTAGATCTGTCCGCCGAACTGGAAGGCCAGCAGCGCGAGCGGCAGCAGAATGATGCTCTCGTTCTCCAGCACGTGTCGCGCCTCTTCGTCGCTGGCAGTGTTTTCCGTGGTCAGCCGCGCGCCGGCAAAAGCTGGCACGGCCCGCGACTGTGCCAGCGCCGCTGCCACCAGCACAAATGCTGCCTGCGCCAGGCAGCTGGCAAACAACAGCCTCTTCGTCTTGGCTGTGCCGAAGCGCGTCAGTCGCCGCACCTGCGAGAAGACAAACGCGCCGGCCTGGAAGCTCGCAATTGACACCAGCGCCTTAAGCCACAGACGGCCCTGGCCGGCCGGCAGGTGGGCGGCGCCGAGGGCCAGGAAGATGGTGTTGCCTGGCGGTCAGTCCATCTTCTTGCCTATCTCTTCTCTGCCTCTTCTCCGCTCTTCTCACCTGTCTGCATGCTCACAAACACCCCCCCTGCGTTGAAAGCCACGCTGTCGCTCAGCCCCGACACCACGCAGTATATCAACAGCGGGATGTACGCGTACGTCAGGTCGACCTCGTCAGCCAGCGACGCCCCCCAGCTGCGGCCGCGCGCATCGTAGCTGGCCGTATCGCCCTTGGGCGACGGCACCGGGGACGGCAGCTGGCGCGCCTCTTGGCTCATCGGTGATACGGTCGTTGAAATGGAGGCTGCAATGGACGATGTGATATTAATGAGTTGAATAGAACAAAGAAGGAGGACGGGAAAAAATGACTCTTTGTAGCATCGTGATCTTATGCACGTGCTATGACGTCTTCACGCTACAGCGGCGCCTTCCTCAGAATGGGAACTTAGGCCGCTTAGCGCCACATCGGAGCTCTGAATATGGTGCAATCCGTATGTCTACGGCGCACTCCGTAGGAACAGTGCCCCTGGCTAAGCGATGGCAGACTACCAATACGTTCGGAGCACGGAGCAAGGAGTACCTAGTTGGTGCTCGTACTCCGTATACGTATTGATCGAGATATTGAAGACCAGGATCAGGGGAAACGTACTGGTTAGAAATTGCGTAGCATTCGCAACACATGAGAGTAAAAGAGACAGGTTTTCTCGGATAGATTTGAGATTCAATATGAAAAAGAAAGAAACGCTAAATGCTTCTGCGGGACGCTTCGTGGAATACCCCCATCACCACACCCCCTCCAGCGGCAGGTCGCGCGAGCTCTGGCCAACCCGTAACCGGTACGACCCATTTGTCACCAGCACCCAGTTCTGCTGCTGCACATCCCAGTAGCTCAGGTCGCGTCGCGTCAGATTAAACGTCACCGTCTGCGTCTCGTCTGGCTGCAGCAACACCTTGTCAAATCCCCTCAGTACCTTGACCGGGAAGTCGACGCCGCTCGCGGCTGCATTGCCTGCCTCGGCTTCTGGGTACGACACGTACAGCTGCACCACTGCCTGGCCCACCCGTCCACCCGTGTTGCGTATTTCCACGCTGGCTGTCGCGCATGTCGCCCACAGGTCCGGGTTGCCACCCTCGTCGCCGCCCGCGCTCGACGGCGGCTGTGCCGTGTCGTAGCCCTCTGGGTAGGGGTAGGTGTGGTCGCCCAGGTCGTCCAGTGACTCCAAGTATGGGTAGATGTACTTTTCCAGCCGCCGGAAACCCGCCGGGAACAGCGCCTCGCTGGGGTCTGGCAGCGTGCTGTCGTAGCTCGGTGGTTCGGTCGCCGGTGCTGGCCGCGGCGCCGGTAACGCTGTCTTGGGTCGCACGCCTTGCACGGTCAGATTGGCCAGCGCAAAGGTTGTGTAGGACAGGCCGTAACCAAACTCGAAACGCGGCGCAATGTCACGCTTGTCAAAATAGCGGTAGTCGATGTAGAGGCCCTCGGTGAAGTCTTGCTGCGGCACCACACCGTTCGGTACGTATAGCACCTGTGCACCAGGGCCATAATCCGCCAGCGTCCGCCCAATCGTGTACGGCAACTTGCCGCTGGGGTTGGCCCGCCCAAACAACACGTCCGCCAGCGCGTTGCCGCTCTCTTGGCCCGGCAGGTGAGCATGCAGCACCGCCTTGACCTGCGGCAGATCCACCCACCGCTCCATCGTTACTGGCCCCACCGCGTGCACCACCACTATGACGCTGCCGTTGCCACCGCCGCAGCCTGTCGCCACTGTGTACACCAGGTCGTCGCCGCCCTTCTGCAGCAGCAGATCGTTACGGTCGCCACCAATGCCGCCCCACGCCAGGAAGCCCTCGCCCGCGTCGGCGTTGGCAAACACAATGCACACATCCAGGCCCGCCAGCGCGCTCGTCACCATACTGTTGCTGTCGTGTCGCCGCAAATCCACCTTGCCCGCGTCAAAGCTGGCCACCAGTGCGTCCACAGGCGGGACGAGGTACGGGAATTCGACGGCGCCCGAGCCCCAGCCAGAGCCCAGCGTGCCTTGGTTACAGCCACGGTCCTTGCAGAAGTTGGGGCCTTGGCCGGGGCCGGCGTCCTCGCCAAAGATGCCAATCTTGACCTTGCGTACGGGGTGCTCCGACTTGACAAACGGTTCATCTCGTTGCTGCTGCTGTTGCTGCTGTTGCTGCTGTTGCTGCTGGCCAAGAAGGCCACTTGCCGAGACCGGCAGCGCATTGTCCAGGTTCTTCAGCAGCACAATGCCCTCCACGGCCACCTGGCGTGCCACGGCGGCGTGGTCAGCCTGCACATCGACAAACTGATTGACCTCTACGGCCTCTTGGGGCGACGGACTGCCCGGTGCCAGCACACCCATGCGCTCGTTGGTCCAGGATGAGAAGTTGGGTCGCTGGTCCTTGGCGGCGCCGCGGAAAAAGTCCGGGTCGTCCTGGCCCAGCTGGTACCAGGCGGCCACAATGCGGGTTGCCATGTCGTTAAGCCGGTCCAGCGGCACGGAGCCGTTGAGCACAGCGCGCGTCAACTCCGGCCCCCACAGCGAGCGGCCGTTCTGCCAACGCAGGCCGTCGCCTGGCATGGTCATGTCCAGGCCGGCTAGGGCCGTGCTGACACCGGCACGCTGGGCCAGCCAGTCTGACATGACAAAGCCCTGGAAGCCGAGCTCATCCTTGAGGATTCCGTTGAGCAGCTTGGAGTTGCCGCAGGAGTAGCTGTTGTTGACCTGGTTGTAGCTGCACATGACGCTAGCCACGCCAGCCTTGACGGCGTCGGCAAAGGGCCAGGCGTACAGCTCGTGCATCGAGCGGTCGTCGATGTTGGAACTGATGGCATGCGGTAGTCCCCACTCGTAGGGCTGGCGGAAGTGTTCCTGCTCGTTGCCCACAAAATGCTTGATGGTGGCCATGATACCCTGGTCTTGGATGCCGCGCACCGTTTGCGCGCCGGCCACGCCCTGCAGATATGGGTCGGCGCCGAAGCCCTCCCAGTTGCGCCCGCCAGCCGGCATGCGGCCCAGCGGACCCACACACGGTCCCAGCAGAGCATGCACACCCTTGGCGCGCGCCTCCTGCGCATGTGCCTGGCCGTGTGCGTAGAAGAGCGCGCGGTTCCACGTGGCGCCCACCGTCACCCCCGCCGGCAGTGCCGTGATGTTGTCTGCAAAGCGGATGCCCAATGGGCCGTCCTGCAGGTTGAGCTGTGGAAAGCCCACGTGCACGGCCGGCCCGTTGGTACCCACAGCCAGCCCCATCTGCCAACCCGTGCCAGTTGTGATGTTGACCTTCTCGGCCAGCGTCATGCGCCGCACCATGGCCGCCGCCTTGCCGTAGCTAGCAGCCCACGAACGTGACGTGCCGCCCCGCGGTGCAGGGTACCATGGCGGTGACTGTCCGTACGGTGGCTCTTCGCCAAACTTCTTGTACACCAGACCGCCGCTGGCCGCCACCAGCAAGAACAGTACGCCGCCGACCACCAGCGCCACCACGCAGCAGCGCGAACGCGACCAGCGCCGTGACACAGGGCCACTGCCACCAAATCCCGGCAGCCAGCGCAGTAGGCGGGCGTGCGGCCTGTGTAGCAGCTGCTGTCGCCGTGTCCTGAGGTCCTTTTGTCCATTCGGTCCGCCCTCGCCCTCGCCCTCGCCTTGCAGCGGATCAGTCGCTAGAAACTCCGTGACATCGAGGTCATCGTCCGACTCGCGGTCGCTGTCGGTCAGCTCGTAGGACCCGCGGGTAAACCGATCGGGCGACAGCAGGCCACGGGAGGCCTGGTCGTCGATACCCATAGTAGCAGGTTGGAAGGTTGATGTTCTCTCCGCCGCTTTTCACGGATGTGCCCACGGCTGGCGTAGGTATCGGATACTGTCAGCCAGTATCCCGTCCGATGGTTAGAGAGTCGGCTGTCTCTCTGTCACAAATTGATTGTTGTCATCGTCTGCTCGTCAGGTAGCATAATTCGTTGCCCAGCTTGTTGGACTCCAGTGAGGTACTCCGTAGCACCCGTACTCCCTGAAACGTGGGGGCTAGTGTCTGAGAGTATGTTACTGCCTGAGGCCTCGATGCAGAGCTGACCCCCACTCGGATAAGGCCGCTGTTCCGCGACACGTGCCTATGCATGTGACTAGTCATGTGCCTCATTTCAATCTGGTAGCTCTGTCATACAAACACCCTGGCAGCAGCCTAAATGCAACGTCCTGTCGTGTCCGAGAAGCAGCCGTTCCCAGTGCCGGACAATGGGAATTCTCCCCACCTGAAGTCCGTAGTATGAAGGGACTGTTGTGACACAGTATTGCTGGAGGGAAAGAGGAAAGAACGCTGATGAGGAATACTGGGAGGAAAATCAAAGAACTCAAAAAAGCAGAAATATTAGGGGAAAAAGCAATACAGTTGAAATGTAAAGAACAGAAACCGGCGAGAGAAAGACAAAAAAATCAGAGAAATGGCGAAAACAAAGCAATCAACAAGAACAACAAAATGCTGGATGGTTGAAACAGGAACGCCAACCTCGTCTATTCTAAGCAACATGCATGACACCGCTACTAGCCCAATGGAGTAACAACTTCTGCCAGAGACAGCAGAGCCAGGATCCGGTGAAACGCAACCGGACGTCCAGTACCCCAATTAGCCGTATCGTCCGAATGGCAGGCGAGTGGCAGGGGACTTACTGGTCAGCCTCAGAGCTGCTTAATGAGGCTGACCCGGCTCGGCACACGCGACAGCTCTAGATACTAGCCCAGTCCACCAGTCCGGCTCCTCGTCATGGGCTTCTCCAACCCCGTCCGGCGGGACGATTGTCTGCCGTCCGTACATAAGTACGGGGCTGTCTGTCATGTCTTCTCTGCCGTCTTTCAAGTTCCATCTGTTGTCTTCACCTCACCGAACTTCCTCTCACCGTCACCCTGGCCTCGTTTATTGATTATCTTATCCAGGCCTTCCTGAGCCTGTACCGCAGCATCTACCGCGCCATCCGACCAGCAAGAACTGCACCCACACCCCCAACCGATCTCAACAAGATGCCTTCTACAACGCATACGGCGAGCAAGTACGACGCCATCCCGGGGCCGCTGGGCCTGCAGGCGGCGTCGCTGGCTGGCAAGGTGGCGCTGGTGACGGGTGCCGGCCGAGGCATTGGGCGCGAGATGGCTCTGGAGCTGGGACGACGCGGCGCCAAGATCGTGGTCAACTACGCCAACAGCGACGCGTCGGCACAGGAGGTAGTCGATGCCATCAAGAAGGGCGGCTCCGACGCGGTCAAAGTCAAGGCCAACGTGTCTGATGTGGACCAGATTGTGCGCCTGTTCGAGGAGGCCGTGCGCGCCTTTGGAAAGCTCGACATTGTATGCTCCAACTCGGGCGTCGTCAGTTTCGGCCATGTCAAGGACGTCACCCCCGAGGAGTTTGACCGCGTCTTCTCCGTCAACACCCGCGGCCAGTTCTTCGTCGCCCGCGAGGCCTACAAGAACCTCGAGGTCGGCGGCCGCCTGATCCTCATGGGCTCCATCACTGGCCAGGCCAAGGCGGTGCCGCGCCACGCCGTCTACTCTGCCAGCAAGGGCGCCATCGAGACGTTTGTGCGGTGCATGGCGATTGGTACGTGGGACAGGAACATGTCTGAACAAACAGTTGCTCGGTACTAACAGGTCAGATTTCGGCGACAAGAAAATCACTGTCAATGCAGTGGCTCCGGGTGGCATCAAGAGTACGTTGTTGTCTCCTGGTCTTTGCGGAAAACATAGCAGAACGATGACTGACAAACAGCCGACATGTACCACGCTGTGTGCCGCGAGTATATTCCCAACGGGTTGGGCTTGAACGACGAGGAAACAGATGAGGTGCGTTCTGGTCCTGCTTTTCTGCTCTGCTTCTGCTAACCTGACAATAGTACGCTGCTGGATGGTCACCTATCCACCGGGTTGGCCTGCCCATTGACGTGGCCCGTGTGGTCGCTTTTCTCGCGTCCCAGGACGGCGAGTGGATCAACGGCAAGGTGCTCGGCGTGGACGGTGGTGCGTGCATGTAAGAGCGAGGATATGTACGGGCGAACGCGAGCACATCGGTTCGATAGACTCGGTAGCGTGGCCGGATAATGTTCAATATGTCCAACAAGTTTTGAAATTAAACAGTGTTCCGTCTTCACCCCTATTACATTCATCCCTTGTCCTTCTGAAAGTACAATGCGCTCCGTCTTCATCCCCTGTTGCCTCTGTTCTAAGCCTACTTCCTACTCTCTCAGTTGGTCGGCCGCGGGCGCGGCGCCACCGTTGTCAGCGGCGAGTCGGGCACACCCGTGGGAACAGACGTCTGCCGTGGCGGTGCCTGGTCGGTTTCACCACCAGACTCAGCGTCTCCACCTTCTTCACCCTCTTCACCACCATTGCTGCCATCACTACCATCGCCACCTTCACTTCCGTCTCCCCCCTCTGCATCCGGTGGCGGCCGCGGCGTCGAGTCCTTGCAGGCGGCATTGGTGCGGCTGTCGACACCGGCATTGCAGGAACCGGAGGTGCACTTCACGGTGAAGCCAATCTCGCCGTTCTCACCGCAGTTAAAGATGCTGTCATACGCCGCAGACACGCTGACGCCGTCATTGGCCGCAGCCACAACTAAGTCGTCCTGAGAATAGCCTGGAAGATGAACGTTTAGAGGAGACAGGTTGATGAATAGTGGCTTCTCGTGGTAACGTACCATACGATCCGGTCAAGGACCAGCCGCACAGGTCAAAATTGGGTGGACAGTTGCGTTTTGGCGTGGCTACGACTGCAGCGAGGGCGCCGGTGGCGAACAGGCCCAAGAGTGACGCACGAATGGAAGCCATAACTGATCTGAAAGAAGACACGAAGAGAAATTGGTAGGCGTAGAAGCAGGATGGGTATGGTTGAAGAAAGGTAAGAGACAAGTAAACAATGGACAATAGAGACAGTTACTGGACAGACAGCAGCCATATTTATACCCCTGACCATCCTGCTACGTCTCCGGCGCATGACGGAGTCCGTACTCACCAACAGGCACCTCATCTACCTTCTCTACCAACTTTCCACCACTTCAGTCCACGGAGATAGCACTGTGAGGTGCACGGATTCTCCCAGCGCGCACCACCTGCGTCAATGGAAATATCCGGTCCAACCACGGCCCCAATTAGGCTCCGGGCTTTTTCTGCCGTTCCCGGTAGGAGTGAAGCGCGCACGGGCGCATATAGCCCGGAATCTGGGCCACTGTCGATACTCGCGAGACGACTTTTTGTGTGCTTTGGTACGCAACAACGCGTCCTGGTTTCCCGGCAATTTGAAAGCAGCACTATCCAGCCTCGCGGTCTGCCGTCCCGGCCGGCGCCATAGCGGGCCTGTTGTCCTGTTATCTGCTGTCTTCCCCATCGGACAGTCGCCGAAGAGGGATAAAAGAGAGAAGAGAAGTAAGGCAGGCAGTTTCCCCTTGTAGACGCACATCGGATAATATGGTGCTTGTTTGGGATGGCGCCATTTTTAGAACGGCCAGTGCCGAAAAGACGATGAAGCGAGAGAGGATGAGGGCACCACCAAGAACGAAGTGCCCCATCAGGCCGCCATGCAACCACGAGCCGGGTTTGTCCTAGTATTTCGCCGGGAAAAGCTTATTTGCCGGCCAAGACAATCACACGCGGTCCAGACCCGGACCGAGAGATATGACTAGGTAGTAGAGGGAGTGGGAGCAAGGAGTTGAAGCTAGGTTGGCGGCAGTTTGTTCACTCTACAATGTACGTCTGTTTTAAAACGACATAAGCATTAACAACCACCCCATCAAGGGCTTTTTCCGGTTTTCTTGGCTCTCATCCTTGCCTCTTCGAGTTTCCCCATTCCATTCTCCTCGCCGCCCGTTGTTAGGGGCCAGGGCGGCCGAGTCTGATAGTTATGGTATTAGTCGCGGTGGTACTGCTGAGGTTATCACCTCTCAATAAACCAGTCTTCTGCAAAACGACAACACTTAGAATCTGATAGACTAAATTTCAGGGGCGTTGCACGTGTACACTGAATCTTAATCCACTGTCGTTCCAACGAACGGTATGAGTCGCCTCTACTGCCGCAAGAGCACGATCGCAGCACTCTCAGCAAGATCACGTGCTACAAATGCAGTAGCAGTACCCCTGACTTCTGTTTACTTTCAGCGTCCTGTTATTATTACTCATGCCACGCACCTTACCCTCTGGTTGAGAACTCGCTATTACCGGCCTAGGTAAGAATCATCTGTCTACTACTCCGTGCTTCAAGCTTCTGTTCTACCGTACTTGTATCACCTCTGCTTCGACGCGTCACTCTGATTTTCCATGTCACTCTACATCGCTTGTTGTCTGTCACCCTTTCATATTTTGAACTACCGAAGTCACCACGTCTATCTAAATGCCCAAATGTCCGGTACTCTCCTTCTTTCCCTCCCTTATTAATCATTCTGAAGCTACGCCGAGTCGTAGTCGGTCTTGCGCGAACTGCGCGAGCGACTGCGCAACTCAGACTTGCGCATCACCTGGAAGCGCCCCCGGTCGGACACGCTGCGCACAACGACGAGCTGCTCGCCGTTCTTCTTGCGGATGCTGCTGCTGCTGGTCTGGCTGCTGCGAACACTCCCGCCGGCCGACAGCGCCCGCGCCGCCAACTTCGCACGCATCTTGGCTAGCTGGTCGCGCAGCGCCAGCACCTCAGCTGATGACGTCGCGTAGGCCGCGCGCAGCTGATCCAGCTCCAAGGCAGATGTGGCAGTACCCTTGGGATGTGTCTGGCCAGCCTGGTTGTAAGCAGCCTGCAGGTTGACTGTCAGCTGGCTGACTTGCTCCTCGAGTCGATTGGCCTTGGCCGTGACAGCGGCGTGCTCGGCTGCCAGCGCGTCGTGCTTGGCGTGCAGGTCTCTGGCTTCCTGCGTGAGTGTGGCGTGCTTCACCTGTAGACCGGCGTGCTCCTGTTCAAGGGTAGCCAGCTTTTCGACCAGCGTCTCGTTGTTGTCGTCAGCACGGGGTGTTGTTGTCACCGCTTCTGCTTCCGCCTCCGTCTCCGCCCCCGCCTTTGCCTCCGTCTCCGTCTCCGTCTCCGTCTCCTTCTCCTTCCCCTTCTCATTTCCATCTGTCGGTAGAGGCACGCTGGCTGCTTTGAGCTGCTCGCACTCGGCTGTCAGAGATGCCAGCTGCGAACTTGCCTGCTCCTTGGCCTCCATCACGGCTTTGTCCAGCTCCGCTGCGTAGCCAGCTGCCTTCTCATGCATGGCAGCCAGGTCGGCCTCCAGCGTGGCGATTGCCTCTTCGGCCGTGTCGAGCTTGTCGTTTTTTGTGGCCAGTTCCGTCTCGAGCTGAGCAATGGTTGTCTGTCCGTCGGCACTCTGTTTCTCCGCGTCTGTCAGCTGGTCTGCGAGCTGGTCAGTCAGCAGCTGCTTTTCCGTCCCGAGAGAAGCGCAGCGCGCCTCCAGATCCTCCAAGTCCTTTCGCAGGATGTCGTTGGCGTCCTTGAGCTCGGCCACTGTCGCTTCCGCGGTCTCCTTTTCTTCCTGGAGCTGAGCCTGCGCAGCTTTGAGGCCTTCCACTTCCTTTCCGTGCCCCGATACCTCCTCCCGGACGGCGGCCACCTCTGCGCGGCTCGATCCCAACTCCTCCTCGAGCACGCCGACGCGGCTGTGCAGCGCATCCTTGGTGCGCGTCAGGTCGTCGATCTGCGTCGCCATCAGCACGTGCAACTCCTTTTCGGCACTGCGCGCTGCCACCAGCTGCTCGTCGCGCTCGCGCACGCGCGCCTCCAGCTCGTCGCAGCGCGCCGCGAATGCGTCCTTGCCCTCGCGGAACAGTGCTGTCTTGACCTGCTCGTCGGCCAGCGTTTGCGTGGCCTCTGTCAGCGCGCGTCGGGCGTCGTCAACGTCGTTCAGTGCACGGCTGAGCTCGGCACGCACTCGTTCGGCCTCCTGCACCGCCTGGTCCTGTGCGGCGCGTGCATCGTCCACGGCAGCGCGCGCTTCTTCTGCTTCCTGCCTCAGCACATCCAGCCTGGTCTGCTGGCCATCAACTTGCGCCCGCAGCGCCGCGTTCTCCTTCTCGAGCTGGGTCACGCGCCGCGCCTGTGTGGCCACGTCTTCACGCACCCGCTGCAGCTCCTCCCGGGTCTGCGCCTGCTCGGCCTCCAGTGTTTTCTTGTGTGCCTCCAGCTCGGAAAGGCGGTTATTTTTCTGGATGGCTAGGCGGTCGTCCCCCACAGACGATGAGTTCTCCGTGTCTTCGTCGTCATCATCGTACCTGTCGGCCGTTGGCTGCCGCTTCTTGATCGGTGCTGTCCGCCGCGGCAGCGGCATGAAGTCCATGTCGTTGCGCACGGCCCGGCGGTCAATGTCGCTGAACGAGCGCGCACGTCGTACAGTCCTCACAGACGAGGGGCTGGTGGAGCGCCGAACCGTGGCAGTGGCTCGAGCCACAGGCGCTGTTGGCGTAGCGGCTGCTGCTCGTCTCGTTGTCTTCTTCAGCGGCAGGGGGTCGTCATAGTCAGCGTCTGCATCCACCGACGTGGCTTGCGTACTCGTCGAAAGGCACGACGACCCATCGTCCGTCTCGGATGCGCCAAACGTGACCGTCCTTTTGTTGCTGCTTTGCTTGTCGTGGCTGTGTTGGGGGTCTCGACTGCCCATGCTGCTGCCAGAAACGGTGATGGATGGGACGTCGCGATCGGCATAGATTGAGTGTCGTTGCTCGGGTCCGCGCTGTACAGGTTGCCGGATCGTCATGTAGTCGTCCTCGTAGACGACTGTGCTTGGACCGCGGCTGGATGACGGCGCGGTCGGGGCCCGAGGAGTTGTCGCGCCGTCGAACGCGGCAGTCTGTGGACGTAAGGGCAGGGAATTGCCATGCGGGGCCATTGGTAGCTCAGGGTACCCGAGCGGGTAGTGAGACAGAGGTTCACCAAGCGGGGGACCAGGTGCGGGACTACCGGCGGCACTGCCTGCTGGCACGGTCAAGTGGACCTGAGGTCGGTTGGTCTGAAAGTGTACCGTCGGTCTCAAGTGGATGGCCGGCCGAACCACGCGCCGGGGTAGGCGGCGTGGTATGGCGCCGGAGCGGAGCGGCCCTGAGCTGCCAGTGGACATGGTGCTCTCGGTCAGTGCTTCGGTGCGTGGGTCTTGGTCGTCCGTGTGGCCGTGAACAATGCTGGTTGTGCCGGCTGTTCTCATGGGTACATCAGACGAGTTGGACAGTCGGCGCTGTAGTCGCAAGTGCGGCATGAGGCGCAGCGGCGACGAGGGCGGCAGCGACTCGGGGGCGCGGAATGTGAGCCGCGGCTTGTGCACGCGCCCGGCGCTGTCGCGGAGAGGGTTGTTTCCGAGGTTGCTGTCTCGGTCCATGGCGTGTGAGCTTGCGTTTCTATTGTTCGTTGTCGGTTCGGTTTGTGGTTAAGTAATGCGTTGTGTGTATCGATGTCGTGGGATGGAATGGTTTGGAGTTTGGAAAAACGTCTGATCTGGACTGGACATTGCTATGGGTTGAGAGGATGAACAATGGGGGAAACGCTCTTCTTTTGCATGAGTGTACAAGACAGAACAGGTTGCACGAGAGAGGAGCAGAGTCACCGCGCACGACAGCCATTATAAACAAGGCGGCCGGGATCCATGTGCGCCCTATTATGCGGCCCGGACAACGCCAGTCGCAATACCACGTTGGGTAGCAACAACGACGTCGGCAAATCCAGGCACAACGCGCGAGTCTTGTTCTTTGCAGTTCGCATTTTGCCTCAAGGCACCCGCGAGCCATCCTTCTGCCCAATAGGCTTGTCTAGAGGCTGAACAAGCCAGAGATGTTCCAGCTGAACACAGCCGCGCCTGTCGGTTCGTATTTTTATCCACGTCGCCCTGCGGCCCGATCTCCACGGTCGGGCAGCGACAGCACATCCCGGTGGCAAAGTCAACACAACACGAGAAACCAGCTTCATCACATAGTTGTGGACCAGGAAGAATAGGCCAATAAGGCCAATACTGTGAGACTTTGAAGGCAGTGTCACTGTTCTGTTAGCTAGAGTTGGTCACTAGTCGTGTGGTGGCGGCGGCCAGCGCCTGACGGCCATACCGCAGCACAAGGCATAAGGTTGGCTGCTGCCCAGCGGGCGACACTGGCGGCAGTGACCTGCCAGCCTCATTTACTGCCGTCCTGCCGTCTGTGGCCCGTCTGTCTGGTGATCCGCAGCACAACTTTTGTGTCTCTTTGTGGTCCTCTTGTGATTCTAGCCAAGGCAGGACGCCGGCGGTAAGATTGATGACGTGGACAACTTTCGCCGCCCAAAGCGTACGTATATTCATCGTCGACTGCAGGCAGCCATATGGCGTCGTTCCATGTAGATGGTTCTGCGCTTTTGGTTTCGCGGACTCCGAGACTCAGTCACGTCGTCGAGATGACACTAGCCACAGCAGCCACACCTGCCAAAAACATCGTATTACTAATCTACTGGTATGACGTAGTTCTCAGTCGGTCGAGACACGCTGACGTAACATTCTTATTTGCCAGTGTTCTATTCGCCCATGCCCATTGAGAATTTTTCGATTTCCGAGTTCGGAGACTTCGGCATGTGTCCTTTGAGCATAGCGGACACGAGCCTGGATCTGCCATGCCTTTGGGCGGGTGTTCTGCTATTAGCTTCTGCGCGGAGGCAATTCACGTGCTCTCGTCTTTCTCGTTCGCCAGCGATCTTGTAGAGAGTGGCGTTTTCCATCCAGCGTTATGGGCGAGTCGAAGTTGGAGTGTTAAGCTCCTTATTATCCTCTCAGGATCTCTGCAATACGAAGTGCCTTACGGCGTAAGATACGTCCTCTCTCCGTCTGCGGTGATTGTTCCTGTCCCGCTGATGCCCAGAACTCCATGAAAATTTGGATAGTGCGGGGTACAGCAAGCCGTGGCAAGGGAGCGCCGGGATTGGCTGCGGTTTGGGAATCCCCCCACAGGCCGATGCAAAAGCAGAAAAAAGAAAAAAATTGCATTGGCCAATTAGTGAGTCACATACCGGCAAAACGACACAGCGCCCATCGGAGGCACATTGAGAGCACCCCTCCACTGAAATATCAGCCACCGCCTATTTTCTGTCCTCTTTTTTTTCACTTCGACACTTCCAACAACGCACCATCAACGCAATTGATTGACGATCTACGATCTCGAGGCTTTTGGCATACCTTCTTTCGACACTCCTTTCGACGCTCTCAGTATCGTTCTCTCTCGTCAGCTACCATCAAAGCCGTCCTTCGTTACCGTCTCCCATCTCCCTTTCTCCCTTTCTTTGCCCTTCTCCCCATCCATTACCATGGCTCCTTCAGCAGATGTCAGCGTACGTTACATGCCTTCCTCCCCTCCATCCTGCCTCCTCGCTGACCGAAACCAGGGCGCAAGCCTCCCAGACCAAGCCCAGGCACACACCACGCGCAACAGCAATCCTTACCAGCCGGTGGGAGATTTCCTGTCGAACGTGTCGCGCTTCAAGCTGATCGAGTCGACGCTACGCGAGGGCGAGCAGTTTGCCAACGCGTTTTTCGATACGGAAACCAAGATCCGCATTGCCAAGGCGTTGGACGAGTTTGGCGTGGACTACATTGAGCTGACGTCGCCGGCGGCGTCGGAGCAGTCACGCAAGGACTGCGAGGCCATCTGCCAGCTGGGGCTCAAGGCCAAGATCCTGACGCATGTGCGCTGCACGATGGAGGACGCCAAGATTGCTGTGGAGACGGGCGTAGACGGCCTGGACGTCGTCATCGGCACGTCACACCTGCTGCGGGAGTTCTCGCACGGCAAGGACATGGCCTACATCACCAAGAGCGCCATCGAGGTGATCAACTTTATCAAGAGCAAGGGCCTGGAGGTGCGTTTCTCGTCCGAGGACTCGTTCCGCTCGGACCTGGTCGACCTGCTGTCTCTATACCGCACCGTGGACAAGGTGGGCGTCAACCGCGTTGGTATCGCCGATACTGTGGGCTGCGCGTCGCCGCGGCAGGTGTACGAGCTGGTACGGACGCTTCGCGGCGTGGTGTCATGCGACATTGAGGTGCACATGCACAACGACACAGGCTGCGCCATCTCCAACGCCTTCTGCGCGCTGGAGGCCGGCGCCACGCACGTGGATGTGTCGGTGCTGGGCATTGGCGAGCGCAACGGCATCACGCCGCTGGGCGGGCTGATGGCGCGTATGATCGTGTCGGACCGCGAGTACGTGACGGGCAAGTACAAGCTGCACAAGCTCAAGGAGATCGAGGACATGGTGGCCGAAGCCGTTCAGGTCAACACGCCATTCAACAACTACATCACCGGCTTCTGCGCCTTTACGCACAAGGCCGGCATCCACGCCAAGGCCATCCTGAACAACCCGAGCACCTACGAGATCATCGACCCGGCCGATTTTGGCATGACACGCTACGTGCACTTTGCGTCGCGCCTAACAGGCTGGAACGCTGTCAAGACCCGCGTCGGCCAGCTGGGCCTGGTCATGACCGACGAGCAGATCAAGCTGGTGACCACCAAGATCAAGGCGCTGGCCGACGTGCGGCCCATTGCCATCGACGACGCCGACTCCATCATCCGCAGCTTCCACCTGAGCCTGGAGAGCAGCGACGACAAGACGGCCAACGGGACGAGCGGTGCCAACGGTGCCAATGGTGCGAACGGCGACGCGGCCGCACTAGACGGGGCCGCACCAGCCGCGGCCGCACCAGCCGCGACGGCAAACTAGCCGAGACAGTGTCCGAGAGAGAGAAGCGTCTCTCGACAAACGAAAGAAATGTGAACATCTAGGGCGTTTTTGATTGTATCTGAGACTGTTGGTCTTTATCATCTTGGGATTATTTTGGCGTTTTTGCGTTCCCAAAAGGAGAGGGAGAGGACACGGGTTTCAAGCAGTACACCGTAGTGTCAAGCAAAAAGCAATTGCATACGTTGAAAAGATGGAACAGTCCAAGCCGACAAATTCCAGTGAGAGGATAACTGTCGCGACTAACAGATTGTCGTAAAGCTGTACATGTACTCCGTACTCTGTAGATATCAGGACGTGGATACTTGACCGGATGTTAGTGGCCAGAGAAGTTGCCTCCGATCGGAAGGCCAAGTCCCGACATGACGAAAAACACGTGCCAACCAAAAAGGGCATGTCCAACCGGCGACACGTTTATCGGCCCAATGCCATCGCAACAACGGATGCCGCAATATATAGCGGGTGATGGGTGACCACCAGCAGACCACTCTTGCGACAGCATCCAGCAGACAGCCAAGCAGCACCGTCCTTCGCCATGTCCCTGTCCTCGGAAACGCCTTCGGAGCTGGTGGCCGTCGCGCCACACCCGTTTGATCCCCTCTCCCCGGCCGAGATCCAGCTGGCGGTGCGGATGCTGGAGAATGCATTCCCCGGCGTCAAGCTGCGCTACAAGCGCATCGATGTGCAAGAACCGCTGAAGAGCGAGGTGGTTCCGTACATTGAGGCGGAACGACTGGGCCAGGCGCTTCCCCCGAAGCCAACGCGGCTGCTGCAGGTGCTCTTCCACCGTCTGGACACGCAGGCATTTATCAAGGCGCTTCTGAACGCGGACACGAAGACCGTGGTCTTTGCCAAGGAGCTACCGAAACACGTCCAGGTAAGTATGGAGAGGGGGACCGACACGATGGACGAGGCTGACCAGAGCAGGGCCCCATGGACGTGGACGAGATGCTGGACATTGAGCAGCTCTGCCTGTCGCACCCCAAGGTCAAGGCAGAGATCGAGCGGCTGCAACTACCGGCGGGCGTGACGGTGTGCACGGACCCGTGGATCTACGGCACGGATGACGCCGACGAGACGCGGCGGCTGGCGCAGTGCTACATGTACATTGTGGCCGTGGACCACCCGGAGAACAACCACTACTCGACGCCGGCCAAGTTCTCGCCCGTGTTCGACATGCTGTCGGGCGCGTTTGTGCGCATGGACTACCTACCGGATGGCGTGGACGCGACGACGACGCAGCCGACGGCGCCGTGGAAGCCGGTGGCGACGGTGCAGTACGCACACGAGCTGCTGGACACGCCGCTGCGCTCGGACCTCAAGCCGTACCTGGTGCAGCAGCCCGAAGGCGCGTCGTTTACCGTGGCCGGCCAGGAGGTGCAGTGGCAGAAGTGGCGTTTCCGCGTGGGCTTCAATAACCGCGACGGGCTGGTGATCTACAACGTCTCGTACGCGGGCCGCAGCCTGTTCTACCGGCTGTCGCTGTGCGAGATGACGGTGCCGTACGGCGACCCGCGGCGGCCGTACCACCGCAAGCAGGCCTTTGACGTGGGCGACGTGGGCCTTGGCATCACGGCCAACCAGCTGGCGCTGGGCTGCGACTGCCTGGGCCACATTGCCTACTTTGACGGGCACCGCGCCGACGCGCGCGGCAACGTGGTGGTGCTCAAGAACGTCGTCTGTCTGCACGAGCAGGACGCCGGTATCCAGCACAAGCACACCAATTTCCGCAACGGCGCGGCCACGGTGGTGCGCAACCGCCAGCTGGTGGTGCAGATGATCTGCACGGTGGCCAACTACGAGTACATTTTTGCCTACGTCTTTGACCAGGCTGCCGGTCTCGAGCTCGAGGTGCGCGCCACCGGCATCCTGTCGACGGCTCCCTTTGACCACGACGCTGCCGGGCAGCAGGTGGTGCCCTGGGGTACGAACGTGGCGCCTGGTGTGGTGGCACCCTTCCACCAGCACTTGTTCTCCTTCCGCATCGACCCGGCCATTGACGGCTTCAGCGGCAACACGGTGTACTACGAGGACAGTGTCCCCATGCCGGCGGGCGCGGCCGACAACGCGTTTGGCTGCGGCTACACGGTGGAACGCACGACCATTGCCACGTCGACGGCGGCGCAGACGTCGGTGGACCGGCACCGCGTGTTCAAGATCCGCAACGACAGCGTGATCAACCCCATCACGTACCAGCCGGTGGCCTACAAGCTGCAGACGGTGCCGAGTCAGATGCTGCTGATGCAGCCGGACTCGTTCAACGCGCGGCGCGCCGCCTTTGCCACGCAGCCGATCTGGGTCACGCAGTACCGCGACGACGAGCTCTACGCTGCCGGCGAGTTCACCAACCAGAGCCGCGAGTCCGACGGTGTCGAGACGTGGGTCGCGCGCAAGGACAATGTGGCCAACGATGACGTGGTCCTGTGGCATAGTAAGTCTCAGTCCTGTTTCCGGCCCTTCTCTCCTCCCTTCTAATGATGGCAGCCTTTGGTTTGACGCACAATCCGCGCATCGAGGACTTCCCGGTGATGCCGGTGGAAAGGCTCAGCGTGCACCTCAAGCCAGACGGCTTTTTCACCAAGAACCCGGCGCTGGACGTGCCGTCGTCGTCGCAGGCTTTTAACCAGTCGGTTCTGCACGAGGGGGGATGCTGCGAGTCGAAGCTGTGAGGAGCTGTGAGGAAGCTGTGAGCCTTTTTATATAGATGAGTTGAATTGAACAGTTTTATATTCGGGTACTTTATCTGCCTCACTTCCAACGATGCTTTGAATTGAGCAGTATTATTCCTGGTACTTATCTGCCTCACTTCCAACGATGCTTTGAATTGAGCAGTATTATTCCTGGTACTTATCTGCCTCACTTCCAACGATCCACTCACTCAAAGCTTTGCCAAGTTGGTCTGACAACCACGCGCCATCTTGACGACCTCCTCCGCCACCCCCCAGGCAAGCTCGTATCCACTGCCGGCCGCGCCGTACGCGTGCACAATAGTCTTGCCCGGCGCCCACGTCTCGGCCTCCAGACGCAAGCCGCCATGGCGAGCAGGCCGGCGGCCGACAATGTCGCGGATGACGTCAAAGGTGCCGTCGGCGTTGAGGATGGCCGGGAACATCTTGGCGGCGGCGGCCAGCAGCTGGTGGCGCGTGGCCAGCGATGGTGTGTCGGACCAGTCGTGCGGCTGCTTGGTGCCGCCGACAATGGTGCCGCCCTGCAGCGGGCGCGGGATCAGAAAGGTCCAGGAGCCGTCGGCGTTCTGCTGCGTAATGGTGCGGTCGCAGGTGTTGGCCACCAGGCACGTCTGGCCGCGGATGGGGTAGTAGGCCGGGTCGCCGAAGCCGATGCCGGAGCAGTTGGCCACGAGGGCAACGTGCGGCGCCAGCGAGAAGGCTTCCTCGGGGCGCTGCAGGCGCTTGCGCAGGAGGCGACCGCGGCCGCTGAGGAAGCGCCGCAGCAGGAAGCCGCAGTAGACAGGCGGGTTCAGGCACCAGGTGGTGTAGACGGTGCCGAAGCGCATGCCGGCCGGCAGCTCGGCGGCGTCGAGCACGCGGAAGTTGTGCTGCTGCGGGTGCGTGCCGTCGCCGTAGCCGGCCTGGAGCTGTACGTGGGCCGTGCTGGGCTGCTCAAAGTACTCGTAGCCGTCCATGAACTCCACGCCCGCCTCGGGATGTGCCGCGGCCGTCTTCTCCAGCTCTGCGTACGACACGCGGCTCAGCGCGTCGACTCGGCGGTCCTCGGCCGTCAGCAGCGGGATGAAGCGGTGGTGTGCACCGGCCCAGCTCGACGCGTAGTTTGGTGTCGAGCGGTGGTCGCCGCCGTGCGGGAACTCGGCGGCCACGATTAGCACGTCGTGGTGTGGGAAGGCCGCTTGCAGCCTCATCGCCGAGGCAATGCCCAGGATGCCGGCACTGGGCGGCAGTCAGAATCACGATCAGACAAGAGCATGAAGCAGGAAACGCACCCTATGACCACAATGGTCTGTTCGGCGGGAGGCGTTGTCAATTCGGCCATGTTGAGGATGCAGAGGGATGGTGATGTGAGCTTTGGTCAGCATTGCAACTCAGTGTAAGTGCATTGCAGGCTGTAAGTGGAAGTCACATTGCGGGCCTAACAGTGTAAGTGCGTGTAAGCGGCTAGCGTTGCTGGCCGCTGTATCGGAATCGGTCGACCCGCGTCGGCTCAGCATTCCGATGCGCTAGCAGAAGGATCGCATCGGAATAGGAAGTGACGGATGCGGCAAGTACCAGATAGAGAGTGTATCATGAGATAGAGGACTATCATTGACTGACGACTAAACGCATGTCTATCATTACTGTATCATTACTGGTAATCGCAGTCCCCGACCATGCCGGACATGTCGACCATGCCGGCCGCGCCACCAGATAGCGGCCCTAGACTGTAGTACTCCTCGTTGGCAAAGTCGCCGCCCAGCGTGGAAATGTCGGTCCAGAGGCTGTTGGATGCGTCTTTGACTACGCATCCGTCGTCGCCGGCATCGCCACTGCCACTGCCGCCAGAAATGTCGGCAAACAGGTGGCCCAGTCCCCATATGTCAGCATTGCTGGCGAACTCAAAGTCGCGGCCCAGATCGCGCAGCAGTGAACGGGTGTCGGGCATGCCGGCCACGCTCTCGAGGGCAACGCGCGGCTCGTGGTTGCCGGCGGCCAGGTGGTCAAAGACGCTGCGTTTGACGCGCTCAAAGGTGTTGCGGTAGCGCTGCGCGGGACGCCAGCGCTCGGTCAGCACGTAGAGCACGATGCTGCAGTCTGCCACGGCGCTGCTGGCGACCGTCATGGGTATGGCTTGGGGGGAGTGCCACATGCAGTAGATGAGACAGAGGCCTGGGGGTCAGCAGAGACAGGCAGGGAGGGGGAGAGAGGGAGAGAGAGATGGTCTACCTGCTATAAAGATTGCCTGCGCGTCAGACGGCATCAGGACACCGGACGGCACGGTGTCATGCAGCTGCTTGTAGGACGCGCAGATGCCGGCGCAGGCGGCGGCACAGTCCGTAAGGGAGCGCTCGTCCGCCTGGGGCATGGTGAGCTGCGGAAAGAGGAGGAAGCGGACGCAGCTATGGTATTGGATGGTCTGACAGTCAGTGAGAGGGAGAGAGAGAGGGGGAGAGAGAGAGAGGGAGAGAGAGAGAGAGAGAGAGAGAAGGAGAGAAGAGAGAGAGAGAGAGAAGGAGAGAAGAGAGAGAGAGAGAGACTCACCTGCACAATCCGAACGTGCTCTGCGTTCCATAGCTCACCGTCGGCGCCGCTCGAGCCGTGCGACTCCTCCCCCCCTGCCTCCTTCCACCGCGCCAGCTGCTGCAGGAAATCGTCCATGACCTCGTGCGCGGCGCCGACATCCTTGTCCACACGGTAGATCTCGTGCTGCACGCCCGATTCGATACGCTTGATGCGCACGCTGTGGATAAAGTGCGTCAGCGACGTCGGCGGCCGGGCGGGCACGTCGGGCGGCCAGCGCAGAGCACGGTTGAAGTCATCCAGTGACATCTTGTTCTCGTCGACGTCGAGCGGTAGCGGCGTGTCGATGTCGCGGTCGGAGATGGACGGCGGCCGCCCAGCCACAATGGTAATGTCGCGGTCCAGGACGTAGCACGACCAGAACAGGCGCTTGTCAAACTCGGCGGCCAGCCCGAACTGCGCCGGCGACGGCTTGCGGTGCAGCCCCAGCGAGATGCACAGCTTGATGGCCAGTCCAATCATGGTCCAGGGACCCGGTTGCCGTGGCGCCCTCTGGCAGAAGATGGATGCCAGTGCCAGGAAGATGACCGAGCGCCGGTCCGTGTAGCCGAGCACCACGTCGCGCAGGCCCATGGCTGCTTCGAAGCGCTCGTCGCACCGGTACGTGCGGCGGTGGCCGGCCTGTGGCGGTGTGAGAAGGTGCATAAACGAGGCCGAGACAACGTACAACTTACCAGCTCTAGACACCGCCCCCCCACGGCATACACCAGATGCAGCAGCGCAATCTCAAACGGGTCGTCCGTCTCTGTGCTCCGTGCCTGGATGCCGCACAGTTTCTGCGAGCTGATCACCGGCAGCTGCTGGGCAATGTAACGGAGGTACGCGGCGAAGAGCACGGCACAGTCAGGGTGCGAGAAGTCGCCAATGTCCGACTTGGCGTTGCCAGGGGGGGTTCCGGACGCAGCACCTCCTAAGCCACTCCCCAGGCCACTCCCCGGACCACTTCCCGGGGTAGTTCCCACGGCGGCCGTCCCTCGCACCTGCCCCTCCTCGATGCGATAGTCAAACTGCAGCGCGGATCCCAGCAGGCGCCCCAGCGTCAGGTACGACGTGCCCCCGACATAGTAGCCGCTGGCCACAAACGAGGCGTCGCGGATGGCGCTCGACACGGGGTCGCTGCGGTCGTCGCTGCCAACGTGCTTGACGCGCTCCCAGTGGTCGTGGGCCACCTCGATGCGGCCGCCGTAGGACAGGCCGCACTCGAGCTCGGCCACGCGCTCCTCCAGGCGCTGCACGTGCAGACGGGCCTTCTCTCCACGCGACGCCGTCGGCATCACGTAGCGGCAGTCGATGCCCTTGCGCAGGCACGAGGCACAGGTCGGCTGCGCGCCGTTGCACTTCTGCTTGCGCGCCTTGCAGCGCTGGCAGGCCATGGCCACGCGGGGGCGCTTGCGGCGGGGAGGGAGGTCGGACGACTGGCTCGGGGAGAGCTGGCTCCCATTGTCCGACACGGAGGCTGGCACGGTGCCATCGGCGCCATCAGCGCCATCAGAATCAGTCATGTGTCGATGCGTAGGAGCTGAGCTTGGCAGAATGGCAGACGAAAGTGGAGAAACAGTCAAGACGGAAGACGGAAGTCCATGGGGCGAAGCCGACTAATAAGCCAGTCTGGTCGTTATCGGGAAGCTAGACGGCGGTGGGCGGCTCAAGCTTCCGATCAATGATAGAGAGTGATAATGAAGCTAGGCTAACGACGTAGCGCTGCGCTTGGCTTGGGATCAGCTATCGATCTGTGTCGGGATGTCGTTGCACTTCCGGTGCTTGGCTTCCGGCCTGGTTCAGCATCCCGACGAAGCGCGGGCGTGTGTCAAAGGCGCCGCTGCACACTGCCGACAGGAAAGAAAGAGGAGGGGAGAATCCCTGCCGGCTGGCTTCCGGCAACATGCCGTTTTGGAAAGGACAAGACCCCGTTTAAGCTTTGCCGTGAACCGAATCGGGAAATGTGCATCTCGATGGGCAAGTAGCGATAGAATAAAGCTTCTCTTTCTTCTTTCCAACTCCCCCTTTCCCTTTTCCCATTTTATCTCTCATTTTCTCTTGGTTTTCTCCTTGACTCTCCACCTCTCCTCCAAAATGGGTTGCAGTAACTTCCTGGCCCTCTGTGGCCTGCGGTGGTCGTCAAAACACCTCGAGATTGGCAAGGATGTCGTCGTCCTCGACAGCGCCTCGCAGTCGTCTGATCGGCCACCACGAGTCGCGCGGAGGAACATCCACCGCAACCACACCGAAGGTGATGACGACAAGGACCCACGAGACACAAAAACACCGGCCACCACAACCGCCCCCGTCAAGGTGCCGCTTGCCCTGTTCCCGACGCCGTCACCCCCACCAATACCGCCGTCACCGCCCCAGTCAACACCGCCGTCCTATGTGTCGTCCAGCTACCACGACGCGCTGGTGGTGACCTCTGGCTCGCGCTACGAGGTTGTCAAGCTGGCGTCGCCGACAGACACCGCCGACGATGAGGTGGTCATTGCCACGTGCGCCGTCGGCCTCAACCCCATCGACTGGAAGTCTGTCGACATGGGCATGTGCCTGCCCGAGTTCCCCTGGGTGACTGGCCGCGAGCTGGCCGGTGTGGTCGAGCAGGTGGGCAAGGCCGTGACCACGGTAGCGCCCGGCGACCGGGTGTGGACAAGTACGTGGACCTGCAGCCCCCCGTTCTGTTGCCTCTTTGTCATCTAACGTCAACCAACAGGCACCTACTACAAAAAACGCGAGGCCGGCTGCTTCCAGGGCCGCGTCAGGGTTCCTCAGCATACCGTCCTGCCGATACCCGCCCATCTGGACTTTGCCGCCGCTGCCTGCCTCGGTGTCGCCGGCCTGACCGCCGCCATGACGCTGTGGCACTGGATGGGTGTGCCCATGGAGGCGGATGAGCAGCCGACGCCGCCCAACAGCATAGCGCTGCCGGCCGGCCACGACGACGCAGCCGACGCAGCCGCCGCATACGTCTTGGTCTGGGGCGGATCGACTGTGACCGGCCAGTTTGCCATCCAGCTGGCCGTGCGCAGCGGCCTGACCGTCATTGCCGTGGTGTCGGCCAAGAACGCGGCGCTGGTGCGCGGCCTGGGTGCCCGCCACGCCGTGCTGCGTGACCACAAGACGGGCGACCAGTTGGTCGCCGAGATCCGTGCCATTGCTGGCGACCGCCTGACCAAGGCCATGGACATGGTCGGCCCCGAAACGGCGCTGCTGGCCGCGCAGGCGCTGTCCACCACGCGGCCTGCGGTGCTGGCGCCGCTGTGCTTCTTGCCGCGCGGCGCCGCGCTGCCTGCCAATGTGGCAGCGCCTAGCATCGAGATGAAGACGTTTGCACTCGATCCTGCGGCGCGCCGCTATGCCCTCGCGCTGAACCGCCTCGTCGAGCAGGGCCACATCCGGCTGCCCGGCATGGACGTGCTCGACGGCGGGCTCGAGGCCATCCCCGCGGGTCTGGAACGGCTGAAGCGCGGCGACATGGAGGGTAAAAAACTGGTGGCATTGGTCCGGGTGTGAGATATTGAGATAGTCTTCGTCCCTACCTGTATTCACGATTGAAGTTAAGCATTGTGGCAAGTATCACTGGCAAAAGTTGACACTGGCAAAAGTTGACACTGGCAAAAGTTGACACTGGCAAAAGTTATCACTGGCAACTGGCAACTGCCTAACCACTGCAAACGAAATATATCACGTGCCCTTGCACGTGGCACTAACCAACTGCCACCATACCACGCCCAACTGCACCGCTCTAGACATATCTCCTGCATTTGGTTACCAACTCTGGCTATGCTTGATGTGACTGCTACTCCTATTCTCTAACCCTGGATCGAAATACTCTTCGTGGCGACCGTGATGCCATCGATCTTCTCGGACACGCTCTCGACAGCCACCGCCGTCTCCTTGGCCGCCTTCTCCCGCTCCTCCCGCTCCTCCCGCTCCTTGCGCAGCTGTAGCCGCTCTCGTCGATGGGCAGCAGCCGGGTGCTCCTCGGGCAAACGAGCCTGTCCGGGCCGGACGTGCATGTTCTCGCGCAGCGTGCCGCCCGGGACGGGGTAGTCGAGCCACATCATGCCGCGGCGCTGCAGCTCGGGGACCAGCAGGTCCACGACGTCCTCGTAGCTGCCCGGGTTTGAGCAGTCTGGGGGTTAGCGAAAGAAGAAACGACGGCAGGACAGAAAGAAACGACGGCAGGACAGAAAGAAACGACGGCAGGATAGAAGAAACAGCGGCAGGACAGAAAGAAACATACAATACATGTTGAAGCCGTCAATGTCGGTGTCCTCGACGTACTTCTCCATAAAGTCCGCCACCATCTGCGGCGTGCCAATCACGGTCGGGTAGAGGCCGCCAAGCGAGATCTTTGTGCCCAGCTTGCGCGGCGTCCACGTCTCGGTGGAACCGTCGGCCGTCTTGAAGTTGTTGATGATGCCGTGGATGGCGTTGTCGGCATAGGCACCAGTGAAGTGGAACGGCTCGTCCAGCGGGTACTTGCTCATGTCGATGTTGGTGTAGCCGCCAAACTTGGCCAGCCCGGCAATGGGCGACGCGTTCTTGGCCGCCGCATCAAACTTGGCCTGGGCCTCCTCCAGCGTCGGCGCGATAAACGTGGAGATGCCGGCAAAGGCCTTGACGTCGCCCGGGTTGCGGCCAGCGGCGCTCGCAGACGCCCGGATGTTCTTGACGTACGTGGCCACCGACGAGGGGTTGATGCTGCCGCAGTACAGGCCCTCGGCGTGCGCGCCGGCCAGCGAAATGCCGGCCTTGGAGGCGCCGGCCTGGAAGAGCACGGGCACGCGCTGCGGCGAGGGGTGCGTCTGCTGCGTGGCCGACAGGCGGTGGTACTTGCCCTCAAAGTCGATGCGGCGGATCTTGCTCGGCTCGTAGGCCGTCTCCGTGGCCGCGTCAAAGGTGGGCGCGTCGTCATCCCAGCTGCCCTCCCAGAGGCGGTAGGTCAGGTCGGTGAACTCTTCGGCCTTGGCATAGCGCTCGTCGTGCGGCATGATGTGGTCGAAGCCCATGGCACGCGCCGACGCGTTGGTGTAGCCGGTGACAATGTTCCAGCCGATGCGGCCCTTGGTGATGTGGTCGAGCGTCGAGAAGGTGCGCGCCATGATGTAGGGGTTGAGGTAACAGGCGTTGGCACTCACGGCAAAGCCCACAGACTTGGTCACGGCCGCCATGGCCGAGATCAGCACCAGCGGGTCGAACTGTGCCACCTGACAACCGCCACGATACGTGGCATCGGTGTTCCCGCCATAGACATCGTTGGCACCGTACGAGTCGGCGAAGAAGATGGATGTGATCTTGCCGCGCTCAGCGATCTTGGCCATCCAGATATAGTAGTCGAGCTGGTCCTTCTTCCGCGACCAGTCGCCGGGGCCATTCTTCCACTGGCCGATGAACGAGTTACCGCCAGTGGCAGCAGTCTCGAGAAAGTTGAGCTGGATTTGTTTGACCATTTTTTCTTCAGAGTGTGTTTGTTCTTGTCGTGAATCGTCAGTCTCTCGTGTCTCTCTCTGATCTTGTCTCTCTTCTATCTTTATCTTTAAACGTCTTATGAAGAATGCCTATCTCAGCCTTGTAAGACGGCTCCATAACTTCCGACTGCTTTCCTCGTGCTATCGCCGACACAACGCTCTACACAACGCCGCGCTATCTGTGCGGCTTGACAACGGCCGCTATGTGGCACAACCTGCCCGTTCCCTTTCGGAAGGCACTACCCCGACACCTGGACGCTGTTGGCGCTGGCTTTGTGTGTCGGAAGGGCTAGGCCGATGGCGGTAAGGTGGCCGCCGCACGATGATAGTAGATAAGGTGCTCGCCACAGCTGCGCGCTACGAAGCGAGGACGAGGCAACAACGCCAGCTAAGATGATTGGAAGTGGACTAGGAGCCACCAGAACACCACCTCTTGGATGCTGGTAGATAGGGAGTCTGCATTCGTGATGGAGATCGTGTTGATGAAGCTGCCGAAAAGAGATAAATAGATTGCTGAGTAGCCCCTGAGGAGACAGAAGAAGAGAAAAAAGGAATGAAGAGAAAAAAAAGAGAACAAGACAAGACAAAAGACAAGACCCACAAACTCAAGCCAGAACTGACAAAGCAAGACCACGGCCAAGATGTCCAAGAACGAGGTCGAGGTTGAGAAAAAGGCAGTGCCTTCGGAGCAAAGCATACGCAACAGCCTGCCAGATGACACGGCGGTGATTGACGTGTCGGGAGGGCTGGTGACGGATGACAAGACCAAGCTGGACATTTCCGGCGAGTTCATGGTGCTGCACGAAGCCCAGTACCAGGGCTACACGGCCAAGGACGAGTCGCGCGTGCGCTGGAAGATCGACCTGCGCCTGGTGCCGATGATGTTTGTGACGCAGACGCTGCTGGCCGTGGATGTGAGTTTTGGGACGAAAAGGAAAGGCGAGCACATCTAGACACAACGCTGACCAGCAGAAAATCGCCGTCTCCAATGCCGCGCTCTACGGCATGCTCAAGGACTGCAACCTGGCCGGCCAGCAGTACAGCTGGGTCGGGTCCATCTTCTTCTTCGGCTACCTGGTGTCCGAGTTCCCATCCAACGCCATCATCCAGCGCTTCCCCGTCGGCAAGGTCATTGCCATCTCCACCATTGGCTGGGGCGCCACCACGGTGCTGATGGCGGCCTGCCACAACGCCGCCGGGCTCATGGCCGTGCGCTTCTTCATGGGTGCGCTGGAGGCGCCCATCGTGCCCGCGCTGTCCATCGTCACCGTCATGTGGTACACCAAGGCCGAGCAGCCCGTGCGTGTGGCCCTGTGGTACTCGGGCTTCTCCTCCGTCTTCAGCGGCATCATCGGCTACGGTGTCGGCCACACAAACACCGCCGTCGCACCCTGGCGTCTGCTCTTCATCATCCTCGGCGGCTTCACTGTGCTCTGGGGCTGCCTCCTGCTCTATGCCCTGCCCGACAGCCCGCTGCAGGCTCGCTTCCTCAACGACCGCCAGAGGTACATTGCGCTGGGCCGCGTCCTGAAGAACAAGACGGGTGTCGAGAACAAGGTATGTCTCCTTCTTCCTTCTTTTGTTCCTTCTCCTTTGTCTTCGTTTGCTCATTCCAGACCCTCAAATGGTACCAAGTCCGCGAGGCCTTCACCGACTTGCGCACCTGGGCGCTCGTCGCCTACGCCATCTGCGCCAACTTCTCCAACGGCGGCCTCGGCGTCTTCTCCGCCCAGGTCGTCAGCAGCTTCGGCTACGACAAGCTGCACACCGTGCTCGTCGGCATTCCCACCGGTCTATTCATGACCGCGTCGGCGCTGACCGTGGCCACGGCCAACGTCTTTGTCAAGAACATGCGCGCCAAGATCTGCGCCATCTCGGCCCTGGTGCCCCTGATTGCCACCATCTGCGTGCAGAGTGCGTTCTCTCTCCCCGTCTTTCGCAGGCTCGCTTCTCAGCTAACTTTCCAGAACTCGGCCACGAGCACAAGGTCGGCCGTCTGCTGTCCTACTACTTTATCTACTTCTACTGGGCAGCCTATCCCACAGGTATGTCTTGGATCACACTCCCTTTGCTGTCCTCTTCTCTCTTCTAACCGACAGCCATCTCCATGGCCTTTGCCAACACCTCGGGCCACTCCAAAAAGGTCACCATGAACGCCATCCTCTTCCTCTCCTACTGCCTCGGCAACATCGTGGCTCCCCAGTTCTTCATTTCCAAGGAGGCTCCCGGCTACCGCACCGGCTACAACGCCATCATTGCCGGCTCCACCATTGCCGTCGCCGCCCTCATTATCTATGAGATCCTCGTGCGCCTCGACATCCGCCGCAAGGCGCGCGAGCTGGCCACCATAGACTTTACGCCCGAGATGGCCCACGCCGAGGAGCAGCTGGACTTGACGGACCGCGAGAAGAAGGGTTTTGTCTACATCTACTAGATGTGAGATGTGGCGTAGGTAGTTGATGAGGTATTTGTTGCTCTTATGTCAGGCATCAAGTGAATTAATCGTGTTCCGTATTAAAGTCCCGTATGTAAAACATCAAAGTGAAATCCATCCGTTGATTACTCAAGCCAGTACGCCCCAACGGATCCTGTCCCGTCTGCCATGCCTCAACACTTTGTCCTTCTTCCCATTATCTTTTCACTCCGTTGTCGGTCGCCTCGCTTATATCTCTCCTGTAGCCGATCGCTCCACCATCGTCTACCGGCTTGCCTCCAAATCGGGGCCATTCCGGTAGGCATTGGCACCCGCCGCCGGTACGGCAGGCTTGTTTTCCACGTCCGTCACGTGGCTGCCATTATTGTACGTGCCGTTGCCATGGGGGAACTGCAGCGGGGAGCCGTCACCATCCTGGCCAGGGTTGACGGTCTCGTACTCGAGGAACTTGATGAGCTTGTAAAAGGCCGTGGCCAGCAGGGCACCCAGCACGGGGCCGAGCCAGTAGATCCAGTGGTAGCCGGTGAAGGAGCGCGTGGCCACGCAGGGACCAAACGAGCGCGAAGGGTTGACACTGCCACCGGTGTAGGGGATGCTCCTGTGGGGTGTTAGAGGAAAACGAAAGAAAAAGGAAAAAAGAAAAAAAGGAATCGCGAAGGGGTGCGCTTACGTCAACTCGGCAATGAACAGGGCAAGACCAATGCACAAGGGCGCCGCAAAAGTGGCACGGTGCTTCTCAACAGCCATCAAGAGGATGGTGAGGATCAGGATGGAGGTAGCAAACATCTCGATGAAGAGACCACGAACAATGCTGACGTCCGGACGCAGCGTGGTACTGGCCACGAGCGGGCCCGGCAGCAGCGCCGACAGGACGGCCGCGGCACACATGCCGCCAAGCAGCTGGGCAATGAAAACGACGACGCCACGCACGGGGCCGACAGCACCGACGAGGACCAGGCTGAGGGTGACGGCCGGGTTGAAGAGGCCGCCGGACACGCGGAAGAAGATCCAGACGGTGACAGCCAGCGAGAAGCCGAAGCTAACGCAGATGTAGAACAGCTGCGCCGGGTTGCTGGCCAGCACTATCTGCTCAGTCGGCTGCGACGTGTTGACGGCAGTGGTGCCGCCCAGCGCAAAGAAGAGGAAGAGGAAGGTGCCGACGAACTCGGCCAGGCCGGCCACGAACAAGTTCTTGGCCGCCTGGGGAAGCCTGCTGGCAAACGTATTCTCAGCCATGGCGATGGATGGGGATGTGTGGATGGTATGGAGGTGAACGTGATGCTCTGGTAAGATAGACAATGAGAGATGACGATGAAGGGCCAAGGGAACAACGAGAGTGGCGACTGGGAGAAGCCTCTTATATGCAGAAGGGTCGGGGCAGGACAACACACACTACGTAAGACAGCTAAGCTCTGTGGGAGGACGTCACGGAAGGAACTTGCACTAGAAAAAAAAGAAAGAGAAGAAAAAAGATAGCAAGTATAGAAAAGAAGAATAACAACCTAATGGCACTGTACATTCCTTGCAACAAAAATGTACACACCCGAACCGGCGAACGCGACAGCTGAGTGATGGGGCCTCGGGAAGGCGTCCACGCCGGCCAGATGCTTGTCTAGTGTAGCTGAAGGAGACGGCAAAAGACCAGGGCTGCTCGACGGGCAAGGGAGGGCTGTCGTATTGTGTGGCATGGCGCTGGGGGGCCTAGGGACGGGAAGGGACAAAGGGACAAAGAAACAAAGAAAAAACGGAGTGCATCGTCGCTAATCACGGCGAGGCCGCCGACCAAGACACGATGGCCGAGGCACGGGGGTAGAAGGAAAGAAATCAAACGGGGACGACGCTCAATGGTCTTTGTCGGTTTCTGTTACCCTCGACAGCTGAAAACTCTCCAGCGGTCCCTACTCTGTTCAATATGTTTACCGTGCTCCATACTGGACCCCTGCTCGATCGCGATTCTAGCCGGTCCCGCACTGACATGTTAGTCGGCATTCCTCTGCAATCCGACGCTAGCATCGTTGATTCTATGCACGACATTGCACTAGTTCTGAGATGTCTGACTGGACAAGAGATAACCTCTGACCTCATCCAACAAGTCAAGCTGCAAGGAGACGAAACAACAGGTCTCAGAGGCAGCCGTTCTCCGTTCTCATCTCGTTTCTTTCCTCTTCCTCGACAACTTACCCCCCATCTTGTCGTCGTCCTGGCGGATTGCGATGCTTCCCGCAGCAGCTGAAACTGTCTAACGCAGTTAGTCATAAAACGAGCTAGACAACGCGAATTACGGAGCAGCAGCGGGACCTTTGTTGTTCACTAGAGGTAGGGAGGAGCTTGCTATTTCTTTTTCTTCTTTTCTCTGTTGTTGTGCTATACTTTCATTCTTCTCTTGTTCCTTTATCTTCCTTGCTGCTCATCTCTTCCTTTCCTCGTTCCCTTCCTCCTTTCTTCCTTGTTCTTCTTTCCTGTTCTTTCATTGTCCGTCATCTGCTCTTCCTCTGCCGAGCGCCAAGCTTCATGATCATCCAGCTTACTCCTCCACCACCGCCCTATCTTGCAGATCCTCCTCGAATCTGCAATTCGCACGGCGTACTTCGTAATGTGAAGAAAAAATAACCGGGCCCAAAGCCGTAGGGCCGGGCATTGGTGGAGATCGGTTCCCTCTTTGCTCCATTCCGTGGACTAACTTTTTTTTCTTTTCTTTTCTGCCTTTTCGTTCAATCCTTTACCCACGTTTCAGCTGCACCTTTCTGTGTTGCACAAATCCTGGCCATGCCGGTCCAAAGCTCGCAGGCCAAGCATATTTCGGTGACTAAGACTGTGTCGACGGTCGTGCTGTCTCCCGGGTAGCTTGGACGCTTAGTAACGGTGTGGCAACAAACGACGTTGGTTCTAAAAGTTTGAGCAGAGCAACAGTTTCACATGATCGTAGCCAACACTGCATCGAACACTGCTGTCTAGGGGACTGCAAACACGAATGAAAGAGTTACGAGTGATGCAGAAAAACAACGAATACAAATGAAGACAAGTAAACAAAGTAAACCCTATCTTCGTCACACGCTATTCCGATCGAGTCTGCTACCACCTAAACCCAACGACCCGTCACGATGCTGACCACGTCGCTTGTCGAACCTCACATGGCACCTACCTAGTCACGCCGTTACACATGCACAAGCACAAGCACAAATGCAGCAGACCGCCGCCGGGTGCATTGACGAGTCACACGACGAGCTGCCCGCCTGCCTGTCGACGGTGGAGATGACTGGGTAGAGATGCAGAGCTTCATAACGGTGCTGTGACAACACCCGACAGTAAGCTTGTGGACTGGAATGGCAAGCATTCCGAGCCCCGGACGTGTGGGATGTTGGTGCACAGCTCGAAACAAAGGGCAGTTGAAAACCAACAGTGTAGGACAAGTCAAATGCGTGCGATGAGGGAAAGCGAAAAAGAGAAGAGAATAGAAGCGGAGACAATGCCCATTCCCTGCCACGAAAACGAAAGACGTCACACAGTGAAGACCGCAGCCGGAGGAGCGTCTTGCCATTTGTTGTGTGATGTCGTAGACGACACGTGACCAGCACACCGCAACATCACATCGTCCAATAACCGAGATGCACCACTGCCTTGTCCATAAAAAAAGCACGCAATGGCGACCACAGAGACACTGACGAAACTAGCGACCGAGGGTCCGACAAAGCACGAGCCGGCGCGCCGACGGGTGCGTGGCCTTCTGGGTGGGCAGTGGGTGTTTGACACGCTGGACGCAGAGTACGTCTGGGAGAAGCAGCGCGGGGGTGAGTGCAACTAGAACATTTGTGGAACGCAACGATTGTGGCGCTGACTTCCACAGGGCCCCTCTTTTATATCCCGCTGGCGGCACTGGAGGCCGGACCGGGCACGTTGCACAAGGACGGCGCGGACGCAGCCGGCTTCTGGCAGGGCTCGCTGCGCGGCGCCGGCGATGCGGCAGTGGACATTGTCGGGTTCGCGCGCGGCGAGCTGGACGGGCTTGTGAAGATTGTGCCGACGAACACGGACGGCGACCTGCAGTGGTACGCCGAGGACGAGCAGCTGCTGGGCGGTCACCCCAAGGACCCGTACAAGCGCGTGGAGTGCCTGGCGTCGTCGCGCGAGGTGCGTGTGGAGTTGCGCAGCTCTTCCGACGCGCCGGCCGTCGTGCTCGCGCGCAGCACCAACAGCGTGTTCCTGCACGAGACAGGCCTGCGCACACGCCATTACCTGGCACCGACCGCCGTGGTTGACTGGCGCGTGCTGCGGCCCAGCACGACCACCACGGCCTGCCCTTACAAGGGGCGGGCGCAGTATTACAACGTCGTGGTGCCGGCAACGACCCCACACGCCGAGGCCACGGTGATCAAGGATGCCGTGTGGTACTACCCCTACCCGACGGCGGAGTCGGCCGCTATCCAAGGGCGGCTGGCGTTTTACAACGAGAAGTTCAGCGTCTACGTTGATGGTGTGAAGGAATAGAATCAATTGAGGACAAAATTGAATGGATATTGTGAAGAATAGAATCAACTTAGCCAACCTGTTCGGTGGACGGCATGAAATAAAGAATTAATTCGGGCTAGACCTATTCACGCTTCTACTGCGTCACCGCCTTCTCCTCCGTCGGCAGGCTCATCTTCTTCTCCGTCGGCGTGGCCGTGCCCGAGGCGGCCGCAGGCGCGGGACTGGCGGCCTCCTCCTGGGCATCAATGGCATGGCGGCGGCGTGGGCCCTTCCCGGACAGGTCGGCGACAATGGACTTGAAGGTGTGCAGCAGGGTGGCGCGACCCTCGTAGACGGGGAAGACACCGACGGCCAGCAGCGAGCAGAAGATCCAGATGATGCCGACCGTGACCCAGCCGGTGAAGAACGGCTTGCTGAAGATGTAGCCGGTGCCGTACATGGGCATGGGCCACAGCACGAGGAAGGCCACGGCCATGAACGTGGTACTGGTCTTGCTGATGCGGCCGGCACGCGCCATCTTCTTCTGCTCGTCGGCAAACTCGGCCGCCGACTCCTCGTGGCCGCCCACGGTGTTCTCCAGGTCGACGCCGGCGGCCGCGGCTACGTCGTGGTCGTCGCCGCGGCGGATGTTGAGCATGGACTGCCAGTCGTAGTGGTCAAGGCCAAAGATGAGCGTAAAGACGGGTACCAGCACCAGCGGCGACAGCAGCGCCACCACGTTGCCAGCCAGCATGGGCTCGTTCGCGCCGGTGCACGTGACGTTCAGCGAGCCGCACTGCTTTTTGGCCGTGACCAGCCAGGCCACGAGCGCCAGCGCCAGGCCCAGAACGGGCGTGATGGACGCGGCCCACTTGTTCTGGCCCGACCAGGTCAGCGTCAGCGTGACCGGCAGCACGGCGGACGACACGATGACGCCCATCATCAGGTACAGGTAGCCCATGCTGATGCCGGCGTACCACAGGCCGACGGAGAAGCTGGCAATGAAGACGGCGTAGGCGACGACAATGATGTGGCTGATCCACACGAGGCGGCGGCCGCTGGCATCGGGCTTGATGTAAGTGCGGTAGACGTCGTACGTGAAGATGGACGACACGGCAATCAGCTCGGACGACGTCGCCGAGGTCACCGCCATGAAGACAATGAGCAGCGTAGCGGCAGCGCCACCCTTACCCAGCAGGGCAACGGCGGCGTAGGGCAGCACCAGGCCGGCGGACACCTCAGCGTCACTCATGCGCTCGGGGAAGGTGGGAAAGTTGGGGTTGGACTCGAGCGACAGCGCGGCCAGGCCCATCGTGGTGGCGGCCAGGAAAGGAATGGCGAACCAGCTGAGGCCGCCGATCAGGTAACCGGGCAGCGCGTGGACGGGCGAGGCAGCAATGGCCTTGTTCCAGTATCCGTTGTCGTTGAAGACGGTAGCAAAGTTCTGGGAGGTGTCAGCGGCAACATTTCCTTTTGTGCGCAAGACAGGCACAAGCAACGAGACAAAGAAGAACGTACACCCGCAATGTTGATGACAAAGAAGATGGCGCCCTGCTTGGAGCGCATCGTCAGGTAACTACCGCCCTCGTTGCCGTCGACTGGGTGGGTGTCGGCGGCGGTGACCAGCAGGTCGTAGACAGCACCCGGCGAGCCCAGCAGATCGGACGACGCATACGTGGTCAGGGCAAAGATGATGAGGATGATGAGCAGGATAAAGGTGTGGATCCAGTCCGTCAGAATGGTGGCCTTGAGCCCGCCCACCAGCGTGTAGGCCACGACGCCGACGGGCAGCAGGTAGATGGCGGCAATGGTGTGCATGCCCGTCAGCGCACTGACGGTGGCCGAGCCGCCGACGACCAGCATGAGCGAGACCAAGATGTTGGTGACCAGGCCAAAGACCATGAAGACGACGTGGGCCACCACGCCGTAGCGCGCGCGGATGATCTCCAGAAAGGTGTGGGCGTTGGGCGCACGGCGCTTCAGCTCAATGGCCAGCGTGGCGAACAGAAGCACCTGCACGGTGGCGCCTGAGGCGTACCAGAAGGGGCCCGACACGCCGTAGCGGTAGCACACCGCCGTGCTCTGCAGCAGCGTGGCTGCCCACGTCCACGACGACACGACGGCAGAGCCGACCAGGCCCGACTTGACCGTACGACCGGCCGTCGTGAACATCTCGGATGTCTGCAGCTCGGCATTGTAGCGGCGGAGGATGAAGGTGACGAGGATCATGCCTGATATGTTAGGTGGCAATAGGCAAGGAGCACGGGGCCAGCTGGTGACCTACCCATGGCAAAGGCAAGGCCGAGGCCCAGCACGATGCCGTAGCCAACGCCCTGGTCAAGGGCGGGAGCGACCATTGTGATTGAGAGGTATGTGTGATGTGGTAAAGAGGTTGCTTGCTTGACCTTGTCGTCCCGTTATCTCTGGGATGCAGGATGCACCGTCCTCATATATTCGTGCAGCTATGTTATCAAGGATCGGCAAGCTGATAAGACTACAATCGTGGAATAATGAAAAAGGAAAGACGAAAAGAGACAGGGAGTGCTAGCTCGACTGCCCCCAGCCTCCAGGAACGACAACAGACAATCTCTGGCAAATCATATGCTTAGACGATAACCCCTTCTGGACAGAAACCCCCAACGGCTGAACCATCAAGTCGAACGCCACACGACTCGTCAACGACACAATAAAACGTCTTCAACCAAACCACGTCTGGCATCGTCTTCGAAGAAAGCAGCATGCCCACGTCTGGCGTCGGGCACGCCGCCACAATGCTACCTCGTGCCCAGACCTTTGCAAATTGTGTATCGAAAGAGGCGGGGGTCAAAGAATGTGTCACTCGTCTGTCTCTTGTTCTCCTCGAAGATACTCTGTGCGATGTGCAAAATTGACGTCAAATCAGCCAATCAGCGGCCGGCAATGGATAAGGCCTGTTGACGGAGAGCGCCGATAGTGTGACTGGGCACCAAAAATTGGTGGGTTTCAGGGAAGCCGGGGTCGGCGGGGGAAGCTATGCTTAAAAACCTGCTGTTTAGCCTCCTGAATTATCATTGCTTTCTCTTTGTTTGCGTCGAGGATCGCCCGGCCAGTCGCGTGCTAGAGATAAGGTATGCCGGGTCCTAAATTGAGTGTCTTCGTCGACTTGCGACACAAAAATCGCTGGCTTCAAGGGAAGCTACAGCGACGCTACAGGGACGCTACAGCGCTGGTCCCCTGAGATCAAGCTTTTTCGGCCCGGCCAGAAAAAGAAAAAACGCCCACGGAGAGGATGCGAAGGGAGTCCTGAGAAGACAAATGTCTAGAGCCTCGAAAAGAGACAGCACTCGAACCCCCGTGACAATACTCCCTTTCAGCTCAGGAAATATTGACGCCTCAAGCCATTGATAAACACAGTCGGGCTGATTGGTGTCCTCGCGAAGACTGGAGACGCAGTATCTTACCGACAATCGGAGAGGCTGGACATATTCCATACAAAGCAGCTAGCTGTCTAATATATTCGTGCATGGGGAGTGCGAAGGTAGTCTCTGCGTATCTCGTAATGCATCTTACTATCGCAAAAGCGATTGCAGATTCCATGACTTTTGTCTTGGAATAATCAAAAACGAAACCGTCGCCGTGCCTTGCGCCTGGAAAGTGCCGGAGCCACTGGAACTAGGGCGCTTACAGCGGACCAAGCCCTCTAAGGCGGGCCCTACCCGCAACGCCTGCTCCACCGCCAGAGATAACATTTCCCATCGCCAAGACTTGGCTGGGGTGGGGGTGGACAGAGTCACAAACTTCTTGCCGTCTTCCGAACAGACACCTTCTCGCTGAGGAACCGCTCCAGCACCGCGGTACGGAGTACGTGATCGTCGTCAAGCAGTGTCGCAACGCAAAGGGAAGGCTGGCAGCATACGTACTGTTTGGCCGACAGACGCGATCAACCAGTCGGAGAACAGAAGCGACTGGTTTGAAGAGACATCCGCAGACCCCTAGACACACCATTGAACTCCAAAGTACAGAGTAATACTGCGTAAATTGTGTCCTTCCATATGCCAGAAAATGTCTGTACCCAAATCACTACGACTTATTCCGTCCTACTTGCTTCCTCGTCAACAGAAGCACCACTACCGTCGCCTCCGCTTTCGCTGTCGGTCTCGTCCCCTTCCCAACCGGCGCTCTCTAGCCCCTTGCCATTGATAAAAAGGCTCAGCAACCAGCCCAGTGCCGAAATGCCGCCAAACACACTCCACGCTAGCAGCTCGCCCTTGGGATGGATGTGCGTCGATAGCGAGAACAGGCCCCCCGACAAGAAGGGACCGACACTGCGGCCGGCTGCCGACAACGTCTGGGCAATGCCATTAAGCGTCCCAAGCGTCTCGTTCGACGGGGCCGAGTTGTTGATCTGTTATGCCGGAAGCGTTAGAAGAGCAAAGAAAAAGACAAAGGACGGAAGAAAGAAGGACGAAAAACATTCTTACCAATAGCATCACGCTGGACAGCCCGCCCACGGCGCAGATATTCTTGATCACCAAGACAGTCGCCATCTCCACGTACAGCGACCACCCCCTCGCCGAGTCGCTGCCGCCCGCACAGCCCACCCAAGGCATCAGCAGCATGCTGAGACCCAGGCCAAAGAGCGCGCCACGGTAGCTACCCAGATTGCCCACGCGCGCCTTAAGCGGCTGGAAGGCCGTGACCTGGAACACAATCGTGGCCAGCCCGGCAAACGACAGCAGCAAGCCGATCTGGCCAGGCGGCAGGTTGCGCCCTGTCGGCAGCGGTGCCGCCGAGAAGATGGGGTACAGGCTGTTGAAGCTGATGTTGGACAGCTGGAACACCAGGTACGTCAGCAGTAGCAGTACCGTCTTGTAGTTGAGCAGCTGCCACACGAGTGACGCCTCCGTGCTGTTCCATGTTCCGGTTGTGTCGGCGTCGCCGTCCTCGTCGGTCGCCTCTCCTTCCCCAGCATGATGATTCGACTGCTCCAACAGAGGGCGGGTCTCCGCGCTGCTAGCATCATCGCCCGTCGTTTGCGGCGTCTGGTCGCCCGGCGTCCCCTGTTGCCACTGCGTGCCCAGACAGCAGCACCACTTCCAGAGGTCGTCGATCCACACCAGTCCTGCCGGCAGCGTGCGCCGGTCGTGGCGGTCGAGTGTCTCATCAAACCATATGCCCAAGATTACCACGACGAGCCCCAGTAGTGCCGCACTGACAACGTTCGGCCACAAAAAAGGGTACCTGGGCCCGCTGTCTCCCTTCTTGGGCGCGTCACCATGCCCGCCGTGCCGTCTGGGTAGACCTACCAGAAGGCCGCCCAGCGCTGGTCCCGTGATGGACCCCAGAGAGTAGACGACAGGCAGCCACGTAAAGGCGCTGCTCTGGTTGGAGCGGTCGGTCACCTCGCCCAGACACGTTGGCACCACGGCGGCGTTACCGTTAAGCAAACCCATGGCCACGTGCACAACCACGACGTGCCAGTAGCGCGTGCAGAAGCCGAAGAGTGCAAAACAGAGCATCAGAAGCAGCTCGCCTAACAACATCACCGGCTTGCGCCCAATGGCGTCTGACAGGTAGCCCCAGAACAGGTTCGTGGCCAGCTGTGCCAGCGCAAATGCCGACGCCAGCACGCCCACATACAGACCCATCTGGTCCTCGTCAATCTCCGCAAACGATGCCACCATCGTCGGCAGATACGGCGAAATCGAGTTGAGCGCCGTCTGCTCTGCTAGGCTCAGCAGTGCCAACAGGCCGAGCTGGCGGAGGGGAAGCGGCGTTGCGTTCGTGTTCGCCCTTGCATTGTCATGCTCGCGTCCACGGCTGCCGTTGCGAGACGGCTTGTGGTGGTGGTGGTGGGACGATGGCGTCGGATGCTGCCCGTCGCGGTCCTCGCCGTCTCGCCGGAGGACGGACACGTCAGCGGCAGGGCTGATCGAGGGGGAGCCGCGCGATGTCGGTGCGTGCGTCGGGAACGTGTGGTACTGATGCAACGACGGTCGCCGACGGCTTTGCGACGCGCGCCGCTCAAACGTGGGAAAGACCTCGCCGGCATGGAACGAGCCACGCGACGGCACGTACGGCCTTGTCGGACGCGCATTAGACGGACCGCCAGCGCCAGTGGCTGCTGCACTAGCGACTGTTGCACGCACCATGGAGACCAGCCGAGCAGCGGGACAAACGACGGCCAGGCGGCAATAAAAAACCAAATTGAGAGGGAAAGGGAGCGGAGGTGACGTCGGCAGGGAAGACTAAACGTCGCTCGGCAGCGGTCAGCAGCGTCGGCGCTGTAGCAGCAACGTCATTTCGATTTGGAAAAATCTCTGACGAGTCGACCGAAATCGAACGAGGTGAACAAAGACAGGACTGATTGAACGAAGATGGAATCGAACGGTCTTGATCAATGGCAGACAGGCCCCCACGGCATCTCATCTTGTGTGGGGTTGGGCGGGCCACAAGTGGCTTGGCCGGCCACTAAAAATGACTAATCGATGATCATTCATGCCCCATTGGACAATTACGCCATGACCCCACAGCGCCATGATCGACACACTCCGGACGGAGCATGCGGAGAACGGAGTATTGTTTTACACAGTCCATTTGAAGGAGCTACTCCGTAGGCATCCCATCGTCACCGAGAGATTGTGTATCAATAAAATGGCCCTACTCTATCAAAAAGGGCTCTTGATTTTGAGTCGGAAGCGCGGCCTTTGCTCAATAAGCAATCCCCGGACGGGCGCTACTCGCTCATGGCATCGCGTGGGAGGTGCGGGTCGCGGGGTCCATCTGAATGTTGTCGTTCGCTCCTTCCTCGACGTGAATACATCCCGAAGAGGAAACAGCTGCCAGGTGATCCAGCTCGCTACGTCGCCACGGTATTGATCGCGTGAGAAGGCAGGAGCAAGGAAAAACAGAATGGCCGCCCCTGGCTGCACCTGCTGCCTTTGGCTCTACGTTCTCTCGCCGCCGTCTTCTTCTCGGTGCTCTCTCTCTTCCTTCTTCCTCTCCCCTCCTTTCTTTCCCTTTCTCTTCCTCTTTCTTGTTCCTTTTTTCTGTCTCATCATTCATTTTTCAAGGCCTGTGTCCATGACCAGCTACCACACTCCTTCAAAACAACTTGAACAGCCACCACACTCCTTCAAAGCGACTTGACCAACTATCACACTCCTTCAAATCAACTGCAGGGAAATACCAACTTTGTTCAGTCCCAGGCTTTTCCAATCGTCGAATACTTCCCTTCATTTTGTCGTTGACACCGACGTCTTTCTCCTCACGAGACAAAGCAATAGTTTCAAACTCGCACTTACGCCGAACACCAAGAGCACACCCAAGCTTCTCTGTGTGTATTCCCGTCCGTCGTTGCCCTCTTATTGTCTCTTTGAGTGACTACTACAGGGTTTCTAACATGTCAGCCCCACACGCATCGCATCTTTTGTCGCCTCAGTCCAGCATGTCGGCTGTTCGTTCGCTCAAGTGTTTTAGCACTCTCTTCTTGGCGACGATCCATTCCCTGCTGTTGACCACCAATGCCCAACCGTGGTCCTATCAAATGGACGACGACCTGCTGCTCTCCTTAGCGCAGCAGCACGAGAACACGGAGCTGGACATGTTCACGGGGTACGTCTCCCTCCGCCCTTGTCTTTGGTGCCTACTAAAGCCGGTAGCTGTCATTTTGGGAACACCGATACGTGCTCGGACATTACGTGGTATCACCGCACGACGGGCATGGCGTGGGTAAGTACGCTGCCCAGTACCACCAATCCGATAGGCAGGACATCGGCCGCCAGCGAAAAGACCGCAACGAACAACACGCCGTCGACGGACGAGGCAAACAGTCATAACGGCGAGCAGAAGCGCAATGGCCTCTTCAGGTTCCTCCAGGCCAAGGTGCTGCATTTTTAAGTTCAGACGAAGATCGTCAGCCACTCCTTTCTTTCATTCGTTTGGCACGGACAGCCGTCGCATGCGACGGCTGTCCCCTTTATGACGACAGTCTCTAGGGTTGGGTCACAGTCATAGGAACGTAGTTGGAAGGCTGCAGGACGGCAAGCGGAGAAGATATGGTTCTATACCCGGCATTTCTAGCCAGCGGAAGGGCAAGGGCATACACGGAGCAACGGTTGTATCAATGCACGTGGCGTTTCTGAATTTTTTCCTGTCGTGTATATACCGCAATGATAATGGATTTGCAATCTTTCTGAAATACAAAGGCTCTGCTGCGTGGGAGCTGGTTGTCTCCCTGCAGACTGGCTATCCAGTTTCTATGTTCTTCTCTGTTGCCAGCAGTATCACGGGCCCTGACGTATTGACACGCCGGCCATATCTCTCTTGTCGCCACCCTCGGGACAGAGCTGTCGAGGACCCTTTTAGTAGCCAGTAACACGTGTCGGGGCCTTGACGACCGATGCTGGGGTCACCTGCACTCGCTTTAGCACCGTGTATGGCCAGATCTATGTTCCTTGCCACCGATTCCGATGAGCCGCGTGGCGTCATAGTTCGGGCAGGTGTTGTCCCCTGGAAGGACTTGCTGAGAAGTCTGGCCGGCAGCTAGAGAAACGAGACCAGGAGAAGTTGCTCCCAAGTACGTCAGCCGAGCAATGTGTACCATCACAGTCCTCTTGACATTGTTGCTTCAGCAAGAGCCATGCGTCCTCCAAAAGACAATGCAAATTTCTGGAATACTATCGACGTTAAATGCTCACTAATAAATATGACTTAAAATTTTCTAACAAAAATCAGTTTTATCTGCATCATTTTCCCTTCCTGTATGGAGGGTTCCTGAGGTCAAATGATTTCTTCTTGTACAAGCGGCAGCGTCCAATATACCCATTCCGGGCGACCTTCCGACGGAACGGGCGGGGGCCATTGTGGCAGCGAGGTTATAGCCGTAATCAACAACATCGTGCATAGGGTATACCACCGACCGGACGGCAAGGTCCCGCCCATCATGCCTCACGATATGGCATGACTGTGGGGAAACGGGACACACTGGAAGCTTGCTTCCGGGTTGGTATAAAGCTGAACAGTTCCTGTCCCTGGCAAAGCGGTTCTCACAACTCATCGCCTTCCTCCCATCCAGTCCATCCACCACTCCTTCTTCCCCGTGTCTTGCACTTCTCTCGCCACTATGGTCCGTTTACTCGCACTGGCGTCGCTGCTCCCCCTGGCCTTGGCGCAGGTCAGCAGCGACTTTGAGAGCGGCTGGGACCAGACAGCGTGGCCGACTTACGCGCCTGACTGCAACCAGGGCGGCAAGGTCTCGCTGGACTCATCGCAGGGACACAGCGGTAAAAACTCGATCCGTGTCGACGGCGCCGGCGGCTTCTGCGGCCACATTTTCTTCGGCACGACCAAGGTGCCGTCGTCGGGCGACGTGTACGTCCGCACATGGCTCAAGGCGTCCAAGGCACTGACGAGCTCGCACGTGTCCTTCATCACCATGCCCGACAGTGCGCAGGGTAGCAACAAACACCTGCGCATCGGCGGCCAGAGCCAGATCCTCATGTACAACCGCGAGTCCGATGACGCCACGCTGCCGGACCTGTCGCCACAAGGCATCGCGGCGTCCACGGCGCTGCCCACGGGCTCCTGGCAGTGTTTTGAATACCACCTGGGCGCCGACGGCAGCATCGAGACCTGGCTCAATGGTAAGGCCATTGCCGGTCTGACAAGCAAGTCAGGCACAGCCAACGCCAACGCCGCGCAGTGGCAACGCAGCTCGGTGCGGCCCAAGATCACCGGCATCTACTTTGGCTGGGAGTCCTATGGCGGCGACACCAACACCTTCTGGTACGACGACATTTCCATCTCGAGCACACGCGTTGGCTGCGAGGGGACTGCATAGGTGGGGGCGGGGGAAACGCGGCGACGAGTAGACCGAGTGGAAAAGAGAATGGGCATTTAGAACACCATTTCATCCGCAGCCTGAATCAAAATGAGTTAAGCCGGCGCTGTTTAATTGCTTCCAAGGCAGGCTAATTGACAGCCTAAGACGGACAAAGAGTATACAAGCCGCTTGTGCGTCCCATCAACTTGCACCACCGACGGAGTTTTTGCCCATCATCTACTTGCGACGCGCTGTTCCAAACTGCGGCTGGGTCTGAGGAACAGAAGCACAGAGAACAAAGGACGTGCAAGACAAACAAAACGATCCACGGATCCTCACACATCGTGCTTCCATGGTGATCTGCCGCTGGCAAGACACGGGTAACTCCCTCTGTGGACGGTACGGCGGTAAGGGAGGAGAACTTTTCGTCGTACGGAGTACGTAATTATTGTATTTGCTGTGCAACGTCTCGCACATTTTTAAGGAGCCCCATAAGCCAGTTCAGGCTTAGCGCCAGGTACCATCGACAGGGGCTATTGTATCTAATACTCCACCTCACACATAGTCACCTCACACCAACCAGTACCGCTACTCCTCAAATTCTTTGTCTCAGGCCGCTTGCCTTTTGGGTCAACAGCGGACTGTTGTTGGTCGATGAGGGGGAAATTGCAACATTTTTTGCGGCAACGAAGACAAAGAGAAATGAATACACTTGTACTCCGTAGATTACCTAGACAACGACACGGGCAACGAAGCTCCCCATTTAATTGAGTACTCCGTGAATGTACTCTGCTCTGACCACGTTCGTCGCGACTCGCAATGCTTCACATTCTGTTCCAAGATACCCAGAGCGCCACAGCGGCGGGACGGACGTGCGCTGTGGCTTGCCAGGATTGCAGGAAGAAGCGCCATTCCCGCCTGCCAAGAGCGATGCGATGGTGTCATCCGGGGTGCAAGGAAAGAGAAAGAGCGTAGCAGAGAATGCCCAACGTGGCAGAGCAACCAACCAAGCCCATTGCGACCGAGCCTGTAATTTCCCTAGGACAAGGCCCTGTGTCACAGCATGTAGTTGTACGAAGGATGGCCGCATAAACGGCACCACGAAAAGGTGTTCAGCAGGTACTAGTTACCCCTGACCCTGCACGCGACCCGATTTCCAACACAGACAGGGGCAGGCACACCAAGGAAAACCGATCGTGGCTTCCCATCCACCCATTCCTTCCCATGTTAGTGCTAAAAGTGGACCCCCTTAAGCAACGACCAGACGAGGAAGGCACGATCAAGGTATTGGTGAGGGAAAAGGGAAGAGGCCCTCAGGCGCTGTTTGTTTTAAGCGCAATGGTCCCCCGTGTCCGTGCCTTTCTCCTTCTCTCCAGTTTCTTTCTCGTCACATCCATTTCTTTTTAACATATTCGGGCTTCGTTGGCAAAGTCTATCCATCTCTCAAACGCATCCCATCCGCGCCGCAAGTCGTTGCCGCTCCTGCTCACTCTCTCACCCTCTCTCACCCGTCATCTCACGATCCCACGACCCTACGATCCCACGATCCTTCGCTGTGTCACTCTCTCGAAGCTCTGGAAGCCATTCAACCAAGCATATAACACGCTCCCGCGTTCCATATCCTGCTTCCGCTTCAACTCACAACGCCGGCTTCGTCGTTTTCTATATCCTGTTCTTTTTTCTCTTCTCCGACACTCCGTCTCTGTACTTCCAAAAATGCGCCTCGCCTCGCTCTCGTCCGTTCTGCTGCTGCCGCTGCTCGCAGCGACCGGTGTCGCTGCCGACGGCGTTGACAGCACCACCACGATGACGGCCACCAGCACGCTCTACCAGACCATCACCATCAAGCGCCTGCTTGCTACCACCACGGCCACCGCGTCCAACTCGACCGCCACTGGCGCTAGCCATCACAACACCACCGTCACCACGGCCACGGCCACCTTCAGCGGCCACACGTCGACTGGCTCGTCTACGACGTCGACTGCCGCCACGATTAGCACTAGCGGTGCCGATGCTGGCCTGCGCGTCGGGGCCTTTGCCGCACTGAACATGGCTGTCGTCGGCGCGGCTGGCGTGGCTTTGGCTGTCTTCCTGTAAGGAGCCGACAACTCAAAGAAAGAAAAGCAAAAAGGACGACGAAACACCTGAAACAAAAGCGACTATGAACCTACCGTTGTGAAACATTCGTTTGATTCTTGTCCTTTGTCTTTGAGCTGGGTCATCGTTTTGTTTGCCAATAGCCAAACAAGCGAGCTGCAAGCCAACAAACAACCAAACGACACATCTGAAACATCTCCAACCATCTTCCATCCTATTTTCTGATTTCTACACAACAACGACAACAACATGGTGCTCTCCTACTTATTGCCGCCTCTCGACGAGAATGCAATCCCACGGTCTCGTGTCGCCTCTTGCCCGTTGTCCATTACCTCCCTTTTACCTTCTTCTTTTTTTCGACTCTTCATTCGCCTGTCTCTCCGACCAGGCAACTGGCGTGTTTCCGATACCCCATTTTTGACTGTTCTGTTCTCAAGCCGTTTCTTAAACGGCCCATTTTACCATCTTTTGTCTTCTTTTTCAACGCTGCTGGACAGGGCAGCCTGGACAGGGCAGGGGTACGATAGGAGTGTGTCTGTTTTGTCCGTTCCTTGTGCAACTGGAGGCGGCCGCGGTCTTTTCAATCTCTCTACCATCGAGCAAATTTAAATGTGTTCGCAGAATATCTGAAACTCCGCTGTGCTCATGTGCCATCTACGACTACGTAATCGGCGCTGTCCCTTCACCTCTCTCTGCTCCTCACCCTCGTCCTGATGAATGAAGTGTCAAAACAACTGTCTATTTCTTTCTCTTTCAGAATACCTAGATGGGACCTTTTGCCTTTTCTTTTTGCCTCGTTGGCTGCTCATCGCCTGCTACATGTTGCTGCTGACGGAAATACATAGGCACCCATTCTCAATTGGTAAATCGGCGCAAGGTAAATCACGACATATTGCCTGGCACCAACACAGCATCTTGCCCTCGCCGCTACCAGTGGTAGTCAAAGTTGCAGTCCGTCTGCGAAGGCACAGGCAGAGGAAAGCTGGACTCCAGCGAAGGCATCAAGGTCGTCGTCGAAAGCTTTGCCTTTGTCGTGCTCGTTTTCCCGCCGGCCAACGGTGCTGCCGAAGACGCGGCCGAACTCGCAGTCGTCATCTCAGGAACCCTCACCTTCAATTTTTTCTCACCCTGGTCGCATATTGCCTTGCGCACCCTTTTGTGTACTTTGGCCGGAGAGCCACTGTCCACTATGCCCTTTGAACCAGTGTGGTCACGACACAGCTTCTCCAAATTGCCATGACAAATGTCACCGCCTGATGGCTCCGCCCCTAGTGTTGTCTTTCCTCGTTGGCCCGAGCCAAGCCCGTCCCCGCCATTGCTGTCGCTTCTCCCGTCGCCTGGGTCCTTGCTTCCGGTCCCGAACTCGATCCTCAGTGAGCCTTGGTTCCGCTAGAACTTGAACAAAGCAACACACGACGTATAGCCCGCAATGTTCTCCTTGTAAAGGGCGACGTCCGTGCCTTGCCGATCGACCATGCTGACAGACCCGATCGTGTTCAGATTGTACATCTCAAGACTTGTCAAACGTTCTTCAGTCACGTTGCCAAAGTGGCCTTTGGATGCTGCCCCCGCTCCTGTTGCTGCTGTCTCTGATAGTGTCCCATTCGCCAAAATTGTCGTGCTCTCCGGGTCGCCTGCATACACCATGCGGGCCTGGCAATACTCACCATTGCCAGGGTAGCTACAAGACGTGTTGTAATTGTTGAAGAACGAGTACAGCCCCGCCCCATAAATGCTGACATTCTGTGAGTTGACGACGCGAAGTCCCCAAGCCATGGCACACGACGGGTTTCCGGCCAGTTGTGTTCCATTGCCATAGCCTGCCACGCTACAATCAGCTTCAAAATTAGGATCGTGGATTGTCGTGTTGACAGTATTGAACGGAGCCGGCGCTTGGGGGTTTGGTTGATAATAAGGTGTCTCTGTCTGAATGAGTCCCATCCAGATATTTCGTGTGTTTGCCAGCTGGTACTGGTACAGCGTGTGGTGTTCAACACTGGTGGCTACCAACCAGATGCGTCCCTTTTTGGACTCGATCAGTAGTCCTCGGCCACCGAAAATGGACAGCTGGGTGCTCTGCGGATCTTCAATGTCATGGTCCGCGACCCAAATCCAATTGTTTTCCATGTAAAGATGGGACGCCTCTTTTGTGATGTGCAGGCCGAGGTAGGATGCAATGCAAGCTGGGTTGATGTAGTTTGTGAGATCGGGCGTCTTGACGCACTGGTCCACCTGCAGTTGTGACCCTGCGAATCCGCCCACACGCACATGGACGTCCCACATGCCGGATGGCGGGTTGGTCGCCGTACACGGTCCCGTCGGGGTCTCGAGGTTGTACTCGATGAGCACAGCCCCTGATGTTGGCCCTTGTGTCGAGATAATCATATCCGACCATTCAATGTAACCAGTCTCACCTGGCCTGCCAACCTGTACGACAGGGTATGGAGAGCTCATGTTTTGAAACTTTGACCCGGACCCCAAGATGACAGCTGACAGGGCCTCTCCGACAATGCGAACGTTGGGCGGAATGCGAATGGTGTCTGTGACTAGGTAGTACCCAGCATCAACAAATGCAATAGAGTCGGCGAATTTCTTGGCAGCTTCGTTGAACAGCTTGTTGATTGCCGCTGTATCGTCTGTGACTCCGTCTCCGACAGCACCATACTGTCGTGCCGTCAAGACGTTAGAGGCAGGAAGGTCGTCGTACTGCGGTTTCGATCGCTCAAAGTACTTGTCGCCTAGCCGGAGTTCGCTTATCTCTGGGAAGTATGCATCGCTAAAGGACTGGTACACATTGGGTCCGTTCGGCACGTAAATGTTTCCCTGTGTTTGTGGTAGGCACTGCTGTTAGTCTGTTTCACTTCAATGTTGATGTTGGACGGGAAGGCGGGGAATACAAACATATGCAAACCCCCTTTTGACTACAGAGCCGGACGCATCGCCATCGACAACGTTACCATGGGGTCCCACGACTGCCGCATTGACGTGACGGAATACAACGTTGTCCATGATCAGAGAGCCCGCCCCTGGATGCTCCTGAGTGCTCGGAGACCGGCCAGATAAGACTCCGATCGGGGTGTTGTGGAACAGGGAGTCGACTATGGTGACCGAGCCAATGATAGGGCCGGTCATGTTGATGCCGACCTGGCAGTCGTAGACGTAGATGGACTTGTACGTCCAGGCCCAATTCCAGATTTGCAGGATGGCCGTGTCGGAGTTGAAAAATGACAGGTTACGCATCGTGTACTGCTGGTTTCCGAGCTGGCAGCCGTACTGGCCGCCATAGAATACGAGGTCGCTGAGCAGTCCGCCGCTGCCCTCTTCCATGAAGACGCCTGTATGTTGTCGACTTGGGTCGGGCGACAGGACGAAGACACAGTTTTGGATCGACGTCGCCTGGGCGGAAGGCCAGTGGATGGCGGCCACGATGCCAGGCACCAAGGTGGTATCGAAGCGGAGGTTGCGCACCTGGCGGAAGAAGACGTTGGTCGAGGTGTATTTGAGCTTTCCCGCGACGTAGACGTCCGCATCAAGCATACCGATAATGTTTGGGATGAAGCTGGCCGTGGCCTTGATGGTGGGAATGTTCCGGGGGTCGCCAATAAGCTGAGTGTAGTAGTAGTCAACAATGGACGAGGAGATCATGTAGGTTCTAGTCACCCGGTCAGAGAAGGGCCTTGATCATATGTTGCTGCAAGGACGTAAGCAAGGGTATTCTGAGACTCGTACCCAGGGGGAAAGTACACCACAGCTGGCGTGATCGTCGAGCCGACGCAAGATGTCGGCCCGCCGCAGCGATTTCCGGCACTGATAGCTGCGTTGATTGCATTCGTGTCATCGGTAACTGATGGGACGAGTTGGTCAGGGTGATCTCCCGTAAGAAGAAAAGTATGAATATCCACATACCTCCGTCACCCACGGCGCCAAAGTCCTTGACGTTTCTGTAGATCTTATAGGACTTATCCGGGTTGAACGAGGCAACGCCCTGGTGAGCAATGGCGTCCATCCAGTAGGACGTGCTTTCGTCCTGGGCAATAACTGCTCCAGCAAAGGAAGCGGCCAAGAGCCCGAGGCCACAGAGGAGACGCATCTCGGGAAGCAACGGCCACGGCTTTGGCCTTGTGATGGCAAGATGAGAAGATATACGGGCCCAAGGTAAAAATGTTGAGAGTGAGATGAATAAAGCAATTCGAAATGTGAAGCGTGGAAAAAACTAAGACAAGAACTCGGTAGAAAGTGTAGAGAGGAAAAAAAGAGAAAGAGAGAGGAGGGAAATGGGGGAAGGAGCAACCGATGCGGCGGTCGCCTTTGTTTTGACTCTTTCTGTTTACCATGGTAATAAGACGAGGAAGGAGCGATGCAGGTGCCGAAGATAGCTCGCAACTGCACTTTGGCCGCGGTGACGCACTGAAGGAAGGAACAACTCAGGGCCAATGCCTTCCTTGAGTGGCTAGCTGATACTCATCTCAGAGCCACTTTTGTCACGAGTTCATTGAGTCAACGGAAGACGGCTAGAAGTCTGTAACTTCATCGCTGGCGCAGGAGCGAGGTCGGACAAAACCCACAAGCGGTGAACAGTCTACGTGAACTTGTACAATGCCGTGTGAGAGGCCGCACCCGCTTGGGCAACGATACAGAGACGAACCGTGTGCGTCCCGACTCTGTGACAGATACGAAGCGAGCTGAGACGACGTTGCTCGTTTGCGTCGTTGTAGTAGTATTCTATATCGAAATAAATACACAAAAAAGAAAGGCCAAACACCGCCCCATGCAAGCCCAGTGATAAACGCTTCATTGTAAACAACAGCACCGCTTGCTCCAGCCCTACACGTTAGTGTGCCGTGACAAAGAACGTGTTGAGCGTCAGACACACAATCATGACGCCGATACCATAAATTGCAAGCGCCAGAGCCAGCTTGCGTAGCAAGTCGTGCTCAATGTGCTCCAAGTCCCAGCGCCATTTGCGGCCGCCAAATCGCAGTTGCTGCTGCCGCCGCCTCCGTCGCCACCGTGCCAAAGGGCCCGCCCCGGTCGACTCCAGGCTCGGCACGCTCGACAGCAGCGAGGCCTCGCTGGGGTCGAGCTCGGTCTCGTCGTCGCTTGCGTCGGAGCCGCTTCCGGTCCCGGTGGCAACACGGACGCCTGAGTGGCTTCCCGCGGACGTGCTGGCGGCGGCAACGGCATCGTCGTCCTCCTTTGTGAGGCGTTGGTGGTGGATGCTATCCGGATCGCTGATCTTGTAGTAGAAGAGGCCCGGCAGGATGAACGAGATGGACGTGGAGCCAGTACTGCCGACGTATGCGAGCACGCGGTCTAGGCTGGACACGCTGAGTGCCGTGGCGTAGCTGGCCGCGATGATCACAGTCGTCAGGACGGCAAAGCGCATGTCCGACATGCTGGTGACGGGTGCCCCGTGGCTGTCGGTGGCAACGCCAGCGCTGGACGCGGCGCTTGGCAGCAGTTGGCCGCTAGCACCAGCCGCGATACCTGCCCCGGCGCCACTGCCGCCGCGGTTGGGCCGCCACTTGAGCACGGCGTCGACGGAGGCGCGGCACGGGTGGATCTGCAGCGGCACGCTGAACATGACCAGCACGACAATGGCCGCCTTTCCAATGGTGGACGCGATGCTTGGCGGGTACATGGACACAATGTTGCCGACGACGTGGCTGCCAAAGGTCAGGTAGCCGGTGATGGCCACCAGCGTGTAGATGGCGGCGGCGGATCCGATGCTGGCGCTGATGACACCGACAATGCTCTGCGGCGTGTTGTCGCGGATCTCGTTGAGAATGGAAAACATGTTCTGGTGGCACGTGTAGGCAAAAACGACCACGGGCAGGCTTGTTAGCAGCGCTACCGGGCCGCCCCATTGCACCAGGCGTACCTCGCCGCGGTCGACGCGCGAGTCGGCGGCAAAGTGGTAGACGACCAGCACGATCAGGTAGCCGATGGACACCAGCGCAATCACGCTTGTGTACTTGAGCGAGTCGAGCCGGCGTAGAAAGGCCAGCGGGATGATGACCAGCATGAAGGCGGTGATCCAGAAGTGGCGGTCGAGCAGGAACGGCAAGGCACCGGCGCCGCTATCGAAGCCCAAGGCCACACCTGGCATGAGGTCGCCAATGATGATCAAGTACGACACTCCAACGCCAAAGCACTTGACGGCAATAGCAGTGTCGAAAACCACGGCTGCGTTCGGGTATGTCATCTGCGACAGCGCAAAGAAGGATGCATGGCCGCGGTCAATGTAGCGCGCGCAGCGCGACTGCAGGTAAAGCCCAAAGGCCGACGTCACCCCGGACCAAAGGATCACGGCGCTGCCCAGCGTCACGCTCATGTGCGACATGGCCGCCGGCATGGCCAGCGTGCCCGCGCCGACAATGGTGTTGAGGAGGTTGATGATGCTGCTGACCATCGAGGCCTGGCCGCCGCCCGCGCCAGTCTTGGGGCTGCCACCGCGTCGTTGCCTGGGCATGGCGTCTGCACCGGCTCTGCCCGGCTCGGAGGATGAGATGGTCGAGTAATTCAGCATCGCTAGGCCACCGGATGAACGAGGATTGCTTCGACGGCGTGGTGGACTGCTCCCTTGTCGATTGGGACTCGCGGCCGTCTGTAGCAGAGCAGGGTGAAGTGCAACAAATCGTCCGTGTCGGTCGCCTGTACTTCGTAATACTCGCAAGCGACGTGACCACTCAGGTGGAAGGCTGGTTGCGCCGTTTGCTGTCCTTGACTCGAGTCGGTCGGCAGCCTCTTGAGTTTTACGCCTCCCGCAAAAAGGCCAGTGGTCTGGACCAGCACGCCTGCGCTATTGCGAGCTTGCGAGAAATGTCACGTGCAACGGCACGTTGAACGCAGCGTCGCATTGTCACACAACGACCAGGAGTACTCCGTACGTCCAGGAAGACTGCGTATGTCTTCGTTTTTGGTCCTTTCCCTTCATCAATTACGGAGTATACGGAGTACGGAGTACGTGACTTGTCGGCGCGCTTGGCAGTCGGGCTTGCCGTTCACGCTTATTTTCTTTTCTTGACTGGCTTTTCAACAAGAGGACCAGCCCCTGTCCAATCACTGCGCTCCTTCTAGCCTAGATCGACTAAATCCCCGTTGCACGTGTAGTGTCCAAAGACTCCAAACAGCGTCCTATACCGACCGTCTCACAACGATGGAAACCAGCCAGACCACGCTCGCGTTGCTGGAGGCACGTCTACGGCGTGCTGAGCACCTGCTCTACGGCGGCGCCAATCTCGCCGATGCGGCACCCAAGACAACGGCACCGACCGTCGACGCTCTCGCCGACCTCGAGCGCCGCTTCGCTTCGCTCGTCTCCAGCGTCCGCGTCTACTCGGAGCTGATGAGAATCTGTATGTCACCTGCAGTCATGCGTCGAAGCTCATGATCACTGACACCCTTCCTCCTCCCTCCCCCCTCTCAGACCAAAGTTACCCGTCTCTTTTCCAGGCGCCACCGCCCGACGTGCCACCGACGCAGCTCGACGATGACGCCTTGCGCGCCACCGTGCTCAGCTACGCCAGCGACTTCCCCGCCACGGCGTCCGCCCTCAACGCCGCCCTTGTTGACTCATCCGTCCCCGCGGCTGGGCTGAGCGCGCAGCTGGTGGCACTGGTGCCGCGCATGGAGACCCTCGAAGAAGTACAACGGGCCCTCGACCGCGAAGTGGGCGAGCTTCGCAGTCGTAGCGAGCGCCTGGTACGGCAGTACTACGAACAGCAGGCGCTGGCATCGGCCAAGCTGGTCGCGGGCATGGAGACGCGCGTGGAGCGGGCCGAGGGGCGCGTGCGGCGGTTGGAGAAGGCAGTCGTGAAGGATGGGTAGGCGACGGCTGGTGTCAGGGTCAAGTGCGCGACGGACATGGCCTCCATTGCGCGGCCTGCCACATTGGATGACGGTCGCGGTCGAGCGAGCACGGAGGCAAACTTCAGCCGATGACGTTCTGTTTCTGGCCATGACCGTGAAACACGTGGAGATATTGTTCCGTGCCTGGGGAGGAAGACCCAGGCTTCTGCGGCTGGAAACAACGTTTGTGTCTTTGCACGGGGGCAAGATGCGATGACGACCGTGTTTCATCCCCGCCCAGGCTGAGGGTAAATTCTCGGACAGGCTGAGAGATGCTGCTGTTGCTGCCGTGGCATTTAATTCAGGCATGATACACATTGCCGCAAACCTCTGTGGTCTTATCCACGAAATCGACGCAAGCATTGTCCCTCTTCCACGACTTTTTTCGCGAAAACTCGGATCAAGCATGCGAATCCGACTACACGCCCTAATCCAACATTTGGCTTCATAGGACGCGCTTTATGTTCTGAAGCAAGCTGGACGGCAATGGCAAGAGCACTTACGTGCTGTACTTCGTCGAGTTTCTGCCGCAAAGACGTTTTCATGGATAAGACCACAGGGTATGTCAAAGTGCCGCACTTCACGGCCACTGCAATGCTGCGATTGCCAGCATGTTGCGCCATGAACTGCCCTGGAGATTGCAGTAAAAGTCTTTTCCGAAGAACACTTTGTGGCTTGCAGCCCACGAGTGGTATTCGCGGTGCAGTTGGAATCTTCAGTTGGTAGTCTGACGGAGCCAAGAGATGCCGCGTTTCAGGCTGTCCTTTTAACCAGGCTGCTGCAGCAGAAGAGAACAGCCACCAGCACAGATGGTGATGGATTTGCCATTTTCTGGCCTGCCCAGAGCAAGGCGTCTTGCTGGCGTGTCATCGCCGTGCCGAACCAGATCATGAGGACAGAGTGCCGGGATGATCGGACAAAACGGAGGAAGTGGAGCAGCTGCAGTAGAACTTCTACAGGTGTTTGTATGTCCAGCTGCCGTCTGCATGAAAAAGACGATATGCGAGCACTGCCAAATAGGGTACGGAGAAGCAAAGGAGTCATGGCGCAGCACAACATCGTCTGGGGCTCCCTGTCCGTTGCCAGAAAGTCTGGCGGAGATCAGACAGCGCCTCTTTGCAGTACTCCGTAGCTTTCCTAGAAAGCCATCTCAAAGGGTTATGCCATCGCACCAAATGTCATTGGTGTGGCGAAGGGCGGCGAAAACGAGGTCATCACCTTTTCCCTCGACTCAATTAAACGCCCCTGCTTGTTGCAGCACTGTGCGAATAGTAAAAGTCTTGAAAGAATGGAAGAGCGGCCCATGCGGCAGACTGCATCTCTCCGCACCATGCAGCTTATATTGCAGAACGGGCTGCATTGATGAAGAAGAAGAGCAACTTCGCCTTGACTCTGCGTCATGAAATGAAGAACCAGCAGACGTACAAGCTGTAATACAGAACTGTCAGAAACATGTCGAGTCTTCATAAATGTTCACACAGTGTCTTATAACATTCACTGTGTACACCATCCAGGAACCGATCGAAAACGGCGCGAAAGATGCGCTAGTGCGACGCGTTGCACCAGTTCCTAGCTTAATTTACAGTGCCCCTTGGAGCCCCTGACGTCCGTTTTAAAGAGTCGTCGTTGTGTCTGCACAAATCGAAGCACAGAGCAGTCTTCAGAGCCTCTTTGGTTGTTCTTCCTCCCTTTTTTCCCTCCCTCCCCTCCTCTCGTCACAGCGGCTCCTGCTCCTTCCGACACACGTCGCTGCTCCACCCCTTACGCCTCTTTATCCCGTTTTGTCCTGTCCCTCGGTGGCCAGTCGTTCTTGCCCGCCCACACAGACGCTCCTGCCTCAACGGATGCTCGAACCTTTCCCCTTTGCTTTGCTCCTCACCCCTTTGCCTCGCTACTCGCTCTTTCCTCTTTTTCTCTTTGTCTTGTCTTTTGTGGCTCTACCTGTCTGATTATCTTTCTCCTCTTTGTCTCTCTTCTTTCTCTTCTTTTCTCTCCTTTCTCTGTTTTCTCTTTTCTCTCTTCTCTCCTGCACTGCGCCTTTCGGTCCGCCAGTCTCCCCTTCTCTGCGCCGCCAGCCGGACAGCAATTCACGAGTCCGCCAGCCGAGTCATCCTTGTCTGTTTCCATCGAAATTCTCGAGATTCGCGACGAACATTGACATTCCGCCATCTTTCCCGACCATCTTCGCTGTCGTCGCCTACCGCCGCCACTTCTGTCGCGCTCTCTCCCTCTCTCTCGTCAATTGTCAGCTCAGCCTGACTTGTCATACTGCCTCGAGCGCATCCCGTGACGCGGAGTTGATTGGCATCTCGCGACATTCCGACACGCCTAGAGAGCTGCAGCGTCCCCGCTTTTCTGCACCTTCCACATTCCGGCGCCCAACCGCCCCCTAAAAAGAACATCTGCCACACCATACCAAGCACCCGCCCCTCTCCATTTACCGCTGAACGGAGTATTTTTTCGCTGGGCACTGCTTTCTGGGTCACTCTCGCCAGCCTCCACACAGTTTGTTTCGGTTCCCGCCTATTTGCGTCAAATCCCTTTGCTGGCCTCTTTCCCTCTGGACTCCTTTTCGTTTTTCCTCCTTCGCTTTCCACCCCCCATCTTTCCTTATGCCCTCCTACGGCTCGCTTCACTCCCCATCGCTGCAGAAAATGGAACAATCTCGCGTCCAGCTCGGGCGCCGGAAGGGCTTCAGCATCGGCAACATCATCGGGGACCCGTTCGCTCTGGCGACAATTTCCATTTCAGCAGTAAGTTGACGACACAAAACGGCGGCGGCAGGAAGGCAAGGCGGCCGAGCGACAAGACGACGTCTCCTGGCGACGCGCTGCTCCTAGCCGTGCTTCGTCGCTTGTTTTCTCATTGCTCCTTGTGCTAACTTTCTTCTCAGCTCGCCTGGATCATTTCCTTCATCTCCTCCATCGTTGCGCAAGTCCAAACAAGGGGCGGCTTTCCGACATACACATGGTGGACGATTGTCTACTACTTCTTCGTCATTGGCGGTATCTTCATTGTCGTCGCCTCCGACACGGCCCAGACCTATCATGTCGCCATCGTCGGCTACTTGGCCTGTGGCCTGGTCCTGACCACGTCATCAGTGAACGGCCTCGTCTATGCGTCTAACGGCGCCAAGGAGGCTGCCGCAGCAGGATTTATTCTGCTATCAATGGTCACCGTATGTCACTATGCCTCTACGCTGTTGTACACCATTGCCTACATCTTGCCATATACATCCGCTAACCGGTGTGCTTTGCCTTCTAGATCGTGTGGATCTTCTACTTCGGCTCTGCACCCTCGGCTGTGCCACGCGCGTACCTGGATTCCTTCGCCCTGGCCAAGGAGTCGACTAACAATCGCCAAACCATGACTGGAGCCTATGGCGTGGGACGCCCAGAAACGTCGACCTCAGTCCAGCCGCCGCAGATGTACACATCGGCCCAGCTGAACGGCTTCGAAAACTCGTCACCGGTGACGGCTGCGCCAGTGGGGGCCCGCACGTCCATGCTGAACAACGGCGGTGCCTTTGGCGCGCAGAGCAAGGGCCCGGTTGCGCCGAGCGGCACCGGCGAGGGCGAGATTGTGCCACCAACAGAATACCCGTACCGTGCAAAGGCCATCTACAGCTACGAGGCCAATCCCGACGATGCGAACGAGATCAGCTTCTCCAAGCATGAGATTCTAGAGGTGTCGGACGTGAGCGGTCGATGGTGGCAAGCAAGAAAAGAGAACGGCGAGACCGGCATTGCGCCCAGCAACTATCTGATCCTGTTGTAAAACATCCGCGGTGGAGATCTGGAGCTCGGCGACATATTCCACACAGCGATGCGGACGCGCTCGAACCAGTCGGGGTTTTCTTTCGGTTTTATTCTTTTGACGCACAGCACCACATACATTCACATCCACACGCACACAGCGCAAGCACCTCACCTCTCACACACCTGCTTTGTTCCTTTCTTGTGCATATATACGCTATATATATACACATACCCGCATCTACGCCGCGACGACGTTTCTCTCCTTTTTCTTTCTCCAGCATGGTCCGCTGCGCTATCCTCTGCAGCAGATAAGCCCAGGAATGTCTGGCATTGGGACCACGACACGGGGATGCCGCAGAACAGTGGCGACGGAACACACATCGGCCCGGAACAATGGAAAGGAGAAAACACGGAGTATCTGGCAGTCTGGTATACATGGTGTTTCCGGTTCGAAAACGAGCGACTTTCGTCATCTCTTTTGTCTCTTCGCGTCTCGCGCTCTTTCGCTCTTTCGTCTTTTTTGTCTACTCTGGTGTTCTGGTTTCTCTTTCCTTTGTCTTATCTGCCCTTTCTCGCTTTCCATATTCCCGAACGGCTTGGCCGTGCATCTCTGGCGACAGCGTGGCCGTTCGCACCACCGTCTGCCGTATGCACAAGGCACGGACAACGTGCAACCTCCTTGACGACGCCTTGTTTTCTCCTTTCGTTTTCCCTTCTTCTCGTCCCTCTTATCTTCGTCAATGTTGCATTTCGCATCACTTGTTTTTTTACTCTTTTTCTTTCTGGTTTTGCTTCTTTCTCCGCAATGGGGTATCTTTTATCTTGTTTTTTTTGTTCTGTCTTCACGAGACGAGTTCACGGCTATGGGAATCACGCAAGACCTGCGGTCAGGTTCTTGCCGGTTGAATTGACATGATTTGAAAAGCCATCCGTGACGTACTGTGATTTTGACAACCGACAGGAGTGAAACGGCGCCGCGCCGTCGGACATTCCTCCACGTCCGTGTTGATGCGCGTCGTACGCATTCCATTCGGGTTTTCAAAGTCACTCCTCTGGCCGCCGTGTTCCGAGGTTCTGCATCGTGCCGACTGCTCAATCTCGTAGGAAGCGTGTGGCCAAACACCGTCGCTGCGTATGTAAGGAGGAGGTCGAGATGTGCTGCGCTCTTTTGTTCCTTGCGTCTATTTCGTCTCCTTCAATGCCCTGCCGTCGACTGCCGCAGTCGGTGCCGTAGCTCGCGCTCCTTCTGTGCCACCTCCCGCTCCAGCCGTGCCACAGCGTACTTGAGCTGCTCGCGTCGCTGCCGCTGCATGCGGGCCTTGAGGTCGGACGACGTGGCGGTCGACTGCCGTCCTGTCTGGGCGGCTGCGCTCGTATGCACACTCGCACGCCCACTCCCTGACTCTAGCCGGCCAGCCTGTAGCGCGGCACGCGCCTGGAGCGTGTCAATGCGCCGTGCCCGCCGCGCCAGCTGGTGGGCGGCGCGGTCGAGGAGCGCGGCCACGGCCGGGCCGATTTCGCTCTGCAGCGACGCCTCGGCAGCCGCCAGAGTTGGCTGCGGCAGCAGCTCGTAATGACGTACTGCGTGCAGCACTGACGCCAGCCGCGGAAGGTCGGCCACGGCGGCAGCAGGCGCGAGAGTGAGGGTGGGGGGAAACGACGAAGATGAAGAGATCGCGTCTACGTCAGCGTCTGCGCCCAGCGACGCGACGGCCGACTTGAGAAAGCCGAGGGACGTGCGCAGAGACGCGACGCAGTCTCCGTAGAGTGCGAGGGTGGCCGATGTCTGGGTATTGACCGACATTGTTATGCACTGTGGTGTTTGCGAGACAAGAGTTTGTGTCTCCTGTGTATCCGTAGCGTTGTTCTTTCCCCTAAAACGCGGGGCGCGAAGTAAACAGTGCACTTGTGGAGGGAGGGGCATCAGCATCTTAAATCAAGCTTAGTAAGCATACAGCGATTACGCCTCAAACACCAGCACAACACCGTCGTCGCCCGCCGTCACAATCCGCTCACCCGTCTCTCCCTGGACAAACCCCAACACACCGCCCCCCTCGCCATCACCCCGGTGGCCTCGCCACTCCTTGACCAGGCCGCCACTACCACCGCCGCTGCTGCCCGCACTTTCCGCCGTCGTCCCCCGCAGGTCCCACCGGCGCACGACGCCATCCATGCCGCAGCTGGTCAGCAGCCACTGGGCGGGCCCTGCGCCGGCGCCGGCGACGGTGCCGCCAACAACACCGCTGCTGCCAACCGACGGCCCTGGCGGCATCTTGACCCAGTCCACCTTGACGACAGAGAATTCGTCGTGGGCACCGGTGATGTGGCGGCGCACCGAGAAGGAGCGCGCTGCGTCGTAGACGGCCACGCTACCATCCACGGACCCGGCCGCCAGTAGCGTCAGCGGCGGCGGCGCAAACGCCAGCGTCTCCACGCTATCCGACTGCACCTGCAGAGACGCCAGGATGGTGCCGGCCGAGCCTTGGCTGGCGGCCGCTTGTTTTTGCTTCGGCTTTTGTGGTCGTCCGGCCGCCGTGGACGTCGTTGCCGTCGGGTTGAGCCGCGGCAGGCTGACAATGTTGATAATGCCGCCGGCACCACCCACAGCCAGCACGGTGCCGCCTGGCGACACGGCCACCGAGTAGAGGCCGCCCTCGACGTAGAAGCGCTGGTCGCTCTCGGTCAGCGAGACCACGGTGGCCGGGCTACTGCTGCTGCTGCTGCCACTGCTGCTGCCAGAAGCAACACCCTGCGCTGCAGCCACGCCCCAGACATCCCACACGTGCAGGCTGCTGTCCTCGGACACAGTGGCCAGCAGGTTGCCGTCGGCGGTCCAAGCGCCGGCGGTGCAGGAGCGAGTGTGCGAGAAGTAGGTCTGCACGATCCGCAGCGCGCTGGCCGGGTCGTGCGCAGCAGCAGCAGCATCCTTGTCGATGGTGTACACCCACACCGACCCGTCGGATGCACCCAGCGCCACCGTGTTCGGGTGCGTGCGCGATGGTGATGGTGCCAGCCAGTTGATCTCGGGCACTTCCTGGGCCTCCGCCACGAAGCGGAAGGAGACGCCACCGCTCTGGCCGACGTCACCTCCGCCACCGCCGCTGATTTCCACCGCGTAGATACGCATGCGCCCGTCCAGGCCGCCCGACACCAGAAAGTCGCCGTCGGGTAGCGTAAAAGCGAGCGCGTTGATGCTGTCCGTGTGGCCATCAATGGTAAAGAGCGGCTGCAGGTCCGTGCTGGGCGTGTTGGTGCCGCTGGTCGCATAGCTGGCCGGCAGCAGCGGCCGCCGCGACTCGGCCGCCGCCGTGTCTAGAACGTAGCCGCGGCCGGGCGCGTCGTCGCTGTCGCCCTCGCTGCCGCCGGTGGCCACGAGCGACGGAAACTTTGGGTGCTGTGCAATGGCAAAGACCGAATCCTTGTGCCCGTCAAAGTACGCGATCGAGTCGTTGACCAGCAGCAGCTCCTCGGCCTCGTCATCGTCGTCCCCACTATCCATGGCCACATCTTCTGCCGCCTCGTCGTCGCCATCGACCATTTCGTCCACCTCCTCGAGGGCGTCGTCGACCGTCAGCATCTCCGGCTCCGAGTCGGAGTCCTCGGACGCCTGGCGCTGGTTGTTGTGCGACATCTGTCTGGTCGTTATGGGTATCGGAAAGAAGTCGTCTACCGTTTATCGTGGTCTTCGGCTCTCTGTATGATCGTCGGCTGGCTGGGCCTCACGGTTACGTCTTCGTCGGCTTCCGCTGTTGCTTTCTAATCCAACAGCCAACAACTTGGGAGACTTTTTCTGCCACAATGTTAAAGGTGGCGTGGGCGGTGAGTAGATGCCCCACTACATCTGCACCCAACATTGAGAACTCTGAGAACTCGACGGAGTACTCCGTAGGTTTACTCACATTGCCACCTTGCCTCACGCTGTCGCTGTCAAGCCAAGGCTAATTCTTATCAGATCTTCTAGGTGGAGTATCGCTGCTTCGACTTCTCTCTCTTCCAGAAGAGGTGGCCTCCTTTTCAATGACGTACACCAGACGCTCGTTTTGGCTCTGGGGGCTCCTTCTGCAGAGTAAGCACACAGCTGCAGGCGGTAACTCCTAGCAATGTCGTGCGTTGGGCTCCAGGAGCCACCACGCATGGAGTAAGGTTCACCGATTGTGCCTTGGGCGATTTATCAGGCGTGATACCCAAAGCTCGCCCGACGGTCTCTTGGGTCGTCAGCAACCACCCACGAAAACAAATGCCGCCAATAATAGGGCATGACCATCAAACCTGGTGTGACGATCAATCATTAAGGAGAAATTCCCGGGTAGAGGTTGTCAACATGCAGCTGTGAGACTGGGCCTCGTCAGTGTCGCCTAATCCGTACATGACGGGCAGAGGGGTAACCAGTGAGCTGGCGTCTGGGATGGGAAAGAGCAGCAAAGATCCACCAACAATATAAGAATAAGAACATCTTATTGGCCAGGTAGTACGCAGAGCCCCGTAGTTTCTGAGGGCACACATCCGTGCGTGCCCTACTGTGATAATTCTTGTTTTAGCTCCTCACTGTCCCTAGTGACACCTATTTTAAAACTGCCCCGCTCCCCACTTGAATGCCGTCCGTCTGATACCCACCACCTCTGATAAAAGGGCGACATACAGAAGCTCTGCCGTCTTCATTCAGGCTGACGTCGTCGCTTTACTACATCCTTTTACCGCATCAATACCTACTAGAACCCCACAGCGTCGGATCGAGAAGCCAATCTAACGATAAAAATCCTGCCATGTCTTCTCGTGGTGGCCAAGATGGCCGAGGCCGTGGCGCCTTCCGTGGTGGAGGTCGTGGCGATCGTGGCGGTGGTCGAGGTGGCGGCGATCGCGGCGGCGGCCGGGGTGGTGGTCGTGGCGGAGGCACCAGCTACCCCATTCACCCCCGTGGAGGTGGTGGAGGCGGAGGCTACGGCGGAGGCTACAACGAACCCGCCGGTCCAAGCTATAGCCCGCCGCCGGCACCAGCCCCCAACGCCAACGTTACCGCCATCGAGAATGCCGTCGTGGCGACGCCGGGCAAGTTTGACCCGAAGAGCACGCAACCCAGTCGGCCGGCCTACGGTACGCAAGGCGTGCCGGTCGTGCTCTGGGCCAACTACTTTGAGCTCACGACGTCGCCCCAGCTCGAGCTGCATCGCTACGACCTGGCGGTCACGCCGACGACGACGGGCCGCAAGCTCGTGCAGATCATCCGTCTTCTCATTGCCGAGGCTCCCGAGCTTGCTCCGTGCAAGGACGGCCTTGCCACGGACTTCCGGTCCACCCTTATCACCCGCACGCGGCTGGCCGACGAGCTGAACATTTCGATCCCGTACCGTTCCGACGTGTTGGAAGACGACGCGCGCGAGGGCGCCACGGAGTACAATGTGCGCGTCTTGCACACAAACGTGCTGGACGTGGCCCAGTTTGTCGAGTATCTGGCGTCCAAGGACCCATCCAAGCAGTTCGACGAGAAGCTGCCCATCGTCCAGGCCTTCAACATCATCCGCGGCCATCGCAGCAAAATGTCTAGCGAACTGACCACCGTCGGCGCCGACAAGACCTTTTCACTGAAGACTTCGCAGATCCGCCCCCTGGGCAGCGGCGTTGCGGCCGTGCGTGGCTTTTTTGCTAGCGTGCGCGTGGCCACGGCCCGTGTCCTCGTCAACGTCAACATCAGCCACGCCGCTTTTTACCAGCCGGGCCCGCTCACCGATCTGGTCATGAGCTACGGTTCGCAGCGCGGCATGCGGAAGCTGGACTCGTTTGTGAAGCTGGTGCGCGTGCAGATAAACCACCTGCAGCCGCGCAAGAACAAGCGCGGCGACACCATTCCGCGCATCAAGACCATCCTGGGCTTGGCCACGCCCAACGACGGCCACGACCTCGCCCACCCGCCGCGTGTGGCAAAGTACGGTGCCGGTGCCAAGGACGTGCAGTTCTGGCTGGATGAAAAGCCGCAGTCCAAGAAGGCGGGAGAAGGGGATGCCGCCAAGAAGCGGGGCAAGGGCCAGGCGGCTCCGGCTGCCGCTGCCGGAGGAGGTGCCGGCCGGTATATCTCGGTGTACGACTTTTTTGCCAACACCAACGGCATCCGCATTGATAACCCGGCCTTGCCGGTGGTCAATGTCGGCACGCGGGCCAATCCAAGCTACCTGCCTTTGCAGGTCTGCGAGGTGCTTCCCGGCCAACCCGTCTTCTCCAAGCTTGATTCGACCCAGACGCAGCAGATGATCAAGTTTGCCGTTCGGCGGCCGTACGAGAACATGGGCAGCATTGCCAAAGACGGGTTGAGCACCACTGGCCTAGCGAATAACCCTATGCTGGTAAGTGACATTCTCTGCTTCTGCCTCTCTCTGTCTACCTTTCAGGTCTAACCCTTCCCTCCTGCAGGCCGGCTTCGGAATGACCGCCTCGCCTTCTCTCATCACCGTCAACGGCCGCGTTCTTTCCGCCCCGCGTATCCTCTACGGCCAGGACAAGACTGCCCAGGTCATGTCGGGCAGCTGGAACATGGTGCCGCGCAACTCGCCGAGTCTCAAGCTCAGCCGCGGCGGCGGTGTCCAGCGCTGGTCTTGCCTATACGTCGACATGCAGAGTGTGTATCCGCGCTCGTACCGGTTCCCGTCGATCCAGGCGCTGAGCGAGATTCTTGGCGCGTTCTCGGGTGTCCTGCGTGAAAGCGGCATCAACATCGGGCCGCCCGGTCCCCCTAGGCGTGTTGCGTTGAACGGCTCCGACACTTCCGAACTGGAAAAGGTCTTCAAGGAAGCCTCGTCCTCGCTGCAACTACTGCTGGTGATCCTGCCCGACACACCGATCCCGCTGTACAACCGCATCAAGCAGCTGGGCGACGTCAAGTACGGCATCCACACCGTGTGTGTCGTGGGCTCGAAGCTGGCCAAGGAGCAGGGCCAGGACCAGTACTTTCGCAACGTGGCGCTCAAGTTCAACCTGAAGCTCGGCGGCATCAACCAGCGCGTGGAACCCGCGCGCCTCGGCATTATCGGTGAGAACAAGACCATGGTGGTCGGCATCGACGTGACGCACCCGTCGCCGGGCTCCTCGCATCGCGCGCCCAGCATTGCCAGCATGGTGGCGAGCATCGACGCGACGCTGGGCCAGTGGCCCGGCGTCTTGAGCGTGCAGACGCAGGCGCGCCAGGAGATGGTGGGCAATCTTAGCAGCATGCTCAAGTCGCGGCTGCGGCTGTGGCGCGAGAAGGGCAAGCACGTGGCGCTGCCCGAAAATATCATCGTGTACCGCGACGGCGTATCGGAGGGCCAGTACCAGCTGGTCCTCAGCGAGGAGCTGCCGCTGCTGCGGGAGGCGTGCCGCGACGTCTACCCAGCGACGGACCAGGCCAAGGGACTGCCACGGATGACCTTGGTCATTGTGGGCAAGCGCCACAACGCGCGCTTCTATCCCAAGGCAGAGGGCGACGCCGACCGCTCGGGCAACAGCAAGGCCGGCACTGTGGTGGACCGCGGCGTGACGGAGGCGCGCAGCTGGGACTTTTTCATGCAGGCGCATGCCGCACTGCAGGGCACGGTACGGCCGGGGCACTACTATGTCCTGCTCGACGAAATCTTTCGGTCAAAGTACGGCGCCGGCGGCGCAGCTGCCAACAGCAACGTGCCCAACGTTGCCGACCGTTTGCAAGACCTGACGCAGAGCATGTGCTACGTCTTTGGCCGCGCTACCAAGGCTGTCAGCCTGTGCACGCCGGCGTACTATGCCGACATCCTGTGCGAGCGCGCGCGGTGCTATCTCAGCGACGTGTACGACGAAACGCCGACGGCGTCGACGGCGGGCAGCATCGACACGTCGGCCGGCGTGACACTCGACAACGATGTTCTGATCCACCCGCGGCTGCAGGACACCATGTTTTACATCTAAGGGCAGGACGACGGCAGCAGAGAAAGGCGTCATGGAAGCGGAGGGAAAGAGGAACAACCGGGAGTGCAAATGGATTTGTCGTTTCAGGAAGGGAAATTGGACGCGGTAGCCGAGGAGTAGACGAGGGATTTCAGCGATCTAGGTATCAAATTTGCAGGACACAATGCCAGCGATCTTTACAAAATGACGGCTCTGCCCCTTCTGTCAAAAAGTCTGCTTCACAACCTCGCCAATGGCTTCGGTGGCCGCGTGGAAGACAATGCCAAAGTCGCGCTGCGCTCGCTGCGTGTCGGACGCCATGGGCACGGCCAGGGCGCTGCCAGCGGGTATGGGTGCCAGCCGGACCGACAAGGCCCCACCGTAATGTTCGCGCACGTGCGCCGCCATGGCCTCCCAGGTCGTGGGCGGCGCCTGCAGCAGCACCTCGGTGACGGTGCCACGTGGCTGCAGACGGTCGCCAGGCACCCGCAGCGCATGGATGTGGGCGGTCGCAACGTCACGCACGTCGACAAACGCCGGACCCAGCAGCGGCGGAGTCGTGTCGCTGCCCAGCGCGGCCAGCGTCAGGGCGTTGGCGCCGAGGGCCGTGGCCCCTCGCCGAGGCAGCGTGCGGTCGAAGCCCAGCACGGGCACCGGGTGCAGACTCACCACGTCAAAGGCCGGCCGGTGTGCAGCCACCCAGTCGAGCGTCGCGCGGTGCGCCAGCAGTTTCGACAGCTGGTACTTGCGGACTTCCGCACGCGGCGGCGGCGGCAGCGGCAGCGTGTCGAGGCCTGGGTCGAGGTCGATGCCGTCGGTGACCGCAGGGTTGCTGCCTTCGCGGACGACGATGCCGGGGCGCTCAAAGAGGTCGAGCGGGCCGAGCGACAGCACCGAGGCCATGATGACGACGCGCTGGATGCCGGGGGCACGGGCGGCTGCCTCTAGAATGGCAACGGTCGACCGCACAGCCGGGTCCACGTACCCGGTGCGCAGGTCGAGCGGACCGGCCGGGGGCTGCGGCGGCGTCGGCGAGGCAATGTGCACGACATGGTCGACGCCGGCCAGCACGGGCGCCAGGCTGGCGGCGTTGTCGAGGACGGGCAGCACGACGAACGTGAGCTGGTCGTCGTCGGCCACCGGGTGACGGGCACGAAGCAGGTCGACCTGGGCGGGCTTGCGGACGACGACGCGCACGCGGTAGCCGGCCTCGAGGAGCTGGTGGAGGGTCTCGGCGCCAATGAAGCCGGAAGCGCCGGTGATGAGGACGAGGGGGGCCATTGAGGATGTGGGTGGGGGTATGGACAGAGTGTGAGCTTGGGACAGACGTTTGTGAAGGCCATCTTTTAGAGGCGCCGGACAAGGGCTTCCGGGCGGCCGTCGAGGTTAGCGTATGACAGCCAGTGTTGGGGTAAGGGGAAATCAACATCCCACGAGCTTGGGTTTACAAGAGCGTTGATTTGGCCAAGGCGTCGTTTCTCTCGTCGAGCATCTCTCGTCGAGCATCTCTCGTCGAAGGAGCAAGCTCAGGATGACAGGACCAAGAATCATATAGTTAATACGCGTTGCAGACGCGGCATCGTCAAAACATCATGGCGGCAGTCGACAGAAAAGAAAGAGTGCTATGAAGGCACTGTCACCCGACGTAAATATCAAACCAGGCAACGTGACGGCGTGGAAGATGGGAACTGAAACTGTTGCTACAGCCAACATTGCTGTCGGGTAGACGCAGCATCGACCGTGAATACGATGGTCGACTCCACTTGCCGTGCAAACGGAGAGTTCTCCTATTGATTCAGATTTGGTCTATCAACTCTACATCACCACTGTCTACGAACTCTGCCATCACCACTCAACATCACCACTCTACATCACCAACCCTCCTATCCATCACTTGTCTTCTCGCATCACAACGCATCATGGCCAAGAAGAACAAGAAAGGACGGAACAACATCGTCCGTCGCTGGAAGGAATACTTTAGCGAAGATACGCTAGAGGCCTGGCAGACTCTCATGAAAGACCTGGGCTTCGAAGGTTATTTCAGAAGCAAGACGCAGTGCCGCAAGGTGTGTCTCCTCTAGTCTTTCTCCCCCTCTTCCTCATTCTCACCATCCCAGGCCCTCAAAAACGTTTGGGTAAACATTCATGACTTTCTCGACGCCGTCGATAACGGCACCGTCGTCAAGCGCTTCGGCAGCCAAAGGCAGCTCGCGCATTACACCCAGCAGACTAGGCGTATATTCCCACGAAAAGAAATCGTGGACGGCAGCCCCCTGCGTGCCTTGCTGGCCGAAATCTTCCGATGGGAATAGAAAATGGATGGGCTGCTCGTCGACGGGGATGGAGAATGGACTGCAGATTCCTAGATGAGACATAAATACTCCAACTTGATCACGCCCGGATCTCCCACAGCCGCGTCTTGCCCGTGTCGTTGCCCACCGCCAGCACATCACTGTCCTTGCTAAACGCCACCGCCGTGATGCGGCCCAGCGGCGTCTTGACCGTCGGCCAGTTGCGGTACACCGTCGCGCTCGGCAGGTGGACCAGTCGCAGCGCGTCGCGCTTGTGCGTGCTGGCAAAGGCCATGAGCTGGCCGTCGGGCGTAAAGGCAATGGCCGTGACGGGTGTGATGAGCTGCTCGAACACGCGCAGGGGGGTGGGCTGGGCGACAATGGCGAGGGCGGCTCTGAAGCCGTTCTCGTCCTCGCCCGCCTCGCCGTCGGCCGGCGCCACCAACGCGCTCCGCTCGTACAAGTTCGTGATGCCCGTCTTGCTGCCCACCGCCACCCACCGGTCGCCGCCTAGCTCTGCCGGTCCGCCGCGCCCGCCTAGGCCAAGCACCGTGCCGCCCGGCGAGCCGTCGTCGCGCCACATGCCGACAAACCGCCGCGTGGCTAGCCGCCACTCGCCCACACGCCCGTCGCGGCCTAGGATCGTCAGGCCCGCGCCGTCGCGCCACCACTGCACGTCGGCAATGCCGCCAATGCTCTCCTGCCGCGCCTGCGCCACCCACTGCATCGTGCGCACGTCCAGCACGTTGAGAATGCCGCCGCGCTTGCGGTTCGTCGCCACAATTGCCATGTGCGTGCCGCGCGGGCTCACGCGGAACCGCTCCATGCTGCGGTGCTCCAGCGCGTGGCCCTGCACGCGGCTCACCCGCTGCACCCGGCCGGATTGCAGGTCCCACGTGTGGAAGAAGCGGCGGCGGCCGGCAAACACAATCTGGTCGTGGTCCAGTGCCTCTGCACTGTCATCCTCGTCATCCTCGGGGAGAACCCTCAGAAAGGCCGCGCAGTGCACCGGCGTCTGCCGCACGCGCACCGACGTCAGCAGCGGATTCGGCGTCGGCTGCGCGCCTGGCGCCACCTGGTGCAGGTGCAGCACCGACGACGTGCTAGCCGACAGCAGCACCGAGTACACTGGGTGGAAAGCCAGGGCCGTGACGGGGCCGTCGTGCTGCGTGGGGATGTCGCGCGTGCGCTGGATGTCGAGCACCTCGGGACGAAGGCGTTGTCGCTGCTGGCCGTTGCCGCTGCCGGCAAAGAGCAGCTGGCTGGCCGATGCCATGGCGCTGGTGCTGCGGAAGAAGTTGTCAAGGGGTAGGGCTGACTCGAGCAGCGCAAAGTCGTCGTCGTCGTCAGAGCTGTGCTCGCTGTCGTTGTCCGTGGCAGCCTCGCTGTCACTGTCTGAAGCGTTGGCCACACCAGACTGCCTCCTTCGCCGCTTGCCCTCCACGCCGTTGAGACCGGCCGCCTTGGCTACGCGGTCTTTCCATGCTTTTTCGGCCTCGGCTGCCCACGCCGGCTGCCCGTGCAACCGCAAGAACTGCTGTCGCAGCCGCGCCGCATACTCGCTGCCGCTGACCAGGTCCTCGCCGACGGCGCGCCGCAGCTTGCGCAGCTGCGTGTGCGCGGCCAGCGACACCGCCAGCCGCTCGTCGTCACTGTCCTCCCAGGCGAGAACATCAGCGGCAGCGGCAGCAGCAGCACCCTGCGAGGAATGCGGCTTGCCAAGGTCGAGCGACGTGTGTGGCTGCAGCGTCTCGTCGTAGAGGAACATGTGTGCGTCGTCTGCCTCTGCAAACGCCTTGTCGTCGTCATCTTCGTCGTCGTCGCTGTTAGAACCATCCCCATCGACGCTGCCGTCGCCCGCTGTTGCCAGCGACTCGCCTGCTTGGCCGACGTCGTCCGATGCAAAGAGCTGCGCGCGGAAACCCGCCCGGTCGCCCAGCACCAGTCGTTCTAGCGCCTCTTCATCCGTGTCCGTGTCTACATCTGCGTGCGTGTCGTCCACAGCACCCTTTCTCCGCCGCTGCTTCCGTGGTCCTTGCGATGTTGTCGTTGGCTTTGCTGTTGTCGCCAGGGCCTTGCCGGCGTCGTGGTCAATCTCCCAGTCTGAGCTGTCAGCGTCAGACATATTGACCTCGAGACCGGCAGGCGGGTCGGCCAGTAGTGTGTCTTTTCTTGCCATGGTTGAGAGGGAAGGTGCGTGGCAGGGTGGTATGTTTGAAGCTTCTCTTCAGATTTTTAACTTTTTTTTGTTGGTTTCTGCCAGCAGAAAAAAAAGCAGGAGCAGGATCAATCGTGCTAATGGCACTTCAGTCCTGTGTGGCAGAACGAAGAGCGGTGAGAGATGTACATACTCCCAACGCAAAGGCACTGCAGCTAGAGGTCGCTTAATGTGGGACAAGAGTGCCGATAGTCACTCGTTATCGATAAGCCAGTGCCAAAAGTGGATCGTCTGCTTAGTCATACAGTACCGCCGTTGATAACGGCCAGCTCCGTCCGCGACCGATTCTGCCGCGGACGACAACCACGAGAGTGGCCGTATACCTGGGCCATACCACCTTACACACGCATACTGTCCTCTCGTTCTGTACCGGCATGGCGGCTATGTGGCGACCCTCCTGCAGCTGTCTGACCCGCAGTCTGAGCAGCAGACTGGGCTCCCTCTTTCTGACCAGACGCGCTCTTCACATTCCCGCGACGCCCCTTCGCAAGGTTCTCCGCATATCGGACGAGGTCGAGGATGCGATAGCCACCAACAAGCCAGTCGTGGCGCTCGAGTCTACCATCTACACGCACGGCGCCCTCAACGCGGACCTGCGGCTCGAGGCCATTGTGCGCGAAAACGGCGCTGTCCCGGCCGTCATTGGCATCCTGGACGGCGTGCCGACCGTGGGCCTGGCGCCAGACGAGATTGCGCGCATGGTGGCTGAGGGCGCCCAAAAGGTATCGCGGCGTGATCTGGCGTTCTTGTGCCGGGGGGCGGGCCGGAGGTCTCCCAACGGCACTCCCGACAGCAAACCGCGCCACGGCGGCACGACCATCTCGGGCACCATGGTACTGGCGCGGCTGGCTGGCATCCGCGTGTTCGGAACCGGCGGCCTGGGCGGCGTGCACCGTGGCTGGCACGACCACATGGACATCTCGGCCGACCTCAGCGAGCTGGGCCGTACGCGCGTGGCCGTCGTCAGCAGCGGCTGCAAGGGCTTCCTGGACATCGCGGCGACGCTCGAGTACCTGGAGACGCAGGGTGTGTACGTGGGTACATTTTCCGATGGCCGCATCGGCAACGTTGACTTCCCCGCTTTCTGGGCCCGCGAGAGCGGCGTGCCGTCGCCGTCCGTGATGGTCGACGAGGCCGAGGCGGCGGCCATTACCTGGGCGCAGGAACGACTCGGCATCGAGACAGGCCTGCTATTTGCCAACCCGATTCCGGCCGTGCACGAGGTGCCGCGCATCGAGATGGAGGCAGTGGTGGACCGTGCCGTCAACGAGGCGGCCGCCGGCGGCTTCACGGGCAACCGCAACACGCCGTTTGTTCTGCGGCGTATTCGCGAGCTGACGGACGAGCGCAGCGTGCATGCGAATCTGGCACTTGTGCAGGCCAACGTCGAGCGGGCGGCCAAGGTGGCCGTGCACCTGAGCGCGCTGATCAACGAAGAGAGGTAGGCCTGGGAAGGACTAGGGGGAGCAAGAAAGGAAGGTGGGAGGGATTCGTGACAAGGCCGGGACGGTTCCTCTTCGTTTCTCTAGCTTACACCCACAAACAGTTTATCCTCCACATCCTATGCCAGACCAGTCCGTAACGAGACGCCGTCGATCAAGGCGGACGCTCAAAACAAGGTAGAGACTGACCACAAGCCGCACCACCCCCCCTCGTCCCACGCCGACATTCTGGTCGCCGGCTCGGTGGCCCTCGACCTCAGCTGCGACTACCTCGCCGACAGTGACGGCGACAGCAGCGACCCAACTCCCAAGCTACACACGTCCAACCCAGCCTCGATCGTGCCAACCATTGGCGGCGTCGGCCACAACGTTGCCCTGGCGGCACACCGCATCAGTCCGTCGACAAAGGTGCGGCTCTGCTCTCTCGTGGGCCAAGACATGTACGTTTACGCGCCCTTTAGCCTGCATTCTCAGGGCCACTCTCCCCAGTCTAACACGAGTAGAGCCGGCGCCACTGTCCTTTCTGCGATGCGGGACAACGGCCTCGACACGTCTGGCGTGCGGCAGCTTGGACCCGAGTATAACGCAGCACGGACGGCACACTACGTCGCCGTCAATGGCGCCGACCGCAACCTCATGGTGGCCATGGCGGACATGGCCATCTTTGGCAGCCACGGCCACCAGCCGCTCGCCGACTTCTGGGCCTCGGCCGTGGCCGCTGCGGACCCGCGCTGGCTGGTGGTGGACGCCAACTGGAGCGCCAGCGGGCTGCACAGCTGGATCGCGGCGGCACGGCAGCAGGGGTCGCAGGTGGCCTATGAGCCGGTCTCGGTGGCCAAGTCGGGACGTCTTTTCCAAGGTGCAGGTGGCACGTCTGCCTCTGGTGTCTTCCCCACCCCCCTCGTCGACCTGGCCGCGCCTAATCGCTACGAGCTGGCCGCCATGCATGCTGCCGCGCGCCGCCACGATTTTCTGCTCGACGACCCGCACTGGTTCCGCGTGATTGACGCGCTGGGCCTGGCCGCCGGCGCGCGCGACCGCTTCGTGCGCCTGACGTCGCTGGCACTGACGGACAGCGGCGTGCCGCAGCAAGCCGTGCAGCTACTGCCGTACATGCCGACGCTGGTGGCCAAGCTGGGCCACGAGGGCGTTCTGCTGACTAAGCTGCTGGCACGCGACGATCCGCTGCTGCAGGATGCTGCCGCTGCGCCTTACCTGCTGGTGCGTGCGCCGCCGCATCCGGCACCCGACAGCCCTTTCTTTCAGGACACCGAGACGGCCGTCGGCGGCATCTACATGCGGCTGTTCCCGCCCGTCGAGCAGGTGCCTGCTCCCGACGTCGTGTCGGTCAACGGCGTCGGCGACACGTTCCTCGGCGCGCTGGTCGGCGGCCTGGCGCAGGGGGGGCGCGTGGAGCGTCTCGTGGACGTGGCGCAGCGTGCCGCCGTGGTGACGCTGCGCAGCCACGAGTCCGTCGGCGCCGCCGTGGAGTCGCTCTCGGGGCAGCTGGCAGCGGCAGCACGACCGCATTCTGGCAGGTAGAACTCTACAGCAACAAGGAAGATTACGTCATCCGGGATTCTGTTCAGGGGGCAAACTGATGGCCGCCTCTCTTGAACAGCCACGATGAAACCGAATATGCGTCACCTGGCGTCACAGTGGCGATCATCAGCACATCCAACCAGTCCCGGTGCAGAAGACCACGACGAGGAAAAAACCCGGAATGCGTCGCAATACGCAGATAAGCAGACGAATAGCATCTGGCAATTCTCTCTCTTCAGGGTGTTGCTTGCCTTCCATCCAGCGAAAAGCACTTGACGAGACTTGTACGAGAAGAAAGGAACGTCTTGACCGAAACTGCTGTGTAATACGACACGCTTTTAGCTCATGGTGCTACCTCTTCATCCTCCTCGAACTCCCTTAACACCCCTGCTCAACCATGGCCTGCCCTATCTTGGGCCAGGATGCCGGACCGATGCAGGCCGGCTTTTCCGTGTTGGTCCTAGACGTCCTGTCTTTTCTTTGACCTATCCCGGTTGCTGGTCAACTCTTGTTTTTTGGGAGGAGGAACATCGGACTGGTCGCATTGAAACCAAGCAGCGTTTGGGGGTCATCGTTGAACGCTCTTTTTCCTTTGTGGTCCTCTCGCCTTGCCACCAACTTCCCTCGAACATCGTGGCCATCTTCCCCCCTTCTCTTGGCCCCTGCCGTCACCGTCATGCTGTTGCTTTTCTGGCCCCGGTAATCCTCCGGCTGGTCTAAACACCAGGGAGGAGGCAAACGTAAAAGCATGTTTGGGAATAGGGCTGGCAGCACCCATTTCTTGGGTCGTTTCTAGTCCTCTTAACCATCTCGCTGCCTCCTCCCTGTAGCCAGTTTTCGTTTTGCTTGTGGCAACATCCACGACAGCCTTGTTTGGCATCCGTCTCCATCTACTATGACCTTGCACACAGTACGGCCTTCATGGGCTGTCATTCTGCCGCTCGTGGCGTCTGTGGCCCAGGCACTTGACTTTGTCGTCGCCGGCGGCCAGGTATTCACGCCCGGCTTTGCCATTGTCGACGCACCACAGCCAGGCACACCATTAGGCGGAGGTAGGTAACCCTGGTCGGCAGTGCAGAGCGTGTTGTCGAAGCCAGTACTGACGGTGTAGACACCCTGCACGTCGCGCTGGACGTGACTGCCGATGGCCGCATCCCCCAGCCGGGCGAGATTGCCGACGACAGCCCGAGCCGCATCCACAACATCACCATCTTCCTGTCCAGCTACGATACGGGCCACAACTTCACCGTCAGCAACGGCACTGCCACCATCACGGCGTCGGCCGACGGCCGCACCGCCATCACCAGCGCCAGCCTCGGGCCCATCCTCGAGCAGGAGCCGGGCAGTACCGTCAAGCACGTCAACTGGGTGTGGCCCGACTGCCTCGTTGGCAACGGCCAGCCCATTGTGCTGGACAGCGCACGCGGCGTCTACAACGTCTCCATCCGTCAGAGCTTCCGCCTCAACAACGTCGACTACTACACCGTCTTCGACCTGCCCGTGTCCGTCACCAACCGTATTAGCGGCGACACGGACAAGGACGGCCGGCCACGCCCGCCGTGCGCCGCGCTCGACAACCCACTGCTGGCACCGGACCTGATCAACGCCACGGCCGCCAACGCCATCGGCGTGCTGTTTGCGCCGGGCGACGCGCGGCACGTCAACGTCATCGGCAACGAACCAGCCGCCACGGGCGACGGGCTGGGACCACCGAAGCCAACGGCCAAGGCACACGAGGGCCTGGGCAGCAGCGGTGCGGCGGGCGGGCGGGCAGCGTCGTCGGTGGCGGCCGCAGCGGCCTGGGCCGTTGCTAGTATGGTGGTTCTGCTTGTAGGCATGAGATGACGTGTTTGACAGGCAGCTTCGACGTGATACCCTTTGTTAATTTCAATATTTTGAGAGGCTTTTCTGATGCGTGCACTTGCAGCCTTTAGAGAAGGCTCGAACCATGCACATGCAGCCTTCAGAGAAGGCTCGAACTGTGTGTATTTGTCATCGCGTCGCAGGCTCAAAGTGTTTCGCAGCTTTGCACAGACCATTACACATGAGACTGCGGCCAATGAGAACATTGACCTTTCTTCCCCTGGCGGGTGGTGTCAGACGCGGGCGGCCAGAGAACTCCAAATGGTCTGATGTTTCCAGCGCCCTGAAGTCGTCAGTGTTCCCTCACAGCTTTGGGAGAAACCGGCCGTACTCCGTACTCCGTAAAGGACTAGCACCGCTAGTGCCCCTCTATTCTGCAACAGGTACCTCTCCACCAAATTTGCCGTGCCAGAGACCTTGCCATCGCCCGCCTGCGTCGCAGCGCGGCCCAGAGCTGTTCAAATCAGACCATGTCAGTCGATCCTCGTCAAAATCGAATGAACGCCGTGACATGACCCCCGCCGCCTCGTACGCCATTCCGCGCCGCCTATTCCGCACCGACTCGCCGCCCTGTTTTACGGCGTTTTGGCTTTCTTCTTCGTTCCCTTTCCTCGTAGACTCCTTCAGACTGTTTCTTCATTTGCATAATAGTACTCTACCCTTCTCTTTACTTCCTTTCTCTTTCCGTTCTCTCCACCGAAAAGCCGCCTTCCGCTTCACCTCAGTTGTGTCACGACCAACACTTCCGTTTGTACCCTTTCTCTCTCCATCCGATTTGCCTCGCGACTGGCTGCTCCTTCCTCCTCACATCCGAAGCCTTGTGAAGATTGCGATAAGCCACCGACGCCACTGTTCTGCTGCCCACATTGTCGCCCTTGTTCCACATTGTCGCTCTTGTTGGCTGCTGATAGGGCCCGAGCTGCAGTCGTTTCTGTGACATTTAACGACACTTCCAGCGCCCCAGCTCAGTCACTCCTGCCTCTTGCAGACACAGTCGCAGCTGCGCCTTCTGTTTCGGTCGTCCATCGCTTTCCTTCTTTCGGCCAATTGCAATTCTCTCGACCGAGTCCTGAGTCGTCCTTGCCGGCCTACCTCGACGTCCGCGACCGAGTCTACCGAGGCAAACTTGTCACGACTACATTTGGAAAAGTGTCACAACCTCTGCGGCCGTCCATTCTACGCCCCCATTCTACGCCCAAGAGCGTTTCGCTCATCCCTCCTCTCTCCCCCATTTCGATCCGAGAGTCTGACTCTTGGACCACCACCCAACAAGAATCGTGGCGCGAAGCGAAGCCTCTCCGGACTCCATGGCGCCGGCAGCCGTGAACAACATCGACATCGACATCGACAACGCCAATGACAACAACATCGAAAGCAGCACCACCAACAACAATGCCGATGACAGCAATGTCGGTGCTGACGTCGCCGACACCGTCGACGTCGCTATGGACGGTGTCGCGGCCACGAGCGTTGCGGCGTCCATGACGGCCGAGAGCTGTGTCGACCCGCTGACCATGCTGCGCAGCATGCCCGAGGCGCCTCAAGTGTGCCAGGTGTGTGTGGTTGGCGCCGGTCCGGCTGGCATGATGACGGCAGCCAATCTCGCCCGCTTCGGCATCAAGGTGCAGGTCATTGACGACCGCGCCGACCCTACACCCGTGGGCCGTGCCGACGGACTGCAGCCCAAGACCATTGAGACGTTCCGACAGATGCGCCTGGCCGACCCGCTGCTGCAGCGCGGGGTGCGCGTGTACGACATCTCCTTTTGGCGCGGCACCCCCGACGAGCAGCTGCACCGCTTGGGCCGCGAGGTCCACTACCCACCCGTCATCGACGTGCTCGACCCCTACATCCTGCTGGTGCATCAGGGCATGGTGGAGAGCCTGTTCCTGGAGGACCTGAAAAAGCGCGGCCTGGACGTGCGGCGGAATACGGCCTTTGAGTCGTACAGCGTTCTTGATACCAAAGACGGCAACGGTCCTTTGCAGATCAACTGCCGGACGAATGTGACCCAGGACCGGAGAACACTGTTGACACAGTACCTGGTTGGATGTGCGTTTCTGAGTCTACCTTTTTTCTCTTTCTTCTTTTTTCCTTTTTTTTCCTCAGATACTAACCCCCCTCAAGGCGACGGCGCACATTCCAAAGTACGCAAGAGCATCCCAGAGGCGAAGCCCGTCGGTATGTCCCAGCCGGCCGTTTGGGGTGTGCTAGACGGCGAACTCGACACCGACTTCCCCGATATCTGGTCCAAGACGCTGGTCTACCAACAAGAGCTGGGCTCCATCCTGATCATCCCTCGCGAGCGCAACATGACACGACTGTATATTGAGCTGAAGACTGGGCTAAAGGGTGACCGGCGCGAATATGGCCAGGATTTCGTCATGCAGCGGGCGCGCGACATCATGGCACCCTTTTCGGTTCGCTGGAAGTACATCGAGTGGTTTGGGCGCTACCAGATTGGCCAAAGGGTAGCCAGCCGCTTCTGCGATAACCGCTACCGCGCCTTTCTGGCAGGCGATGCCAGCCATACACATTCGCCAAAGTCGGCACAGGGCATGAACACGTCCATGCACGACGGCTGGAACCTGGCGTGGAAGCTCAACTTTGCCGTGCGCGGCCTGGCCAAGCCCGTTCTGCTGGAGAGCTACGAGCAAGAGCGCCGGAAGATTGCGCTCGATCTGGTAAACTTTGATTATGAGCATGCGAACCAGATTGCTGGCGGCGACGCGGTGGCCTTGGCCGAGAACTTCAAAACCAATGTACGCTTCATTTCCGGCATCGGCGCCGAGTACGGGGAGAACGCACTCAACATGGTGGACGCAGAGCATACCACATGGGTCATGGGAGACGCGAAACCCGGCTGCTTGCTACCGCCGGCCAAGGTGACACGGTACCTCGACTCCAACCCCGTCGACATCCAGTTAGACATCCCCATGCTGGGCCAGTTCCGCATCTACCTGCTGATGTGGGACGTGCACCAGTCGCGCGTGTTCCTGGACACGTTCTGCGAAGCAATCGCCTCGCAGGACTCGCTCATCAACCGGCTGTCGGCAGCGGCCAAAATCTCGTACGGGCTGCAGCCGCGCTTGCCGGCGCCGGAGGACATATACCAGCGGCCAGAGCGGTACACTGCCATCAGCCACCTCTTCACCTTTGCTCTGATCAGTACGTTTTCTCTTCGTGTTGTGCGTGACTTTGACGACCACGGCTAACAAAACAAAAGCGACCATGCCCAAGAGCGAAATCGAAATTGCAGATCTGCCACCACTGCTGCAGAACAGCCGGTGGACGTTCTATCTGGACGACGTGCCGGAGCTGGACACGCGGGGATCGCTGTGCACCAACAAGTGGCTGGGCAGCCTTGGGCCGGGTGAGGTATCGATTGTCAACGTACGACCGGACGGCTATGTGGGATCCATTGGGCGGTGGGACTCGAGCATTGACGAGTCGGGCGTGAAGGCGGCGCGGTGGCTGGACAAGTACTACGACCGCTTCCTGCAGGTGCCCAGCTGAGACGCACGCAGAAGCAGGCGATATGGTGCATTTAGGTGGGCAATCCAAACGGGGGATGGCCGACTTGACACCTGACCCTTGACTGTTCGCCATGACAGCAGAGAGAAGATGTGGGTTTGGGCCACATGTATATACGTCTCAGCAGCGCGGCGTTCGGGAGCGAGACAACGTCATCTTTTGCGAATCTGTGTATCTGAATTGATCAGTTGACAATGTGGAGGTAGTCACATGCTCTCATGGCCGCAACGCGGCTTCTGCCTGCGAGAAATGGCACGTCGTGGACAAACTGCTCTCCCTCAGGAAGGTGCCGATTGCGGCGGAAGCAAGAAGCTGTGTGTTTGACAATGGTGACCTCAAACGCAGGTACTCTGAGCAACAGCTTCGCCAGAACAAGACGGTGCCTGTAGCGGAAGGAGCCATTGACCAATGAGCAGTAAAATGCTGGTGAGAACATACGTCGTGGGTATTTCTTGGCAACATGTTAGACTACAGGCAGCTTCGTTATGCTTTAGCGTGTAATAGACGCTGTACGGAGTATGATACGGACGCAGCATTGTGTGCCGCCCGACTAAGATTATTCCGTGCTCCCAACAAAATCCATCATCGACACCCAGCAACAGTCAGCTCGCCCCGTGTCTTCAGGGTCATTGAACGTCTCTTCTCACCGTTTTCTCTCGCCGCCTTAGGCTTTGGCACAGCCGTGCACTAGGCCAAGTGTCCCCTACCCGCTATCTCAGGTACAAGATACACTTGTGGACCCTCGAACTGCTTCGGAGCCTTTTGCCCCTAAGAAAACGGCGGTGAACGCGTGTTGGGAATTTGGCGGCAGTTCGCTCAGCCCACTCAACCTAAATTGATCAAGCTAATTTGCAGGCAGCCCGTTCTCGCCATCTCCCTTTTTGGGCCCAGTTTCTCTCCTTCTCCTTTCCTTTCTTTTTTCTTCTCCTTCTCCTGCCACTTTCTCAACCTCGCCGAACCGTCAATCTCCCGTCTGCCTTCGTCTGCCAACTTCCACGACGCTCCTAACTCAACAGTCCCTGCCCATTTGCCCACGATGGCCACGCGTCCCGAGAACATTGGCATCAAGGCCATTGAGATCTACTTTCCCAATCAGGTGGGTGCCTAAATAACGTCGGAGGCACCAGCGTCCTTTCCACGTTTCCTGTGCATGTGTTTGTGCTCTCCGAATACACGGCGCTGCAAAGCTCTGGCTGTTGTCGTCGTCAGCTTCCCCTGTCCCCCACGCCTCTGCACATTCTACCCCACCAAACGTCGTGTGTCTCGTAGACGACGATTGGTAGCTCCTTGAGCTACAATCGCACGACGAACCACAACACAAGCTACAAAGTGCCTCGCGGTTGGCTATCTGCTGTTACACTCTGCTGTCACTATCTACTACCTGCTCGGTCATAGCTAATTCGTCTTCTATTACAGTATGTCGAGCAAGCAGAGCTCGAAAAGTTTGACGGTGTCAGCACCGGCAAGTACACGATTGGCCTTGGCCAGACCAACATGAGCTTCTGCGACGACCGCGAGGGTATGTCTACAGCATCTACGGGTGAATGTGCGCATGCTGACAGCTCCAGACATCTACTCGTTTGCCCTGACGGTGACCAAGAACCTGATTGACAAGTACAACATCGACACCAAGTCCATTGGCCGCCTCGAGGTCGGCACCGAGACCATTCTCGACAAGTCCAAGTCGGTCAAGTCGGTGCTGATGCAGCTGTTTGGCGACAACACCAACATCGAGGGTGTCGACACGGTCAACGCCTGCTACGGCGGCACGAATGCTGTCTTCAACGCCGTCAACTGGGTCGAGTCCAGCGGCTGGGACGGCCGGGACGCCATTGTCGTGGCCGGCGACATTGCGCTGTACGCCAAGGGCAACGCTCGGCCCTCTGGCGGCGCCGGCGCCGTTGCCATGCTGATTGGTCCGAATGCGCCCGTCGTTGTAGAGCCCGGTCTCCGCGGCACCTTTATGGAGCACGCCTACGACTTTTACAAGCCCGACCTGACCAGCGAGTATCCTTATGTTGACGGCCAGTACTCCATCACCTGCTACACCCGCTCCCTGGATGCCTCCTACCGCGCATACAACGCCCGCGAGGCTGTCCTAGCTCGCGCGAACGGCGCAAACGGTACCAACGGCGCAAACGGTGCCAATGGCCACAGCACAGACGGTCTCCCGGCCAAGTCGCCGCTGGACCGTTTCGACTACGTTGCCTTCCACGCACCGACCTGCAAGCTGGTGGCCAAGTCGTACGCCCGCCTGCTGTACAACGACTACCTCGCAGACCCCGAGAACCCCGCTTTCGCCGACGTCCCCCCCGAGCTGCGGGACATGCCCTACGAGAAGTCGCTGACGGACAAGGCTGTTGAGAAGACCTTCCTCGGGCTGACCAAAAAACGATTCCAAGAGCGCGTCAGCGGCGGCATCCAGGTGGCCACCAACGTCGGCAACATGTACTGCGGCAGCGTCTGGGGCGGTCTGGCCAGTATCCTTGCGCACGCGGACTCGGCTGCGCTGGCGGGAAAGCGCATCGGCCTGTTCAGCTACGGCTCGGGTCTGGCGGCCAGCTTCTGCTCTTTCCGCGTCCGGGGAAGTACGGAGTCTATTGCCCAGACCCTGGACATTCCTGCGCGCCTAAAGGCTCGTCGTGCAGTGCCTCCGGAGAGCTACGATGCTGTAAGAATGTCTTCTTTTTTCTTTTCCCTCTTTTTTCTTTCCCTCTTTTTTCTTTCCCTCTTTTTCCTTTCCCTCTTTTTCCTTTCCCTCTTTCCTTTCCCTCCTTTCTTCCCACCTTTTTCCTTATTTGTCTCATACTCACAATCCAGATGTGCGAGCTGCGCCATAAGGCGCACCTCCAGAAGGACTTCAAACCCGCGGGTGAGGTGGCCAACATCGCCAAAGGCGTCTACTACCTCGAGGAGATCGACAACAAGTTCCAGCGCAAGTACGCCATCAAGGCATAGGCAAGACACTAGGCCAACCGAGGCGAAGCATGGCCAATTTTTGGTGGTATCTCGTTTGCCAGGGGATCGTTCGTTCGCGGACGCGCCCTTTTTAGCACTGGAGTGCAGACATCGTTATAACGGACGCGGCGTTGACATTGCTTTTCCGACGTTCTGCTCGTCTTCTGATTATCGTTGACGTTCGCATCATTCGACAAGTGGCCATAGAAAGGCCGCTGGGAGGAGGCATACGCGAAGCATGGGCATATAGACGCTCACCATTAATACAGCAGGCCGCAGGGGCCGCAGGAATGTACATACCGATAATATACGAGCACGTCTCGGAGGTTTAATAAGAGTAAAGAGGCAGGTGTTGAAGAAAACTGTCTGCGGAGTATGCTCAAGCAAAGTACAGCGTCCTTGTGCATGTGCAGCCACTAAAACTCAGGGAGCTCCGCTGTAAATCGGCCCGTGCCAGCTCCTAAAGCACAGGCACAAACCACCACACCCTCTGGCGAGCTTCATCTCCGAAAGACGGAAAACCCGCACCAAACACACTCTCGACCGCGACGAAAAATGACCGACGACACAACATCAGCGCCGTGCCCGACCGAGCGACGTTCCCATCCATAGACTGCGACGACCAGAATCTCTTCGAGCTCCCCTCCCACTGCGCCCCACCATGGGCCAGCCGGCGCTGGGGACCCTGCGGACACGCAACGTGCTGCTGGCCGGCGTGGCCGCCTTTGTCGCGTGGGGCTATGCAACGCACTGGTTCCCGGCCATCCGCTTTGCGGGCCACGGCTTGGTGGCTGGCGCACTGCTGAGCCTGGCAGGCCTACTGGCGTTTACCGTGCTGGTGACGGTCCCGGTGGGCGGCGACCAGACGACACGGCACGGCCAGCAGCAACGGCATCCTCCGCGCGCGGCGGCCTTCTTGTCGCCGTCTGCCTGGGCCCGTGCCTGCGCTGCCTTTGAGGCCCAGCGCCGCGCAGCCCAACATGCACCGCCCGGGCCCCTCTATGCACCGATGCCGCGCGTCTCGGCGGCTCTCGACACGCTGCTGGCGGGCCTGCTGCGGCAGAACGTGCGCGCGTGGTACGACAAGCTGGGGCGTCCCAGCGTTCTCTCTTCAGACTCGGACTGCGGCGCCGACCCCGGCGCCGACCCAGGTCCCGACCCGCTCTTCCCCCACGCCGTGGACATGGCCGTACGAGGCGCGCTGGGCCGGCTGCGGGACCGACTCCTCGCCGTGGACGACGTGGTCGAGGTGCTGACGAGCCGGCTGGTGCCGCTGCTGACGGCACACTTCCACGACTTTGCCGAGGCGGAGCGCGCGGTGCGCGGGCGCAAGCTGAACCGGTCGGTGACGGAGTCGGACGAGCTCGACCTGGCCATTGCGGCAAAGTACAAGGAGGTGCGGGCAGCCAGGCAGGGTGGGGGGGACCGGGACAAGAGCCATGGGCTGCACCCCGGCGCCGAGCTATCCTACTCCGAGGCTGGCTCACGCACCGTGCAGCAAGAGTATCTGCGGCGGCTGGTCGGCGACCGCCTGCTGCCGCAGCTGCTGCCCCCGGGCTTCCTGGCCAGCCGGCCCGTGGCGGCGCTGGTGCGCGAGATTGTGGCGTGTGCCGTGATGTACCCGCTGCTGCAGCTGCTGACAGATCCGGACACGTGGAACCAGCTGATGGAGAACTATGGGCGCACGGTGCTGCAGGACCGATCGACGGTGCGGCGGCTGCGCGCGGCGCTGGACCAGCACGCGTTCTCGGGGCCGGCCGTGCGGGGTGGCGGCGGAGGCGGAGGCGGTGGCGGTGGCGGTGGCGGTGGCGGAGGACGGTTTGCGGCGTCGTCGCGGGACGTGGCACGAATAAATGGAGCCGGTACGGGTCCTACTTCTGCCGGCGCCGACGCTGGATCTGGTGCTGGCGCTGGAGCTGCTGCCGGACGAAAACCGTCCTCCTCCGGTGCCACAACGTCCTCTGGCAGCCAGGCACCCGCCGTCGCCTTTCCACGCCTGGCGCAGGGAGACAGCGAGCGGCGTTTTGAGCGGTTTGTGCGGGCCGTCCGTCAGGTCAACAACCTGTCCGATGCGCGCCGCTTCCGCAGCGAGGTGGCAAGCCAGCTGAAGCGCGACTCGCAGCAACACCAGCAGCAGCAACAACAACAACAGCAACAACAACAAACAGACCCGGATCAGACGGTGTATCTGCGGCGCCTAGAGATGGCCAAGCGCCTACTGGACCAGAAGGTGTCGTACCTGGTGGCAGGAGGAGACAGCCGGCATGGGACCCTCAACGGCAGCGCCGGCCACGGCCATGACAGTGCAACTGCCTCCAGTACCGGTCTGGATGGCATGCCCCCACGCTCCGGCACACCTGTTGGCGGCGTCGGCGTCGGCGGTGTCAATGACGGCATCCACGGTCCCTTGGGCGGCGCAGGTACGCCCACGGTGTCGAGGCTTGAATCCGCCAGTCTCGCCGACTTGCTGCGCGATGCGTCTGGCCTGTCGTACTTCATGGAGTACATGGACCGGCAGCGGGTGCTGCCACTGGTGCAGTTCTGGCTGGTTGTCGACGGCTTCCGCAACCCGCTCGAGGAAGAGGAAGACGACGACGAGGACGACGAAGACGAAGACGAAGACGAAGGCGACGGTGCCGATGGCAAAAGAGCGGCGACCGTCCCTAGGTCGTCTGCCCCTTGGACCGAGGCCGACCGGCTCGACCTCGCGCAAATCGACCAGGCCTACCTGTCGCGTCCAGAGCTGCACATCCCGCCAGCGTCACGGCGCGCCGTGCGCGTCTTTTTAGAGGCCGGCACCGGCGCCACGACGGAGCAGTACCACCGTGCGCGACGGGCTATTCTGCGCTGCCAGCGGGCCGTGCTCAACGAGATGGGCGCCAAGTACTTTTCCGCTTTTAAGAAGTCGGACCTCTTCTACAAGTGTCTGGCTGCCGAAGAGGCTGCCGAGCAGGCCGCCGCCGCGCAGCGCCAGCGGCGGCAGGCGCAGCGGCGGTCCGTCCCGGCGCTGGAGCGGACATCGTCGCTGCCACCGCCGCGCGCGGCATCGCCGGCTGTGGCCACAACGGCGAGCGCGCTGTCCACTGCTCATGCGTCGTCCAGCAGCCGACTGGCGCCGCCGTCGCGTCCACAGCACCAGGAAGACGGCACGTTGTTTGGGCGACGTTCCCTAGACGGTGTCCGGGGCGGCAGCAGCAGTAGTAGTCACGGCGGCAGCAGCGGCCACACGACGACCAATACGCCGCTGTTCGGCGACGACGACGACCTGTTTGCGACGCCGACTTCGGCAACGAGCAGCACCCGCCACGCGCCTTTCCGAAACAGCAGTGTCTCCAACAGCACGAGAAACCTGGTCGCAGCAGGCACCACAGGCGGAGGTGACCCCATGGCGGACTCGGTGCAGAGTCTGGGGGCGGACAGTTCGGGCGAGCCGGACACGAACGTGGTACAGGCGGTCGAGGAGGCACTGACGACCATCATGGAGGACCGGCGGCCGACGACGGCCGAGGACCTGCGACTGTCGTTGTTCGGCAGCGAGGAGGACGGCGTGACGGACGGCGGCAGTGGCAGCATCTTCTCGGGCATCGACATTGACGGGAGTGCTGTGGGTGGCGGCAGCAGAGAGAAGGATAAGACCGTCAGCCCACGCGGGTCGCTAGACGCCCAGCGCACGGAGAGCACGCCTGGGTCGTCGGGGCGGAGCAAAGAGGCGGGTCCCGGCCGAGCCCATGCGCTGCTTCTGCACGGCGACGGCGGCAAGCCCAGTCTGGCGTCGCTGGGGCTAGTCAGCGCGGCGTCGCGGATCGGCGTCTTTGACGACGACGACCTCTTTGGCGACGACCAAGCCAAGTATCTGTCGGACGACGAGGACGCCACGGACAGCCTCGCCGGCAGCGGCGTGATCGACGTGGTTGTAGAGCCCAGTGCCGGCAGCGGCGGCGGTGGTGGTGGTAGCGGAGGAGGAGGACACGGCCACAGCGACGACGTGCACGAGGCGGCACCAGGTGATCTGGGCCTGGCCGAAGCCATTGCGGCGCTCAGCGACGACATTGCGCGGCTCCAGGCACAGGACGCCGTCGTGGACTCGCTGCTGCGCAAGGCGGAGCTGACCAACAACACGGCAGAACTGCGCATCCTGCGCAAGTCGCGGGCCAGCCTTCAGCGCGAGATCCGCCGCAAGGAACTGCAGCGCCAGCAGTACGCGCTACAAGAGACGGACAACAGCCTGTACGGGCGGGCCACGGTGCGGCTGACGGGCGTCCAGACGGGGCGCGAGGAGGCCACGGGCAAGGAGTACGCGCAGTACGTCATCGAAGTGTCACGGCGGCAGACGGGGCCCGGCGAGGCAGACGAGACCCCCGCTGGAGCGACCGCCTCCGCCTCGTCCTCTCCATCACCTCCGCCGGTCGCATGGACGGTCCTGCGACGGTACAGCGCGTTCTGGGCACTGCACCAGCGCCTGCGCGAACGCTACCCGTCGGTGCGCGCGCTCGACTTCCCGCGGCGCCGCGTCGTCCTCAACAAGCTGCAGGGCGACTTTCTGCAGAAGCGTCGCGCCGCCTTGGAGCGCTACCTGCGGGCGCTGCTGCTGCTGCCAGACGTGTGTCGCAGCCGCGAGCTGCGCGCGTTCCTGTCGCAGCGCGCCATTGCGGCAGCAGGGGGAGGCGTCGGGGGCAGCGGCGGGGACGCCGGAGCGTCGACTACGACTGGCTTTGACGACCGGCGCGACGTCATCTCGCGGCTCTACTCGTCCGTGGCCGACGGCATGGAGGATCTGTTGGGCAGCATCCCGGTGCTGGACCAGCTGTCGGCGGCGGGCCAGAACCTGATTGCCGCGGCGGCCAGCCAGCTGCAGCTGGGGGGGGCTGCTACGAATGCGAACACTACGAACACTACGAACAACAACAACAGCAACAACCGTGCTGCCGCGACGCCCGCTTCCGTCTCCGCCGAGGCGGCGGCCGAGCTGGCGGCCGTCACCGCCACGGCAGCAGCAGCGCCGTTTGTGAAGCCCATCTGCGACATCTTCCTCGAGGTATTCGAGCTCAACCGCAGCAACAACTGGCTGCGCGGACGCGCCGTCGTCGTCGTGCTGCACCAGCTCCTGGGCGGCACCATCGAGCGCAAGCTGCGCGAGAACGTACGCACGCTGCTGCAGGAGGAAGAGTCACTGGTGCGCTACATCGCGCTGGTGCAGGCGGCGCTCTTCCCCGGCAAGGACGCGCCGCCAAAGAAGCCTCGTTCGGCCAGCGACAAGGCCCACACGCGGTCCGAGGCCGGGCTGATGCTGGCGACGCTGGTGCCGGACCTGGCGGGTAGCGTGGTCGGGCGCGACAACGCGGCGGCGGCCAGTCGGCGGATCTTTGCGACGTTCAACAACAGTCGATTGAAGTGAGTCCATCTCTGCGTTTTCCTTTCCTCTCCCTCTCCCTCTCCCTCTCCCTCTCCCTCTCCCTCTCCCTCTCCCTCTCCCTCTCTTCTCTGTTTCGCGCCTCTAACGTTGCAGTGCCCATCTTGTAATGACGATTTTGGACGAGGCGGTCGACGTATTGTTTGGACAGGCGTGATGCATAGCAAGGCGTTTGGACGGTTTCTTTTTGTATCACCGTGGTCTCAGACTCTCAGTAGAGAATTTTGACACGTCTTTTGCCTGCGTTTATGTTCCTTCCTTCTGCCTCTGAAGTGATTTCCTCTTGCTTTCCTCCTCCGTCCAATCACCTGCTCCCAATCGCCAAATCGTGTGACAGCCCATGCACCGCCTCGGCGGCTGTATCGTCACAGCTGCTAAAACCTCGCAGCCTTTTTGGTCTTGTCTCGTTTTGCTCACCCGTTCTCTCCGTCTCGTTGTTATTGGGCCGTCGTCGCCGTCGCAAAGCCCCCGCTTTTCTCGTTGCCCAACCACACCTCTTTCCTTCCATCCTCATCCCACACATCCCACTCTGGTCGTGTCTGAGAAGACAGTGAGGAGCAGCCAGCTGTAAATGCCCCCTCTTTCCTCCTGTAAAATGCATAACCCTCCGCCAGGAAGGAACGAAGAACGTGTCGCCTGACTGCTCACCCCGGCTCCTTCCCGTTTCTATGCCCAGTCTTGCCTCCCGGCCATTTTCATTTTCCTCTTGCTCGCTCTTCCCCTTTCCCCCATCTCTGCTTCTTATTCTCCATTTTTATTCCTTCTCTCGTATCCGACTCAATCTCCACGACTCCTCTTGTCTCTCAACGACCTCTCGCCATCGAACGCGCCGTTTTGTGCCTCACGTCGCTTCTTCCTAACAGCTGCCCTCCGCCTTCAGGACCCCTGCCCCCTGGTCGATCTTAGCTCCCATGAGCTCTTTTTAGGCGTCTCGCTTCCCGTCCGAGCTTTTCTTTTCTTTCGACCTTCTGACCGTTCTTTCTCTTTTCGCTTTTCTTTTGCTCCCTCTACTCCAGCCTCCAGTCTCGTTGAAGCACGCCTTTCGTCTTTCCTCTGCTCGTTTTACACGTACTACGACCTCCTCTTCCTCGTCCTTCCAGCATCTGCGCCTTTGATCTATTGCCTTTTTCCCTTGTCCCTTCGTCTCCAGCGTTTCGCGACCGCTTCTTTGCAATTTCCTACGCTTTGCAGCTCAACAGCATCTCCTCCTTCAGCCACCCTCGCTATGTCCACGGCAACGGGCCCCGTCTCCTCGGCATCCGCAGCGCCGCTGTCCCACCCGCCAGCAAACGAGGTATCCAGCACTCGTCTCTATCTAGGAAACCTGCCGCGAAATGGTATCTCCATCACTCTCTCTCTCTCTCTCTCCAGGGACCTGGCTAATGCATCCTCCTTGTCTCTCCAGTCACAAAGGCCGATATTGAAGCCCATTTTGGCAAGCATGGAACTGGCGAAATCCTCGAAATCAAACTCATGAACGGCTTTGGCTTCATCGAGTATAAGGATGCAATGGATGCCCGCGACGTGGTACCTGGTAAGATGAAACTGCCATCCACGATCGTCGTCCCGTTACGGCCTCGTGCATCCATTCCACTCTGCTAACAAATCCAGCTTACCGTATGTTTGGATTTGGATCTTCGGATGGTCGGCCCCTTAAATCTCGCCTATTGCGAACAACCGCTTCCGCCCCAGCAAGTTCACTAACCGGCGGGCCGCAATCCCTCCCATATAGATGGAACCTCTTTCATGGGTGAGCGACTCACCGTCCAGTTTGCTCGTGGCTCGCGCGTTAGCCGCGAAGGCGCCGTCGCCGCCGGTAGCGGCAACTACACTCACCAGGAACGCGCTCCGCCTCGGCCCCGGCGCACAGCCCACCGCATGACGGTCGCGGGGCTTCCAAACGACACGAGCTGGCAGGTCCGTACACCCCGTCGATTTATCTCTTTTTTGTCCCTCGATGAGCTATGTCTCTCTTTCTATTCTCTTTCACTGCCAACCCCAGCCTTGGGGAAAATGTGACCTGAAGATACACACCCGGTCCGTCAGGATGAGATGGGATGAGGGAGAGCGGGAGGCAGGGGAGGCAGATCGCCAAGGACAGTTGGCTACCAAATCTTACCATTTGGGTATCCGGCCATACAGAGCCCGAGCCCATTCTTGGACCAACACCGGCATCATCCGTTTTGCTGCCCTCTTACTCTCTGTCCACGGCTCTACTGTCTCCCTCGCCTTCCTCGTCTTCCTCGTCTCCTCCCCTTTCTGTCTCTCCCTCTCTCGCTAGCAACTCTGGATGCGGACTGGTGGGCTGGCTGACTGGTGCTTCTGGCAACGGACTCTCTGGCTTGGTTTTCCAACCGTTTCTCGTATTGTCCCGCTTCCCCTCTCGCTCTCTCGTTGGCTTGGCTTTCTGGATCCTTTCACCTTCCGCTTCCCCGGGCCGTTCATGTGCTACATGAACTGCACTACTCCTTGCATTCGCTGCACAAGCAGAAGATGATACCACTGGTCCTCATCACAGTAGCGCAACATTCCAGGATCAGTCAACTTACATGGACTCTGGACTACAGGATCTCAAAGATTTCGCCCGCCGGTCGGGCCTGGATGTGGTTTACTCGGAAACCAGCCGGTCTGGAGAAGGGTGAGTGGACCAGTCCTCATCCCGCCCTTTCAGGACAGCCGTCATATTGACCACAGCCCAGCACTGTTGAATTCGAAACGGCCCAGGACCTCGCGACCGCCATTGAGAAACTGAACAACACTGAGTTCAAGGACAAGGTCGTCGTGTGCACAGCCAGCGTAAGTCAACCCCCACTTCCCCGTCCCTTTCGTGGCGTCTTCTTCTCATAGGTCTCAGCCCTACACGGAATTCCAGCCTCGTGACGGACGTGCCCGGTCACGCTCTCCCCACGGCCGAAGACCATATATGCCATCCCGAGACGAGTACGGCCGCCGCGCTCCTCTACCGATGCGTGGCGGCTACAGCCCTCGCCGTGATGGCCCTGGCTATCGTGACAACTACCGTGACCGCAGCCCTCGCCGTGAATACTACGATGACCGCATGCGTTATCCCTCGCCACGCCGTATGCCCATGGACGATTATCCTCCGCCGCCACCACGCCGTTATGACGACATGTATCGCCGAGACTACCCCCACGCCGATCCGTATATGAATCGGCCCCCCTACGACCGAGCGCCCCCGCCGCGGGATTTTACTTCGCGTGATCCGATCTATCCTCGAGCCAGCGGCTATCCGCGTGAATACGACAACCGCCGCTATTACTAGCAGCCTCGTCGAGTCGGCAGTTCGCCTCCATCTGCGGCCTACATACTTGCTCCCCTATAATATTGGTGCTTTGGGCCAAGTGGTCTACAAATCCCGGAACGATTGATATGGAACGCTCATGTGAAGCTCACTTGTCCTGTGGTCAGACATCCCCTCGATCTCGAATCTCGAAATAGGCGGGCAGACGCATGAGAGGAAATCAGGCAGACGGGCATGTTCGGTGTCTCAACACTTTCTGCAGCATTTCCTTTTCGGTGCTCCTCTCTCTTGTTTTATGTCTATTCGAGACGTAGGGCGTCAGCAAGCGGTAAAGCTACCTTTGCTACGAGCGTCTACGGAAACTTTTACCAACCGAGTGCCCTTAAAGGCCCTCCCAACCCCAAAAAAGCAAAAAAACTGTGCTACGGATAGCTCAGGAGAATTGGAAAATCACGTCTGACAAGTTGTCAATATCCCCAGGTTCTTGTCCATTTTGTTTTTGTCTTGATCGTCCTTGTTCAATATGCAGCTGGCAACTTTTTAGGTATAACGAATGACGAATTTTGGATTTTAGGAGAACCATCCTAGCGTTTTTTACTGTTGTTTTGGCCCTTTCTTCACGGACTGGTATACTTGTAGTTGTACCGCTTCTTTGCTTCGGCCAGAAAAGCCTGCGTGGCCTCATAGCTCTTGCGGCCTTCCTCGGTGGCTAGACGCTGCTCCAGCTGAGAGTCCAGCATCGTTGAAGGCTTGGGCACGGCCATGCCACGCTTGACGGCGGGGCGCTCCGAGCAACGTGCAACCCAGGCTGTGACGTGGGGAAAGCGCGACATGTCGGCGCCAGAGGCGCCAGCCATGCTGGCCCAGCCGAGGAAGGCCATGTCGACGATGCTGTACTTGCCGGTACCGGCGCCAGCGACGTACTGGCGCTTGGGCAAGCCGGACGTTCCGGGAGTCGTGCCGGCCAGGTGGGCGTCGAGGATGCCGTAAACGCGCTCGGTCTCGCCGACGAAGCGCTGCACAGCGTAAAAGTCCTGCTTGTCGGCGGCAAAGCGCAGGAAGTGGCCGGCCTGGCCCTGGATGGGACCGACGTGGCCGTGGAACCAGGCCATCCAGGACTCGGCGCGCGTCAGCTCGTCGAGCTCGGTGGCCGGGTCAAAGAAGAAGAGGCGCCGCGTGTCAAAGCGGCGCGCCAGGTAGTTGAGGATGGCGAGGCCCTCGAAGACGGCGAGGCCGCCGCGGTCGTGGTCGACAATGACGGGGATGCGGCCGTTGGGGTTGAGGGCCGTGAACCAGGGCTCCTTCTGAACATTGGTGCCAATGTCGATCGTCTGCACGGTGTAGTCGAGACCGTAGGCGTCGCGCAGCTCTTCGAGGAAGATGGACGCCTTGTAGCCATTCGGAGTGTCTGGTACGGGGTCTATGTCAGACAAGAGAGGGATACTAAGTGTAGGAGGTGGTTGGAGTGAGTCTCACTCAACGTCAAGAGCTCAATTCCCTTTGTGGCCTTGAGGCCGGTGGGGCGCTCTTCTGCTTTGGCAGCCATTCTGGGCAGCGAAGACGACAGCAAGCGGAGAGAGGTTGAGCGGCCAACTGTTGGTTTGAGCGAGCGCGACTCGTGGAGGTGGTGAGCGAGGAGCAGTTGCGCCGAGGTGGCGGAGGCAGGGCAGTGGTGGTGGAGTGTCCGACGAGCCGACGCGTTAAGATGAATTGGTTGCGCAAGACGCCGAGGAAGCATCGAAGCAACGGCGGTAGCCATGGCCCGGTACTTTTATATATCGGTGGTGGGCGCCTGGGAAGGAGGAGAGCTCGGAGGTGTCTGCTTACACATTCTTGCCTTCCAACGCTTGTTGCAATGACGTTTGGAATCTTTGTGAAATTTGTAAGCAAGTCTACCACAAAAGGCCAAAGAGCTTTGAAAGCATTTCTGTCTTGATGGAATCACAGGTCTAGACGACATTTATTTTATTGTTTTTTACCCATCTTCGTTTGGGGAGGGCTTATGTCCTGCTCAGCCGAGCCGCATTTCTCCTGCCTTCTCAGTATTTTTTGCCCTGCACGCGGATCGGATGGCACTCAGTGTTGTAGACAAACTCCTGCGTGTTATCCGCCTGGACCTGGTACGCGGCGTCGTCCGCCTGGATCAGGAAGCTGTACTTGAGCACCTCGGCAAACCAGAAGCTTTCCTGGAAATCCTGGAAGCTGCCGCCACCCGCTGCATTGACATTGTTAATGGCACTGTAACCGACGCCGGCTGAGCATGTCTTGTTGATGGCCAGGAACGCCTCCCACGCCCATTCCTGGTACTTGGTATCGCCGGTTGCGCGGTAGGCGTAATAGTAACTCTCGATGACCTCTGGCCGGAGCACGTACTGCCCATCCTGGATCCAAAAGCCGGCTTTTTTGAAAAAGGCTGCCTGGTCGGCCGGCGGCGCTTTGTTGTTCGACGAGTTCGTTGACGACAGGCGGCCATCGTCCTGCCAACGGAACGTCTCAGGGCCTATCCCGGTGGTGGTCGCGGTGTAGGTCTCGTAGCATGATGCGGTCAGGTTCAGTCCAAATTCAATGTATTTCGGCTCGTTGAGGATCAAGCCGCCGAGGATGATATTTCCGCCGTCGAAGCACGCCACTGTGTCCCAATCGTCAGTAGGTAGGCATTATGGGAATGGGGAGAAAGAAAAGCACACGGGTGACCACATACAGTGCTGTGAGATGAAAACCGGCGTTTTGCCGGAAAACATGGCCAGATAAGTAAGGTCGGGCCGCGACAGAGGGTGCGAAGGAAGATACTTCATTGAGGACTCGACAGCCAAAACCCAGCGGTCCTTGTACGAAGCAAAGCGAACCGGATCGTAGATGTACATCTTGAGGAGATATTCGTAGAAACTATCGTCGCCGCCAACCCAGCCGCCTGTGCCGTCGAGGAATTGGCCGTTGGTGATGTTAACATTCGTGCCAATAAGACCTGGGAACGGCTCAGCCAGTGCCTGAGGCTGCGGTTTTAGCAAGTAGCTCTCGCCCTTCTGCGACAGTTGACCGTACTGGGGGTTTCCAGTCAAGTCAGAGAGACGCGTCCATTCCAGCACGAGCGTGCCGATCGTGGCAATGCCGTTGGTCAGCGATCCGTTACGGCGCGGCGGGCTGAACAGGATGTCGTTGTCGGGCACGCCAGACGGCGTGTCAAAGGCCACCTTGAGGTTATCGGCCAAGTGTTTGGCCTGGCTCAGCACGGTGTCGAGCTGTGTCTGGTTGCTGACCAGCTTCTTCATGGGACCATTGAGCAGATCGTAGCCCGAGATAAGTCCACCAAGGTAGCGAATTGTGGTTTCGAAAAGTGAGATGTCGCCGACGGCCTTGTCAAAATTGATATTCTCGATATGCGCAAGGATCTGCTGCACGACCTCCTGGTTCCCCATCACAGCAGCTGTCGAGAGGGCGTCAACGGCACTTGCGCCCCAGCCATTGCTGTGCAGGCGGAGGTCAGTCTAGTGGTTCTTGCAACGGATGAGAAGCAGAAAATATGGAGAACGAGTGCGTACCGGTCATCCGAGTAGCTTTTTGTTATCGGGCGCAGTGAGTCGTGAGGGAAGGCATATTTGTAGTATCCATCCCAGCTCTTCTGGAAGGCGGCCTTGACTGCGGCCACGCGGTCGGGATGGGCCACATATGCCGGTTTGGAGGCCCGGCGAGTCGGGCTAGCGTTTGCTGGTAAAGCAACGGCACACAGGGTGCAGAGGCCAGCGAGTGTATTCAGCATATGCATCTTGCGTGTTGTGGCAAGGGAGAGGAACAGGTTTAGGGGAAAGGATGAGAAAGAAGGAAAGAAGCAGGGGACATTTGTCCGTAGATAAATCTCTGGCAGATCACACAAAGTCCAAAGGAGTGACAAGACGAGTAAAGAAATGGATGACGACGTGAAGGAGAGACAACCTGACGGAGATGGGCAAGAACCAGCGTCAGGAGAGGTCGGGACGGCGTGGCACGAGGCGACAAACCAGGGATGGTGAGAACAGAAAGCAGAAGTAGAAGAAAAAAGAGTGACGAGAGGCAGCTGTCAAACGTCTTGACGAGAGAGGAGAATCGAGCAATAAAGAGGAGAGGGACGGGTGAGGGAGAGAGGCAGACACGGACGGACTGGAGCGGGCGGGACAAACGGGGGGATGAAGAGATATAGGCAATAGATTGGGCGCTCTTTAGTGAATCCTGGAAATCGGTAGATTATGCAGCAGAGGGCAGGTGGGAGCCATTGACACCGTCAGTCACGGGCTGTTTGTTGCAGAGCAGGGATGGGGCCATGTGATCCCATGTCTCTTGTGTGTGTCTGACCGCGAGGTTCTGTGGCCGAGAGGTGCATAAGCATATCGGCCTCATGCCGAACGTCTGTCACGGCACATAACGGCTGATCACGAGCTGTGTCAGTCTGGCGTGGACGCAGCTGAGTTGCGCGAGGCCGTTGGGGTTGTCAGCACGCGGCCGTGTAAGAGCCCCATCCGTGCGAAGACATGGGCAGGATGCCAACCCAATATGACATGTGGCGGAGAACCGGAAGGGCTGGAAACTCAGCGCCAGAACATGAAGCCAGGAATGAGCTGAAGATGAGGGACAAGCAGCGGCCATGATCGATGTTAGGAACGTCGGTCGTGCCTGCCTGTGATTGGCTAGGCCATCGCGAAATTTCCTAATCCAGTAGTTTGTCGATCTAGCACTGGCAGATGTTCCTTCCTGAAGCAGACGCGCACTGGCATTCGACGTCGACTGGGGAAGGAGCGACGAGAGAAGAAGCTGGCCGAGGGGAAAGTGCGGACGGGGACGACGTCGGAAGGTCCGAAAACGGCAGGTGGCCTGCGGCCCATATTGCGCCGCTGCAGCAGCCTCCAAATGGGCATTTTAAGTGCCACGTCCCGAGCGAGATTTAGCCTCCGGGCGAGCTCCAAGAAGGCGCTTAGGAGACCAAATTGATTGTTGCAGCTTGGCGGTGATGCGCCGAGGCTGTCCGCCGAGACTGCCATTTATTCGGCTTCTACAGCGCACGTTAAATTCCTGGCGGGGAATGGAGAAAGCGGATCGGGTCTTGACCGCCAAACCAGTTCCTGTTGTATTACGATCTCGTCTCAGAAAACGAAGGCACATATGCAACGACTTTCCAAAGTAGCCATTCGGGGCAGCTTGGCCACCACCACATCGTTCCTACCCCTTCTCGCGCAGCTTGGCCAGTGCCGCCGCCACACCGTCGCTCAGCTCCTCGGCCGGCCGTGGTGGCCGGCTGCGCGATGGACTGAACGTACTCGCAGCCGATGTGCCCCGTTTTGGCGTAGGCGGGGCCTGCTGCTGCAGCTGCTCGGGAGCGGGCGTCGAACCGGACGGCTGCGTAAGCCTGCTGTTAAATACGGCGTCAAAGTCGTCGCCTCTGCCCGCACCCGCATCCGCATTGTCGTCATGTGCGTCTTGCTGTGCGGCAGCAGCCGAGACTGGCCGTGTCGTCGTTGTAGGCCCTGTGGCCGCTGTAGCTGTCGTGGTGGCGGCCGCCCGCCGCCGCTGCCCCTTTTGCACGCGGAACGGCGCCTCGACCGCCCTCCGCCACGCCTGCACCTTTTTCTCGCCCCAGCCCGATACGAGCCCCAGCTGCTCGGGGTCGGCCAGCACGGCCCGCCGCAGGCTGCCAAACGAGCCGACGAGCGCCACGGCGTCGGCCTTGTTGACGGCGCGTGGCGTCGTGGCAAACTGCACGAGCCGCTCGGCATAGCCGGCGGCCTGCTGCCCGCGGATGGCGGCGAAGCTGGTGGCGTGCTCAAAGGTCTTGTAGAGCTCGAGGTAGCGCGCGGCCTCGGCCGCCGACCAGCAGAGCACGAGCGTGACCTGGTGCACGAGCGACGTCTTGGCCAGCTCGCGCAAGCTGTCCTCGTGGTTCTCAATGTCGACGAGCGCCAGCAGCACGCGCAGACGGAACTTGCCCTGCAGGCCGCGGAAGCGCGAGAAGATGTACTCGGGGTGCAGGCGGTGGTACTTGAGGCTCAGGAAGAGCGCGCACGTCGTGGTGCCGAGGCCGTAGTCGGCCACAATATCGCTGTACTCCCAGGGCACCGAGCGTAGCTGCGCCAGAATGGGGTTGCCCTTTTGCCGCGGCGACACGAGAATGGTGTGGCCCGACGAGAGACCAGGCGCCCGGGCGGCGACGACGCTGCTGCCGGACGCCGCGACGGGAGTGCCACCCAGCCCCGGAGGCCCCGACAACGCCTGCGGTGTGGGCTGAACAATGCGTGGCTTCTGGCCGGCTGGTGTCCCTTCTGGCGGACGAGCGAGTCGCTGCGGTGTGGGCTGCTGTATGCGAGGCGAGTTTGATGGTGGGTGGGAAAGTTGCTGCTGCTGCCGTTGTGCTTGCTGTCGCGCGGGTGGGAGTCGCGATGCCGGCGCGCTGGTAGCGACGTCCGTGGCTGCCAGGGCCGCCAAAAAATCGGCATCAGCACCGAATTCGTCGTCGTCCATCTTCTGCGTAGATGCTTGATGATAGAAGCTTGCCAGGAGACGTGGCCACGCAGCGAGGATCATGGGCTGTGTGTCACGTGACTTATCTCATCGTCGTCTACGGAGTACGGAGTACTCCGTACTCCGTGCGGAGGAGAGGGACTATGCGCTGGAAAAGCGTGAAAGGGGTAGAAGGAGAGTGTTCACCCCGGGCCAGTTCTGTTCTATTTCTTCTCTCTTCATCGAAGATCCCGTTAATTGAACAATATGTTTCCTTGGCCACTACAGGGATTCTGCGTGCCCTACGGAGTACACAGTCATGGGTAGTTGGTGGGTCAGAATAATACGGACCAGAGATAATGTACAATATTACAACTCGGCGAGTCTGCTGCCTGGACTATGAGCCTTTCAGATCTCCCCTCTCAGAGGAGCTGCTGCCTGGAGATTGCAGCCTTGGCAGCCTCTGCCAGGAGCCCAAGCAACTCGGAGTACTCCGTACTTACAGGTACCTACCAGGTAGGTACTCTCTGATTAAAAAGTAAGGCTGCTATTGGAAGATGCTACTCCGTACATTGCTGCGTTGTCATGCGGGCAGTTGGGTAGGAATAATACGGAGCAAAGATACTCCATTTCGTAATACTCCCTACAAACCGGCGTCTAGGCGAGGCTGCTGCCTGGACTGAATAAAGATAATACCCGCGACTGTACTCCGTACTATTGACGAGATAGACTAAGTCCAAGAGGTCTCCAAATCAGCACTACTATTTCGCACCACAGCCAACTTTGACGCCAAACTCAAGACTTGCGACACCACACGTCCTCGACACACATACACATTCGCTATGTCTGAACGACAGATGATCGAACAGCTTCAGCGTCAGCTAGCGCAAGAGCGGCGCGAGAAGGAGCAAGAGCGGCGCGAGAAGGAGCAAGAGCGGCGCGAGAAGGAGCAAGCGGTGGCGCGGGAGCAGCAGCTTCAAATCCAGCATCAAAACACCACGTTGGAGGAGTATCTACGCGACTGTCATATTCATGTCTTCAAAGGCCTTCACGTTGCCGAAGAGAATGAATGCTCCACGGGACAAGCCACGAAAGTCGACGGCAAGCACTACCCCTTGTCGCTTCGTCCCTGGACGGACTTTGCTGAGGTACAGCGAGAGCACTTTGAGCGAATCCGGCGGGTGCTCGGCAACAGACGACTGTTCCCCGAGCCTGCCGTGACGCGCAAAGGGGCCCGCGGGGTCACCACGGCTCCGGCCCGTGACGAAAATGACGTCGTCGTGTTCGAACGCGTCGCCGTTGAGACGCCAACAAAGGACATTCTTAATGAGCTTTTCGTCGACGAGCAGGTGCGCAGCGAGTTCAACGCCGTCAGTCTGCGGTTCGGAACCGACAACCGGGAGCTGGGGTCGTATAAGGATAAAGACGGTGCGACCGATCAAGAACAACAGCAGCCCAGGCAGAGCAGAGCCGCGGTGAAACGGAATGTGCGGCGGCAAACGTATCCGGACGGGGTATGCTGGGGGATACGTGCGAGCGGCAGCGAAAGCTTGGCTTTTGTGTTTGAGTACAAGGCGGCCCACAAGCTGACTGTCGAACATCTGGAGCAAGCTCTTGTTAAGGAGACACTCTTTCGCGACGTCGTCCATCGGGTGAACAGCACGACCGCCGCGGCTGACAAGGACAGTCCGGACCAGAGAGTTGCCATGACCCTGACACAAGTTTTCGATTACATGATCCAGCGCGGTGTGAAATATGGCTACGTTACGGCTGGAAAGGCCATTGTTTTCCTTCGCATCGATCGAAGCGACGTGCAAGTGTTGTACTATCACCTCTGCGTGCCCGAGGAAGACGCCGAGAGTATAGCTGAGACGGACGGCGACAGCGGCAGCGACAGCGAAAGCAACCGCCTTGACGTATCGCAGACAGCCGTGGCGCAGCTGGCAAGCTTCTGTCTGCTGGCCCTCCGCTCCGAGTCGCTCCGGGGATCGGAGCTTCAAGATCTGCAGGAGACGCCTATTCTAATGCACTGGCCGGTTCCCTATATCGGTGCTGCGGACTCGTTTGCGTCGGCGAGCACAGAGCCTTCACAGCCGGAGCACTCGTCTCAGGACTCGCAGGGGTCGCTTTACGAAGACAAGGCTGCCGCGACGAACTCCGTCTCTCAACAACATCGGATGACATTGCGGGGCCGTTGTCGGGATGTTGAGACGTTGCCGCAGCGGGACGACGAGGACGACCAGGACGACGCATCGCGGGACTCGGCAAGGTCGGGCACGGCTGGCGGGACCAAGCGGCCGCGAGAGTCCTCGAGCGGCAGTTCCCAAGACGGCGGCACAGCTTCGTACGGTTCTTGCCCCGAACCCACGCGGAAGTACTGCACGCAGGCGTGCCTGCTCGGTCTCAAGAGAGGATGGGATGTGGACGACGGCTGCCCCAACGCAGCTGCGCACCGGGCGGTCGACGGAGGCGGCCGCCACCCGATCAGCGCCAGCGAGTTCGCCGATTTGGTGGAGAAGCAGGTCCGCCGGAATCCGCACTGGAACTGCGTCGCAGTCGACCCGCATGGCCTTAAAGGCAAGATCGGGCGCATCGGGGCTCTCTTCAAGATCCAGCTGGACCCGTACGGCTACACCTGCGTGGCCAAGGGGGTGCAAGGCAGCCACCTGCACCACCTTGAGCACGAGAGCAGCATCTACGCCAAGCTCGACTCTTTTCAGGGCTACGTGGTGCCCGTCTTTCTGGGCATTGTCAATCTGACTCCACCCATGGGCCACTTCCTCCCCGGCGGAGCGCGCGTTCTACATATGATGCTCTTGTCCTGGGGCGGCGAGCTGGTCGCACACGTGAAGAAGGCGGCAAAGGCGGCCGACGCTGCCGTGCCGGACCTGGACGCAGAGACAAAGCGCTCGTCCAAGGCCATCTGGGCCGAGGGCGTCTGCCACGGCGACGAGCGCGCGCCCAATATCCTGTGGAACGAAGAGCGCCGCCGTGTCATGATCATTGACTTTGACTGCGCGACACTCCGCACGCCCGCCAAGCACAAGCAGCTCGCCATGGTGGCCGGCGGCAGCAAGAAAAGGAGCCGGCCACTCGGCCATCACGGTCGGGATGTGAAGCGGAGACAGACCGCTGCGGAGCCGGGACGTGGCTCTTGGCACAAGGAGAAGAGTGCTGGTCCGCGAGTCCAGGCCGGACTGTGAGGATAGCGGTCATTTGCAGGCGTTTTGGTTATGATGGTACGCATAACGATTAACGAATTTACGATGATGCTTGCAACGTGTACACAACGATAGAGCAGAGGCTGTGAATTGATACCCCGCCGTCTTATGGTGGCGAGCGCGTTTTTTTGTGAAAAGCTGTAGTGACAGAATTTATGAAAGCATCAGCGTTTACATGCCATTTCTTGATAGCTGGCGAGGGTTGACCAACGAGGCAATACTGGGGCCACCTCGATGAGAATCAAGGCGTGCCACCCATCTGAAGTGAGTGCCTGTGTCAAGGTTGCTAAGTCACGCCTAAGTACCTCAGCTGCGACCACACCGAAGACGACCACGATATGCGTGACGGCTGTGCATGCGATCGCAACGAAATCGGCAGTCCCTGCCTTTCCAGGGGTGGCCCGGTCTCACACTCCGTATTGAGACGTTCGAATGCGGCGTGGCGAGACGCGTTGAGGCTGGTGCCGCCTCCGCGATGCGCGGTGCCGGCGCTGGCAGTCACCATCGCAGGGGAGTCGCAGGAGGGTAAAGGGGTGTCGGTTTAGGGGCGCTATCGGTGCGCCTGTCCTACAGGAGCGAGAATGGAAGACTGGTGAATTCTCGATTGCGAGTAATGCAATTAAAACTCTCACTTTGTTACCCTAAGAACATCTTATTCCATGACATGACCAACCGAGGAACGCAACTTACACTGAGACTTCCATCCTTCCAAGGTGTTGGAATGCACCGGGCTATCATCAAGCAGTGTACCTACGTCTACCGCCATCCCTTTTGGTCTGTGGCGGTGGCGATACAATGTGGTTAAGGAATAACGGTACCCTTAACTGCCTCATGCCGTGTCAAAACCGCAATAGTACGGAGTACGTATTATTACGTCCACTGCGTTGACGGGCCTGCGTTGACCACAGCGCAAGATACTTGAGATAATATGTTGAAGCTCTAAAATATATACAAAATACATACAGAACCAATATGACATTGTCCAAGGTGCGAGGTACTGCATGCCGGTCGCCGTTGTTCGCCTTTCCGACCAGAACCTTTCCCGAATATAGAGAAGAAAAAGAGAGGAGGACGAGTGAAGAGATCACCATATTAGCTCATCAGTATCATGATACTGAAGGAGTGTGCAAGTGGTTCGTAGGGACGAGGCAAAGTCATTAGATAAAGTTTGTAAAAACCCCGAAAAGTTCGTCTACTCCTTCGCCGAATCGTAGTCGCTGTCACTCGTATTATCGAGCTCGTCGATCTCATCATCCGTCACATTCGTCAGGGACTCGTGCACACGGTATAGTGCCTTGAGCCACAGGCCGAACATGGCTTGTAACTGGGCGACATCGTCGCTGCGCTGCTGCCGCCTGTGCCCGGCGCCACCCTCGACAAGCTGGTCGCGCAGTCGCTCGTAGGCCTCGATCATGACCAAGATTTGTAGTGCCGATGTGGCCGGGCGTGCAGTGGTAGGTGGACAAGTAGGGACAAGCGCGCGAGGCTGGTTGCGGGTGCTGCTGCTGCTTCCACTACCAGATGCTCCGTTATATGCACCGTGCTGCTGCAGCTGCATTCGTCTGGCGGCCCGCTGCGACGCAGCCGTAGCCGCTTCCGGCGATGACCTTCTCGCCACGGCCGACGACAGCTCGCGCGTCAAAAGGTCCAAGCATATCTGCAGACTAACATTGCTCGGCTGGGACAGGTCGTGCCGGGTCGTGGCAATTCTCAGAGCCGGCGGTGCAGCGACTTGCGGTGCTGACGGGTCCCGGCGAGGACCAAGGACGGCCGTAGGAGAGAGGCCAGGATCATCGTCGCCAAACACGTCGCCGTGCCGTTCGTTTGACAAAGGCTGCTGCGGAGACGTGTCTTCCGTCCACTCGGGTCGCGACTGCGCATCGGTGGTCTGGGAGCCACGCGATGCCAGAAGGGCTCGGTACTCTTCAGCAAGACATTCGATGCTCGGTTTCGACGGCCGCAGGAGACCAAGCTCGGCTCGGCCATCCACTATGCCCAAGAAATCTGTTGCGCCGTGCACGGGCGACGCAGGAACAAGGTGCGTCCTTTCCTCGGCAGTTGTCGTGCCCAGCAGGCCACCGACCGACGCTTCGTACATAGCAGCACTGTTCTCGAGCTGGCCAATCGCGGTAACAGGCGTCTTAACCTTGCGCCGCATTCTTGTGCTGGCTGAGTTGCCCGACGCGGCAGACATGGGCGAGCCTGGCGTCGCTGGGTCGCGCCCGTTGTTGTAGGTTAGGGACAAGTGCGACAACTCGGGCACGACGCGGCTGTTGGCCCAGCTGTCCGTCCTCCTGTCACTGCGCCTCGGCAGCTGGGGCGACGATGCCGCGAGGGAGTCCTCCGACGAGCTTTCGTAGGCAAGCGATGAGCTGGGCGGCAGAGGTGGCAAGTGCCTGTAAGACGGAGAGAAGGACGACGAGCCCGAGGAGAAGGAAAGCGAGGCTGATGAAGCCGAAAAGGCTGCCGATGTTGGCGACGATAGAGCACTCGACGATGTGGCCGACGCAGCCGACGAGGGGATAGGTGATGTAGGAGAAAAGGCTGCCTTGGCGACAGGCGGGACGGTCACGGGCGGCGGCATAGACCGGCGCAGCGACGATCGGTCCGCAGAGGATTGTGCCCACTGCGCGGTGCTGTCCGTTCTCGTGTATGTGTTCTGCGGTTGCGAATGGCTGTATTGGCGATGGAAGCGAGGGTGTTGCTGTCGTGAAGGCGACTTCTGTGGGGGTAGCATGGGACTGCTAAGAGCAACCGTCGCCGGCATTGATACAGCGTCGGTGCCATCGCTCGGGTCAGCACCGTGTGCCTGCGCCACATTGCTGCGGACATCGACAGCCGTCGCCGCCCCCAAGCCAGAGTGGGGTGTTGTGCCTGCTGTTGCGGGACGATCAAGGACGGCGGTCCCGCCGGCAGACGCCCAGGGTCTGTTGTCTCCCCGCGGCAGATGCGGCCGCGTTGCATTCGTATCGGCCGCCGTCCAGATGCTGCTGACAGACTGCGCAATGCTGGGCGCACGGCTGATGCTAGTTGAGCGGAAGAACCGGGTCATACTGTTCCGGCGTGAGCGCTTGAGCTCCTCGGCTGCTGCTTTGGCATCAGCAAACGCATTGAGTGCATTGCGGCTGTCGCGGCTTGGAGGAGGCCGAGCCTCGTATTTCGTCGACAGGAATGAGTCGTCACCGGGCAGCTTGAGCATCCGAACGCCGCTGGTGTCAGGTCTTGGCGCGGGGATGGTTCCCGAGGGAGTGTTGTCCACATCTGTCAGGGTATCAACATGCTTGGTCACTTTCTGCAGCTTGCGTCGCAGCTTGTGAGGGTTGTCGGACGGTAGGTCTGGTTTGGCATCTTGCTTGTTGAAGCCAAAGAAGAGCGACATGCTCTTGCGGCGTTCTGTAGTCATGGTGTAAAGATGTCTTGCGGTGAATGAGGTATGAGATGAAGCTGAATATTAAAGTCTAGGATGACGGTGCTGCAAAGGCGTGGCGGCTCAGTACCGCAAGACGATCCGATGACGCTGCAGCACTTTGGGAGGCGAGTTGCGAGAAACAAGTTTGGCAAAGCTACCAAAGCAAGCTACTTGGAAACGAGTGGAGGGGAAGGTGATGGTTGTGCTGTTCCCAATTGGGGAAACAACCTAAGACGATGAACGACAGGCGGGGAAAGTACAGAGTACACAAAAAGCGAAGGTAATGGTCCACAAGGACCAACGGTTTGGCCAGGGGGAGTTGAGGAGGGTACGAATGGAACAGGTGAGCGGACAAGATGCTATTTATGAGTGCAACCTCAATGCTGCTGTGATCCGATGCCACACGGGTTTTCGTTCTTGACGGAATTGGTTCGTGTTTGCCTCTGCGCTATTGCATTACCTCATGCCGCGAGATACGAGCTGCACGATGAGGGGAAGAAGACGACGCTGAAGCAGGATAGGTGGGCGAGAAGCGAGAAGGTAGGTGATGGAGGGGCGAGCCTCGTATTCGCCAGACCCTGCAGGCAGCTAGCGACAAGATGCAGCACATTGCATGATGCAGGTAGAGTGGTCGAGAAAATGCAGAAAAGACTAAAGGCAGACAGGGAAGAGCTCTCAAGTCTCAACAGGTGAGATGTCGTGCAATACGAGTTCATGCCGCAGGGCCGTTGCGAGGTGAAGATGGAAGTACAGCACGAGACGCAGTCTGCAGGTGATTTTTCTTCTACATGAGTGGTGCTCAGCTCGATTGGGCACGAGTGAAAGAATCACCCGAACCCCAACCAGGAACAGCGAGAACGGAAGCCGCAAGAGCAACAAAAGAGAAATGACTCGGTGTACATTATGTTAGCTTTGATCAACGTTCAGCGTTCATGATATCGGGCAGCTGAAAACTAGTCTCCAAGTGGGACTCGTATTTGACTTCTCAGCTTGGATGGCGATGTAAGGCAGGTCGAAAGCCGTGATCCAGACTCGTGCCTGAGGACGAAAGGGCGTCATGGAAGTTGCGGTCGGCCTCGTGTTGACAATGCGCCTGACAGACGGAGCACCCAGAAAGGAGAAGACGAAGACACGTGGTTTGCACTCGTTTAGCATCGTTTAGCTATCGGGACAGAACAGAGACCACACTCAACACTGCACCACTGCTCCGCACTCTACTGCAAACTCTTTTACGGTTTTCTCCATGCTCGACATAGAATAACGGAGAGTACGGGAAGCATGCAAGAGATCCAAGAAAAATAAGGCGTCGTACGGACGGAGGGGATTATCTCTTCATCCCTTTAGACTTTCCTCTATTTACGCCACAAACAACATGCGTAGCCCATGATCGGCCTCACCGACCCGACATCGTCTCCATGCCTCGGTGCGCCGTCCTCTTGCCGCTGCTGCTGTTGGCCTGGATAGTCTGTGCGCGCTGGACGCTGAGCTTGGTATGGGCAACGTCTCGATGCTGGGAAAAAGTTGCTGCGGCCGAAGGGCCGAGAAGGCACGACAGAGGAGGTGACCATGTTCCACGTGATGGAGACGTCGCGAGAGACAGAAGACGTTGTGTCGACTGCAGTCTTTTATCTCGCCAGCAGCGAGCTGAGAGCTGACCAACGCTGGACAGGCCGTTAGAATGCCGTCATCCTGGCAGAGACTGATAGTAGCCAGAGACTAAGGCTTGCAGGACAAGGCCTAGTCCAGGGTGAGTGCATCGTCCACCTTGAAGCAGAAGTGATCTCTTATGCTTCCTTGTGTCCTGCCGTGGCCACGTCGAGAATCTCTTGTTCGAAGCCAGTCACGTGCACAACAGGGACATTGGCCGCCTCGAGTGTCTGGCGGCCTGTGTTTTGCGCGACAAATGTGTCGGGCTCCGTGACGCCCACGTAGACGGTCACCTCTCGCTGCACCGGTGCCTGTCCACGCTCTCCAAGAGGCCCTCCAAGAGGCTCTCCACCGAGCGCTGACCGGCCACTCAGCCGTAGGATGCGCTGCACGCACGGATCGTTGCCGCTCAGCCGGAACGAGCAGGGCTCCATGGTCGTGTACAGCGCCAGCCGGCCCGGCAGCTGCTCCGTGCTCAGGCTACAGAGCTCGGCCTCGGCGACGCCATGCTGCGCGGCCAGCTTGCTGAGGCAGCACTGTTCGGCATGCGTGTTGCCTGGCAGCTCAAGGGTGTAGCCCTCGGCGAGAACGGCGTCGGTCGCGGGGTCGACGAGGACGGCGCCCACGCGAAAGTTGGACGGCTTGGGCGGTGACTTGCGGGCAAGGTCGAGTGCGTGGCGAAGCTGGCGAAGGTGGCGGTGGTGGCGGTGGTGTGCGGTGATGTCGGCCATGGTGGTTGTGTCCTGTGTACTGTAGCAGAATCGAAGCTCGCGGATTAGATTGGTGGGATTAGTGGGCAGTCCCGGATTAGTGGGCAGTCCCACTGAAGCTTGACTTTACAGGCCAGCCCCCACTAACGCGTCTAACGCGTCCACTTAACCCATCACAACACCACCTCCCAAATGGCCTCTTCCGAAGACGATCACGACGAAATTGACGCCGGCGAGGAGCCTCCGGCTGTCGTTGACCCGTATGCCGTGCTTGGCATTGACCGCACCGCCTCAGCCGACCAGGTGCGGTCGGCCTACCGCAAGGCGGCCCTGCGCTGCCACCCCGACAAGGTGTCCGTCGACCAGCGTGCCACGGCCCACACGCAGTTCCAGGAGCTGGCGTTTGCATACGCCGTCCTGTCGGATGCGTCTCGCCGCCAGCGCTACGATGACACGGGGTCGACGGCCGAGTCCGTCGTGGACGCTGCGGGCTTTAGCTGGTCCGACTTTTACCGAGCCGCGTTTGCCGACGCGGTCAACGCCGACGCCATCGCCATGTTTGCGGCGCAGTACAAGAACTCGGCCGAGGAGCGTGGCGACGTGCTGGCGGCCTACACGCGGCACCGCGGCAACCTGGACGGCGTGTACGAGGCGGTGATGCTGAGCGACGTGGTCGAGGACGACGCGCGCTTCCGCGGCATCATCGACGCCGCCATTGACGCCGGCGAGGTCAAGGCGTTTGCAAAGTATACGGGCGAGACGGCGGCTACGAAAAAGGCGCGCGCGGTGGCGGCGCGGCGCGAGAGTGACGAGGCGGAGGCCTACGCCAAAGAGCTGGGCGTGCACGACAAGCTATTTGGGGGGGGACAGAGTGCAGCGAAGGGCAAGGGCCAGAACACTAAAGGCAAGGGCAAAGACAAGGACGAGGCCGGGTTGGCGGCGCTGATCCAGCAGCGTCAGCAGGACCGGGCTGCGTCGTTCCTGGACAATCTGGCGGCCAAGTACGGCGCGACGGAGCAGAAGAGCAAGAGGAAGAAGAAGCGTGGCAAGCGGCCAGCTGGCTCCGAGGCCGAAGAGGAGGACGAGCCGTCCGAAGAGGCGTTCCAGGCTGCGGCGGCGCGCTTGAATGGCAGCAAGAACAGCAGCAAGAAGGCAAAGCGGTGAATGAAGGTGGAAGTGATACGAGGGTTTGTCTGATTTTTTCGTTATGAGGAACATTATGAGGAACAATGGACAATGATTCATGGCTGCCCTTTGGGCGTTGAAGACAATGCCCTGTCTGCCCCTGTTGGGCGTTAGACAATGCCCTGTAATTTAGCGCTGAAGCCCCACGTCAGGCTCCCGCCGTTGGCTTATCTGTTGCTCCACCAACGTGCAAACGACGTCAACTTCGCGTTTGCTCCGTACAGAGACAATCTTGATCGCAACGCGTCTCGCACCCTCCTCCCCGCACTGGCCGTCTGTCAGTCCACCATGACATGGACGCGCCGACGACGGCGGGTGCCGTGGCCGAGGCGGCATCAACAGTAACATCAGCACCGAAAGCACCGAAAGCAGCATCGACAACAACGCCGACAGAAACCTCCTCCGTCACCTACTTCCCCCAGTATTGCTTCCATCTGTCGCCGACGTTCAACCGATGGTGCCCCATGCGCGTGGCGGACATCGTGGGACTCGACTGGTTTGACGACTTTGAAGGTGCGCATCCGAGTCTCCCTTGTGCACTGTCGACTCGCTAACATACCCAGGCCAGGATGTGTACTTTTACGGGAACCACCCCATCAAGTGGGTGCGCATTGCCGGCGTCGTCATCTCCTGCTTCGATATCCAAGGCCTGCAAATCTACACCATTGACGACGGCAGCGGCGCGGTCATTGATTGTGTCGTGCGGCGGCCGAAGACGGCCTGGAACTATGCGTGGACCAAGACATCTGCTGCCGACAGCGCGGCGCCCTCGGCCTCGACTCCTCTCCCTCACATCGACAGCCCCGGCACCGTAGTCGACGTCCGTGGCAGCCTGCAGATGTACCACGACGCACTGCAGGTGCAGGTGGTCACGCTGGCGGTGCTGCACTCAACGCAGCAGGAGGTGCGGTTCTGGGCCAAGGCGCACGCCTTCTCACGCGATATGCTGCGGCCGCCGTGGCAACTGGAGCAGCCGGTGGTGCATGCGTGCCGGCAAGAAGCCAAGGAGTTGCGGCGGCAACAGAAGGCAGAGGACGAGCAGAAAGCGGCGGCGGCGGCGGCTGCGATGGCTGGGAAAGACGGCAGGCGGCCGGGTAAGCCACCTCCTCGGAAGAAGTGGTCCCTTCGGGCGGAGGTGGCAGAGCGCGAGGTGTCGGAGGAGGTGGAGGTACTGGAGGCTGCTGAGGCGCCCGAGGACGCTGCCGACGAATCAGCAGCCGTAACCGCAGAGGACCGCGAGGCAGGACGGCTGGCATGGGAGAAGATATGGCGGCCATCACGGGGAAAGCCAAAGCCAAAGCCTCCACCAAAGAAACAGAGATGGCAGCTTACGTCACTTGACCAGGAAAGAAAAGGACAAGATTTGGCTGAACGCCAAAAACCGCCGCCGAAGCAAAAGCGGTGGATTGTTTAGGGGCTATTCGGCTGGAGAGCTATATATCAAGACGACACGACTGGATAACTACGAGTCAATAAATCTCTTTGTTCTGGCTTTGCTGTTGCTTTTGCTCCCTATCTCTCCACCTGCTTAGACATCACGACTGTCAACAAAGTGGACACCCAATCAGGCAACGCGCCACCACTTTGTCGACATGATCTCAAGACGCGTTGCCACGTCTTCCATCGCCATCTCTAATCCCGGGAAGCTTCGCTCCCTCTTCTTGACCGCTTATGGATCTCTTCCCAGTGTCGGCCGAAACGGTCAGCTTTCTGCCACCGACGATCAAGTCCCGACCGGACCATCCGCTCAAGCCTCTGGGCATCACCGACGCCGTGCGCCGGTCGGCTGGGCCGCTGCAGACCAACAAGTTCTACGCCAACCTGATGCTCCAGGACCAGAACCTGCCGGTCTACGTGCTGCCCTACGTCGTGTCCTGGACGGCCGGCCACGGCCCGACGACCGGCTGGGGCCTGACCATATCCCACACGACGGCCGCGCAGCGCGTCTTTGGGCCGACCACGGGGCCGTGCCACCACACGGCCCACCCGAGCTCCTACTACTTCAACCCGCCCTTGGTGCAGAGCCTGGTGCTCGACGCGGCCGAGCTCGGCGACGGCACAGCTGCGCTGACGCTCGAGAGCCCGACGGACATGTCTGTGCAGGTGAGTCTGCGGCCTGGCGGCGCGTCGAGGCCTCCGGCTGTGCAGTTCCCCTTGGTACAGGGCCAGGGCTTTGTGACGGGCCTGTACAAGGGCGCGCGGCCGATCATCCGGTCGGCGAATGCCGTGCTGTCGGTCGACAGCCGGGGCCACAGCAAGGACCAGGACCACGGCCACGGCTACGGCCAGGGCGACGGCGTGCAGCGCTATGTAATGCGATTCAACGACGGCTCGGCGTGGCTGCTGTACGCGCGCAGCCTGCCGCACACGGCCGCGCTCGACCTGCGCCAGACGGGCCCCAGCACGCTCGAAGCACAGGGCGGCTTCTCGGGATCGATCCAGGTGGCAAGGGTGCCGGACGATGCGGCGGACGACGCCTCGCAGGCAGCATGGACGAGCTACGACCGCGCCGCCGGCGTGTATGCCACGGGCGTGCACCTGTCCGGCACGACTGCCTTCCAGGGCCGCGTGGGCACATACGCCTTTGCCTACGAGAAGCGCGATGCCGCCGGCGACAAAGCCTTCCAAGCACGCACGCCGCTTCTCATGTTTGCGCTGCCACATCACCACGCATCGTTTGACCGCGGCACACGAGCAGCTGTCGTCCAAGGCTTTGCTCTGGACACGACCACCAAGGGCCCGGCGCGGGCTGTGCTGGCGGATGCGTGGACCATGGTTGAGCCGGAGCTGCCGGTGACCATGGCGTTCCTGCCGTGGGATCCCAGGACACGGCAGACGATGACGCGTCCGCTGTCGGCGGCCGTGCGGCAAAGCATCATCGAGGTGGCGCGTCGAGAGCTGGCGCAGGACATGCACGCGGAGACCGACCTGGAGTCGACATACTTTAGTGGTAAAGTGGGTTCCTTTCTTTTTTTCTTTTTTCTTTTTTCTTTTTTCTCTCTTCTTCTTTCTTCTTTCTCTCTTTCTCTCTTTCTTCTTTCTCTCTTTCTCTCTTTTCCTTCTCTCTCTCTTTTCCTTTCAAATCTGACTCCTGACTCTCAGGGCCTGGCCAAGTTTGCCTTGCTTGTCCTGTGTGCGAGTGAGCTGCTCCACGAACCGCAGCTTGCCGCGGCCGGACTGGAAAAGCTCAAGGCGTGCTTCGCCCTCTTTGCCGAGAACCGCCAGCAGCACCCATTCGTCTACGAAGGCACCTGGGGCGGCGTGGTGTCGACGGGCGCCTACACGACGGGCGACGCCAACTTTGACTTTGGCAACACCTTCTACAACGACCACCACTTCCACTACGGCTACTTTGTGTACGCCGGCGCCGTCCTCGGCCACCTCGACGCGTCGTGGCTGGCGGCCAACGCGGCCTTTGTCGACATGCTGGCCCGCGACTACGCCAACCCAAGCCGCGCCGACCGGCTGTTTCCCGTGTTCCGCAGCTTCGACTGGTACCATGGCCACAGCTGGGCGCACGGCCTCTTCCCGTCGGTCGACGGCAAAAACCAGGAGTCGAGTTCCGAAGATGCCATGGCCGTCTACGCGCTCAAGCTCTGGGGTATGGTCCGGGGCGATGCCGCCGCCGAGGCGCGGGGCAACCTGATGCTGTCGGTGCTGGCGCGGTCGCTACAGACGTACTACTACTATGGTGAGGGCAGCTCAAACCCCGGCGGCGTCGAGCCGGCCAGCTTTGTCGGCAACCAGGTCGGCGGCATCCTCTTCGAAAACAAGATCGACCACACGACCTTCTTTGGCGGCGCGCCCGAGCTCATCCACGGCATCCACATGCTGCCGCTGCTGCCGTGCTCGCCGCTGTGCCGGCCGCCGGCGTTTGTGCTGCAGGAATGGCACGACACCTTTGCTGATGGCCGCGCGGACGAGGCCCAGGGCGGCTGGCGCGGCGTTGTGTACGGCAACCTGGCGACGGCCGATGCGCACGCGGCCTTTGCCTTCTTTTCGCGGCCAGACTATCCACAGGACGGGCTGGATGGCGGCGCTTCGCGGACGTGGTACCTGTGCTACTCGGCAGGTGAGTTCAAAGTCTTGTCTTTTGACGTGATTTCCGACAACTAACTAGAAAGTACTGCTGGCCAATCATAGTGGACTGCGATAGCTGGCTGGATGTTCTGGAACTGCCTGTTCCAGCAGCTTGGGTGGGTCGGCTGGAGCTAATATTGTGCACTGCCACCCTTGGCACGGAGCTGTACCCCACGTCATTATTCCAGCACCTGCATCGTGCGCTGGCGCTAGAGCGGGCTGCCTCTTTCCTGGCCCACGTGCTGCGTCCTGTTCTCTCCAAGCTTTCCATCGTGCCAATGAACGTCTCTTGCAGCTTCATCAAAAGCTTTTCCGTCCTGTCCTACATGTAACCTCCCGAGTCACACCTTTCTTCACGACGGAGCGGCAAACGAAACACCTCGATACAGAGTACGACAAGGTCCCTGACCAGCTTCTGTACGTTTCCTCCACTGCTCCAGGCGTTGCTCCAGGCGTTGGCGATGCTTTATCAAGTCTCCAATTTCCTCCTTGTCCTATCTCCGTATCTCGTCTTGCCAAGACACGCCGCGTTTTTGCCTGATCACTACAGACATAGCCCGTGTCACTCGTCGCCCTCGAGCACCTAGACGCCGGTGCTCCGATCGCCAGCTAATCATATCTCTCACGCTTAGACACTTTTGATACACCCCAAACGAGACGCGGCGCAGCAGATATCGTTCCCGACCTGCATCCACCCCAATAGCTCGGCCGTGTCCGTTCGACTGTTGCACGACAAACGTGGCCGCACGTCCTCTTTTCTTCTAGTGTCTCAACCGCCTTTGTCTCCCCATCATGGTTTGTAAGTAACGGCAGGCCAGTCCAGATCGCCTCCCGTTTCCGTCCTAGTTGCCCAGCCAAGAAGACCAAGACGGCCTTCGCGTTTGCCATTCTTTCATCGCATATCAACCTGCCCGTCCCCCGTCTTCGGAGCTTCCGGACGCTCCACGTCCACGCTCCACGTCCACGCCCCAAACCTCCAAACTTGTTGCGCTTTTCTGTTTCGCCTCTTCCTAGCGCCCGCTTCCCTTTGCCGAATCCTCATCCTCGCCTGCTGGAGATGGGCTGAGACGCCATTGCCGTCTCGCCGCCGTCCACCATCGCTCGCCATGCCTGAGCCACACCCAGCGGCTGCCGCGAACGACCAAGCTAACGTCGTCCCAACCACAGCCTCCGTGCCTTTCCGCAAAGAGATCCAAAAAGCCTTCCACGGCCTCTATGGGACCGTCCCGTCGTCCGGCACGTCTGATGCCGCCCGGATAGCCGGCTCTGGCGGCAGCGAGTCCGCGCCCCTGCTGGCTGGCGGAGCTCCCGTCTCGCATACCAACGGCGATGGCGTCCACGGCGTCCGTGGCAGCTTCACGCGCCGCCTGCTGCTCGACAAGAACCACACGCCCGGCTACGACAGTCCCAACCGCGTCGTGCGCGGCCTGGCACATACCCTCAACGTCACCAAGGCCACGCTCTTCTCGAGCCCCGTCAACGTGCTGCTCGTCTTTGTGCCGCTCGGCATCGTCGCCGGCGCGCTCGGGTGGAGCGCCGCCACCGTGTTCACACTCAACTTCTTCGCCATCATCCCGCTGGCCGCCGTGCTGTCCTTTGCGACCGAGGAGATCTCTGTGCGTCTCGGCGAGTCGCTGGGCGGCCTGCTCAATGCCACCTTTGGCAACGCCGTCGAGCTGATTGTCAGCATTGTGGCGCTGCGCCAGGGCCAGATCGAGGTTGTACAGGCGTCCATGCTGGGCTCGATCCTGTCAAACCTGCTGCTTGTGCTGGGCATGTGCTTTGTGCTTGGCGGCATCTGGAACATGCGCGACCGCAACGACCAGCCGATGGAGCAGAGCTTTGCCACTGTCACAGCGCAGACGAGCTGCTCGTTGATGGCCTTGTCCTCGGCGTCTTTGATAATCCCAGCGACGGTGAGTCCTTTCTCCTCTTCTCCTCTTCTCCTCTTCTCCTCTTCTCCTCTTCTCCTCTTCTCCTCTTCTCCTCTTCTCCTCTTCTCCTCTTCTCCTCTTCTCCTCTTCTCCTCTTCTCCTCTCCTCTTCCCCTCTCTTCTCCTCTCCTCTCTCTTCCTAACATCTTAGCTCTACAATGCCCTTGACGGTGCGGCCGACGACGAAGCCAGAAAGCACTCCATCCTCGTCCTATCCCGCGGCACCGCCATCATCCTGCTCTTCCTCTACGTGCTCTTCCTCTTCTTCCAGCTCCGCACGCACGCCAACCTCTTCGATCCAGAGGGCACCCCGTCCGCCTTTATCAACGGCCTGAGCGCCGACGATGTCAGCGACGAGGATGCTTCGACCGCCGGCGATAGGCAGGAGGAGGATGAGGAGCCGCACATGACCCCCTGGTCCGCAGCCGCCGTGCTGGTGGTCGTGACCGTGCTCGTGTCGGTCTGTGCCGAGTACCTCGTCGACAGCATTGACGCCATTGTCGCGTCCGGCAAGATCTCCAAGAGCTTCATCGGCCTGATCCTGCTGCCCATTGTCGGCAATGCCGCCGAGCACGTCACCGCGTGCGTCGTCGCCACGCGCAACAAGATGGACCTGGCGCTGGGCGTGGCGCTGGGCTCCAGCATCCAGATTGCCCTGCTGGTCACGCCGGCGCTGGTCATTGTCGGCTGGCTGATCCTGGACCAGCCAATGACGCTGCGCTTCGAGACCTTCCAGACCATTGTCTTTGCCCTGAGCGTGCTGGTGGTTGCCTACACCATCCAGGACGGCAAGAGCAACTACCTCGAAGGAGCCATGGTGAGTACAGGGTTGTCCTCTCCATTTGATCGTCGTGCTAATCCATCCAGCTTGTTGGCTTGTATACCATCATTGCCCTGGCATTTTACGTCAGTCCGGGCGACGCTCTCGACAAGGCCGTGACCGGACTGCTCGCGCTCACCGGTCTGGTATCCGGGCCATGAGAGACGGTGTGGATAGGAGGAGACATATATGGCTCACTCGGTTCTATTTCTTTTGTCTTGGAATTCGTAAAATTGGACATCTATTTTGTATACCGCCAATGCATTCTCTTATCTCGCAGTCTTTTCCCTACAGCAATGGCTTGGCCATCGGTAGCACCACGCCCTGCTTGCGCAGCACCCGCGGCTTTGTTGCGTCCTGGAAGGCAAACGTCGTCGACCACTCCGGCCCCACCGGCAGCCGCAGCGACCGCTCGTACTGGCTGCGCGTCTCGAACTCGTGCGGCAGCTGCGACGCCAGGTACTTGTCGTTCTTGCGCACCCGCCGCTCGCTGATGATGATGCGGTCGAGCTTGGCGTCGCGGCGGGCCTGCTCGTCTTTGCCCTGCTTGAGCCCTTGTCGCGGGTCCGCCCGCTTGTCCGCCCGCTTGTCCGCCCACCTGTCCCCCCCCTTGAGATCCCGCCGCACCGCCCGCTTGCTGACGCCGTCGCCGACCCACGAGCCCCAGCCGGGCAGCGGCGCGCTGCCCTTCTTGCCGCCGCTGCCCTTGCCCCATGCCGCATCCTCGTCCGCCCACGCCGCCGCCTCCTCGGCCGCCTGCCGCGCCTTCTCGGCCACGAACTCCGCCGCCGCGCCGTCCTCGCCCAGCACCTTGGCCAGCAGGTCGGCGTGGGCGGCGCCGCGGAAGCGCACCGGCCGCGCCGACGAGCGGTGGTCGACATCGTCGTCGGAGTCACCCTCGCTGTCGCTGCCAGACGAGGACGTCTCCGAGTCGTCGCCAGTCGTTGGCGCAGGCTTCTGTGGCGCAGGCTTCTGTGGCGCAGACGGCTGCTTCTTCTTCTTCGTCTCGGACGCGACCTGCTCGCCTGCTGCCTTGTTCTGGGCCAGCACGGCGTCCACAAAGTCTGCCACCATGAGGCGGCCGTCAGAGGTAAGACCCGGGGTACCGCCACCAGATGCCTTTTCCTTTTTGGCCTTTTTGCTGTGGCTACTCGTCTTGGCCACGACGGTCCACGATCCAGCTTCGCCAGGAGCCGATGGCGCCCGGACCGTGGTGCCGGTCAGGTCTTGGGAGAATCTGGGCTGCTGCGCTGATCCATTGGCAACTGTTGGGACCTCTTCAACCGCATCCGCCGCATCAGCGGCCGGTTTGTCCTTCCGGTGGCGGCCCTTTGCCACGGCAGCCGTGCCTGCAGCCGGGCCGTATGTGCGACGGCCAACCTGCTTGTCTGTGTCGACGTCATCATCGGCCTCATCCGGCGCTGACGCCGTCCTGGCCGCTTCGCCGTCATCCTCGCTGTCGGTTCGGTCCAAGTCCCGCAAGATTTCGGCAACGGCCTCATCGTTGGCCTTTTTGCGCGCCAGCTCTGCCTTTTGCATAAAGCCAATGGCCATGAGACCCTTGGGCTCGTCACCTCCAGCCGCCGCCGCCGCCGCCTTTTCGAGCTGCCGGCGCGTCCGCTCCTTGAACGTCTCGTCGTCCAGGTCCGAGTTGACACCATCGCTGCCGTCATCATCGTCGTCGTCCTCGCTCTCCTCGCTCTTGGCCCCATCGCCGCCCCCCACACCGGCACCCTCGACCCGCCGCCGCAGCTCCGCGTCCTGCCGGGCCATGTCCACCAGCCCCGCGCGGAATTCGTCGTCCCAGGCGGCGCGGTTCGTGTTCTTGGCCCGCTTTGCCCACTTGCTGTCGCGGTGCCGCGCGCCCATGCGCTCGAGGGCGCGTTGCCGGTGCAGCGCCTCGCGCTCCCCTTCCGAGTCGACGGCCTCGGCGCCGCTGTCCGCCTCGGCGTCCGAGTCGTCCAGCGCGGCCTCGGCACGGGCCCGCTCGCGCCGGTGCACGCGGCGGTATGCCTTGCTCTTGATCTTCTTGATGCGGCGCGCGCGGGCGAGCTCACGCGACTGCAGCTCGCGGGCGCGGCGTCGCTGGCCGATCAAGGCCTTGAGGGCCTCGGGCGACAGCTGGGCCTCGGCCTGCTCTTTCTGCTCGAGCTTCTCCTTGCGGCGCGCCTCCTGCTGCTCTCTGGACCCGAGTCCGCTCTCCTCCATGATGGACAGGATGGTCCTCTCGAGCGGCGTCTGCGCAGACTTGTCCGTGATGGGCCGCAGGGCCATGGTATCGAGCCCCGAGGCGGCCAAGGAGCCGGCCACCTCAAAGGAGATGTGCTCGGCGCGGCGGTTGTGCTTCACGGTGTCGGTCCAGCGGTCCAGCGTCTCGTGTGCCTTGTCGGCAGCGGCGGCACGCAGCTGGCGGTCCTGCTGCATGGGCAGGAGCGGCACCTCGAGCGGCTTGCTCTTTGCGGACGAGGCGGACGCACTGCCGACGGCGGCCTTGAGAGACTTTTTGAGGCTGCGGTCCTTGCCGTCGAAGCGGGCGGAGAACTTGTACGGATTGGCAGGGCCGTCGTGTCCGTCGTCGTCGCTGCTGTCTTGGTCGCTTTCTGAACCGGCCTTTCCGCCATTCTCGGCATAGGCCGAGGCGATGCTCTCGAGGGCGTCGGCCTTGCCGTTGAAGGTCTCGTCGTCGTCTTCGTCATCCTCGTTGTCGTCCATGTCACTGTCCTCTAGGTCAGACGACGCAGGTGACGATTCGTCGTCCCCATTGCTACTGTCGTCCGAGTCTTCCCCTTCAGACGCAGACAGTGCAGACGAGGCATCCGAAGCAGGGGCCCGTTTCTTCCTGGACCTGGCTTTTTTGGACGAAGCAGCGGCATCGTCTTCGTCAGACGACACGATGTCTAGGGCCTGGGCAAGGTCAATTGCGTCGTCGCCTAGGTCTGCACCATCGTCGCCAACGTCTTCGGAGCCGGTATCAGAGCCCTCGTCGTCGAACCCGTTAAAGTCGTCGTCGCCACGAGGCTTGGCCGCTTTCGGCGCTTTTCGGCGCTTGTTGTTCTTTGAACTGCTGCCGCGAAAGGCAAAGGCGTCAAACAATTCCTCGTCATCGCTGTCGCCAAACGCCTCGTCGCTGTCAATCTCCGAGTCGTTGTCGTCGCTGCCAACACCCTCGCGCCACTCGTTGCCTTCGCTGTCGCTGTGCAGCTCGTTGCTGCTGCCGTCTGAGCCATCGTCGTGCACGTCGTCGTCCGCGCCACCTCCGCCGTCATGACGCCGCCTCTTGACCCCCGTGTCGTCGTCTGCGTCTTCGTCCCGCCGCCGCCGCTTGGACGAGGGCTGGTCGTCCGGCTCCACGTGCAGGTCGCGCAGACGCAAGCCCTTGGGCGGCCGGAAGGCCTCGTCGCCGAGCTGCTGCTCCGCTAGGGCGAGGACGTCAACCCGGCCGCCCTGGCGCGTGCGAGGGGCACCGCCGGCATTTCTTCGGGCGGACGTTCCTCCTGCGCCCGAGGAGCCAGCATTGGCACCGCCTTTTTTGTTCTTGCTCTTCTTTTGGTTGGGATTCGCCAGCAACGGCCGTCCGTGGGCCTGGCGACCAGGCATGCTGTGTGGTCTGAAGGAGCGCAGCACAGAAAGTGACTATGCAGAGAAAAAGGAGGGAAGATGGGAGAAAGGAAAACAAATGCTATCCTGCACCTTTTTTCGGCAGAGGTCGAAACTTTTTTTAAGTGGGGGGAGTCTGCCGCATTAAACTGAAAGGCGGTGAGGTGGTACCCACTCTGGATGACAACCAATGAAGCTTTTGACGTCGAACCAAATCACGACGAGCCGACGACGACGACGACAACACTGTCGCCGGGATTGAAATCCATCCTCCAGAACGACGCCACTCAAACTACAGCACACGCTGCACGGCCACGATGCACGCGACCAACGCGCTGCTGGTGCGGCCGCTCCGCAAGCTGCGGCTGACGGTCAAGGACGTCAACAAGGGCTTCTACAAGGGCACGCGCACGGGGTCAATGGGCCGGCACACGAAGCGCGGCGGGTATATTGTCGAGTACGAAAAGGTGCGGACATTTGTCGTGCCGTCACTCGAAGGGTTCAAGGTGCGCCTCTCTTTCCTGTCTCCGTTCCGCTTGCTGCTTGTCTGCTTCCTGCTTGTCTGCTTCCTGCTTGTCTGCTTCCTGCTTGTCTGTTTCCCGCTTGCTCACTCTCGCCCAGCTTACGCCGTTTGTCACAAATCGCGTGCGCCCCGTCTACGGCATCTACCCCAGCAGCGAGACCGACAACAAAGGACCGGGAAGCCCGGCGCTGTATCTGGCGCGGTGGAAGGCCGAGAACGGACTGGACTGAGGACCGAGAAGGAGGACGTGGACGAGAGAACAGCACGGACGCCGGACGGCAGTTATAACCGTGTACGACCATAGCAAAACAGCAGCAAGAAACGACAATAGCAGCTTGACACTGCTTCCAACATATGTGCGGCAGATGACCAGGTAGTGCTATGATGAGGGATAGGAATCGAGTTTAACATTACAAAGTACATATACAATTTTTGCTGGTTTACAGAAGGGGAAGGCGCTATTGTGAAGCAGTGTGGTTCATAGGAGTGTCAGGTCCTGCAAACAAGCAGGAGATGTCGTACGGACTATTCCGATCTCTCTCGCTCCGATTTCTCTCGCTCCGATTTCTCTCGCTCCGATTTCTCTCGCTCCTCCAGTCTCTCTCGCGGCTCCTGCGAATCCAGCGTCACCATGCTCGCAGTATCTGCCTTTTTGTTCAGCGAAAAAGGCACGGCAATGCCGCCGACAAATGGCCGCTTGCCAGTCACGCCGGTCTCGATGGCATCGTTGTCGGGCGTGGTCGGCAACGCGGCGTCTGCTGGAGCATCCAGACCAGCGGTGGCCTTCATGGATGTCAATGTCGTTTCCGCTCCCGTTGCCGTCTTTGCTGTTGAAGTTGTGCCTCTGTGAGGTGCGGGAGTGCCCCCGGCTACCTGGCCGTCGGCTGTGACCATCTCGGCCTCCTTACGTGGCACTGCTGCCGACGTCCCGCCACCTGAACCTCCGCCCTCGCCTCGGCCCCGTCCTTCGCGTTCGACTGCGTGCTCGTCGTGCTTTGTGCCCCATAGGGACCACAGTGCCATGCAGTGGTTCCGCTTGCCGCGAGCGCGCCCGGCGGCGGCGCTTGCCTCGGTCGTGTCCTCCTGCTCGCCGACAGTCAGCCGCGCGGCCAGTGCGCTCGGCGGCGGCTGCTCGCCGGGCCCAAAGGACGCCGGCCGAGCCGTTTCGCTCGTCGCCATGGCAAGTTTCCGGCGCTGCTTGAGCACGGTTGCGCGGTCGTGGGCGTAGCGCTCGTCCCACTGCTGCTTGACGCGCACCCACTTGTCGACCACGGCTTTCTTGGGCACGCCAACGAGATCCGGGCGCTCGACGCCCAGCGTGGGCCCCGGCAGCTCCGTGGCAGGCGCGAGCGGCAGAATGTCGCCATGCCGGGTGACGCGCTGGCGGATCATGTGGTCCTTGAAGGGTGGCAGCGGGTCGCCGGCCTTTCCCACGTGTTGGAGAGGCAATGCGGGTTTCTCAGACCCCGAGGACCCCGAGGACCCTATCCCTGTCGCCTTTGTCGAGGCGTCGTCCTCTGGCACCTCGCGGTCCGAGCTTGACGACGAAATCACCGAACTGTTGTCGTCCAGCAGCGTGTCGAGATTCGTCTGCTGCGCGCGCGCCAGCGCCCAGGCGCCAAACTGCGCAATGGACCGGAACATGAGCTTGGCCGGGCGCGTAAAGCTCATCGTCGGCGCCACATGGCACAGGTCGTCCCAGACCTGCAGCTGCACATCGGTGGGGGGGTAACGCGCAATCTGCGCACGGTCGGCGTCGGTCAGCGTCGACGCCGCTGGTGCGTACGTGGCTGGGTCGGCGCACTTGTGTGCCAGGAACATCTGCTCGTCGCGCAGGATCTCACCGCCGCCCGTCATGATAAGCAGCGGCGGCAGGCCGCCCAGAGTGGGCTGCAGCACGGGACTGACGAGCGGGTGTGCGAGCATGTTGTTGGTCGTGTAGAACTGGATCTGCTCGTTGATTCGAAGCACCTCGCTGCCATCGTCGGCGAACAGCACCAGGCGGTTGGCCGCAAACATGTCGCGAGGAACAGCCACGTCTCCCTCCTCCTTGTGGCTGTTCTGCATTCTCAACTTGTACAGGTCCTTGAGCACGGCCTCCGTCGGCGGCGGCCACGCCATGGATGGCCGCTGGTGGAAGCCGTACGGCGGGATGTAGTCCAGCGGCGCGTCACCGACCAGGCTCGGGAACGAGTGCGTCAGGTCGACCCACGGGCTGATGAGGATGCCGCCAGCCGGCAGCGGGAGCCCACGGTCGCGCAGCGTCACCAGCATCGACAGCACCATGCCACCCCCAGCCGAGTCACCCGCCACCACAATGGAGCTCGCATCGCCGCCCTGAAGGTCCAGCAGGTACAGATAGGCCGCGAGGCAGTCGTGTAGTCCACAAGGGAAGGGGAACTGGGGGGCCAGACGGTACCGCGGCGCAAACACGCGGGCCTGCAACTTACGCGCGTGCCGCTGCAGCTGGTACCGGTGCACGTCGACGCTGCCCATAAAATAAGCGCCGCCGTGAACGTAGAAGATGACGCGGCGGCCGGCGCTGTCGCCTCCGGTTTTCTGCCGCGCCGTGTACTGTGTCCTCATCTCGATCCATTCCGCCTGCAGCGGCGTCTTGGGCTTGCGCCACTGCCACCACTGCCGGCCGCCGACGAGCTGCACGCCGCTGGGTCCCAGCTGCTCCGCCAGCGCATCCGCCGTACGTCCCTGCGCCTCGGCTGGCACAGTCACCTCCTCGGTGCGGATCCACGGCGGCGGGGGCACCCGTTGGGCCATGAACGCCTGCACCTCCTCGACTCTGTGGTGCGAGGCATAGTCGAGAAAGGCGCGGATCAAGTTCAGGCCTGCGTCGTACGGGAGATGGGCAGTCGGCCGTTGGCGTAAGGGGGCACGTTTGAAGTACTGGACGCGTTAGAGAGGAGAGAGATGAAGGAGGGGACACGTCTCCTTACGTGTGTGAAGAGCGTCGAGACGACCGTCGGCGTAACGGCCGCGGAGATAGTGGCGACGTTGAGGACCATGTTGTCGACCCGATGGGCTCCTGTTCGTCTCCAGTCTCGCGTCGTCGCAACGTTGTTGTGATCGTGGTTGTGGTCGTCCTTGTTGTCGTTATCGTTCAGCCACTCAGTCTGCCCAATCCGGTCAATTGGCTCTTCTTTCAGGAACCTCGGTACGCCTGTCGCTCGTTGGTGGAAGCTCGATTCCAGCCCGACGTTTTCTGCGGTGATGTCATGGCGCAACTAAATGCCAATTGTTAGCGATCGGCGCGACGCCCCTCCCCCCTTATTCACTGGGAAACGGACCACAGCCTCGCGCCTTCCCCTTATGGAGCTACGGTCAGCTAGCAGTCAAAGCTGTCCCGTCTCTGCGGCGCCTTTCTCGACACCTTTCTCTACCTCGACGCCGGCCAACACGCTTGCCGCTGCCACGAAAACGACAACTGTCCTGCCGCCCACCATTGCACCCGTCCACTCGCTCACTGCCGCGCGGCCCCTGTCGCTGGGGCTGCACCTGCGCGGCCGAGCGATTCCCTTGCGGCTCCTTCGTTTCCTGACCAGCCGCCCTCAGTCTCGTCGGCTCTTGCGAGCCGCCTTGGCGACTTCATCCCATTGTCGACGTCCCTTCGTCCCGTCTCCTTTGATCGTCTTCCGTCGCTCCGCCTCCACATTCCCGCCGTCGCCAACAATGTCCAGCAAGAAATCACAACCCGTCTCCCTGCCCGACCTCCCCACCGATGCAGACGCCTACCGCGTCCGACCAAAGCGCCTTCGCCTCGATGAGCTCGACGAACAGGCGTCGCAACTGGCCACGGCGACGGCCTCTGAGCGCACGACGCCCCAGGCCGAGCAGCTGCCGGCGGGCCTGATCGTGACGGACGAGGAGCGCCAGCGCAAGTGGTTTGTCGGCAGCATCGACCAGGGGACAACGTCGTCGCGCTTCATCATCTTTGACGGCGACGGCGTGCCGGTGGCCAGCCACCAGCTCGAGTTCGAGAACCTCTACCCACAGCCGGGCTGGCATGAGCACAATCCGCAGGCGCTGCTGGACTCTGTGTATCAGTGCATCGACAAGGCCGTCGAGGCCTTCACCGCCCAGGGCCACCCCGTGCAGCTGATCCGTGCCATCGGCATCACGAACCAGCGGGAAACCACGGTGGTGTGGGACACGGAGACCGGCGAGCCGCTGCACCGTGCCATTGTGTGGCCAGACACCCGCACGGCCTCCCTCGTGCGCCAGCTCAAGGCGCGTACTTCCCACAAGACTGACGACGGCGAGGAGACCATCAGCAGCCAGGAGGTCCACGACCTCTGCGGCCTGCCGCTGTCGACGTACCCCAGCAGCGTCAAGCTGCGCTGGCTGCTCGACAACGTCGAGGCCGTGCGGCGCGCCGCGGACGCAGGCCGTCTGGCCTTTGGCACGGTCGACTCGTGGCTGATCTACAAGCTCAACGGCGGGCCGCTTCACAATGTGCACGTCACTGACAGCACCAACGCGAGCCGCACCATGTTTATGAACCTGCGTACGCTGCAGTACGACGACCGCCTGCTGCGCTTCTTTGGCGTCGACCGCGCCAAGGTGCGCCTGCCCCGGATCGTGCCGTCGTCCGACGCCGAGGCGTTTGGCGCCATGGCCGACGGCCCGCTGGCCGGCATCCGCATCGCCGGCTGCCTGGGCGACCAGTCGAGCGCGCTGGTCGGCCAGTGTGGCTTCCACCCGGGGCAGGCCAAGAACACGTACGGCACCGGCTGCTTCCTGCTGTACAACGTGGGCACGCAGCCGGTGGTGTCGCACTCGGGGCTGCTAGCCACGGTGGCGTACGACTTTGGCCGCGGCAGCCCGCCCATCTACGCGCTCGAGGGCAGCATCGCCGTCGCGGGTGCGGGCGTCAAGTTTCTGACGAACAACCTGGGCTTTGCGCGCGAATCGCACGAAATCTCCGGGCTGGCCGAGTCAGTCGACGACAACGGCGGCGTCTTTTTTGTCACGGCCTTTAGCGGTCTCTTTGCGCCCTACTGGATCGACGATGCTAAGGGCACTCTCTGTAGGTCTCTCTTTCTTCCTCTCTTTTTCTTCTCTCCCCTCTCTCCCCTCTCTTCCTCTCTCCCCTCTCTCCTCCTAACCGTCGTAGTCGGCCTTACCCAGTTCACCAAAAAAGGCCACATTGCGCGCGCCACGCTCGAGGCCACGTGCTACCAAACCAAGGCCATTCTCGACGCCATGGAGCGCGACAGCGGCCAGCGGCTCGAGAGCCTGGCCGTCGACGGCGGCCTGTCCAACAGCGACCTGTGCATGCAGTTCCAGGCCGACGTCAGCGGCATCCCCGTCGACCGCCCGGCCATGCGCGAGACCACGGCGCTCGGCGCTGCCATTGCCGCGGGCCTGGCCACGGGCGTCTGGGACACGCTGACGGACCTGCGCAACGTCAACAACCGCGCGGGCCGCCGCATCTTCCAGCCGTGCGCGGACCGCACGCGCATGGCCCGCATGGTGCGCAAGTGGGAGCAGGCCGTGGAGATGAGCCGCGGCTGGGTGCGGCACGAGGAGGCAGAGCGCGACGAGGCCGAGGCGGCGGCAGCGGCAGCCCGCGAGCAAAGGACAAGCGTCCAAGAGAAGCTTGCCGACAGCGCATGTTAAGTGTCCTAAACATACGTCAAACACACGTCCAAACACACTGTATGGTCTCAAAAGCGTTTGCTACTCCGACGCCACGGCCCCTTTTTCCGAGGGCCCGGCTTTTGTTTCTATGTGCATACATGTCGACGGGAAAGAGATAGAGCAGAGAGGCGTGTAGTTGTTTTTCTGTCCATACGACAGACCCGTTCAGTGCCGTGCGTTCCAAAAGCCCTTCCCGGTAACAAGAAATGAAGAAAGAAGCCCATCGACGAGGGAAGACAGAATGAACATCTGAACAAGAAGAAAAAAAAGACGAAAGACGAAAGAAGAAAGAAGCGCAGTGGGAGATACACAGTAGAGAATATAAATTACTCAAGAAGGGCCGCGACCCAGCCCAGGGTCACAGGGTCCAGAAAGGGGTAGGTAGAAGGTAGAGAGGAGGAGGAAGGGGAAGGTAGATGGCGGCGAACGTGTCTAGATTGCCCCCACGTCTTTCGTGATACGCATCACCAGGTGGCCTCGTAACAGTCGAGACCGAGCAGAGTGCCCTCCGGCTAAATGGCGTGGAAAAGGGGGCTGAAGAGTGAGGTGGGAGGTATGGATCCCGCGGGAAGCAGCTGATCGCGACAATCCACGTACAGGCGCGGGTCGATCGGGCCGTGGGGGGGGAAGGGAGGGGATGGAGGAGATGAGGGGGGGAGGAGATGGAGGGGAGCGGACGGGCCAAGTCAATTACATGATAATGGCCGGCACATCGACGTTGGTCTTGATGCTCTTGTGCGGCAGCACGCTGCCGCCGTTGACGTAGATCTCGTCACCAATGGTGACATCGTCGCCCAGAACAGTGACGTTCTCCAGACGCGCCCAGCGGCCGACCGTGCTGTTCCAGCCGACAATGGTGCTCTTGACCCAGGCGTGGTCCTTGACCTTTGAGCCTGACAGCAGCACGCAGCGCTGCAGCCGCACGCCGTCGCCCACCACCACATTGGGCCCAATGGTCACGTTGGGGCCTATCCGGCAGTTCTTGCCAATCTTGGCCGTCGGGTCGATCAGCACATTGCCGCTGTGCACAAACGGCGTCGACACTGGTGTCAGCAGCTTGGAGCCGCGCTTCGTCAGCGATGACAGGTACAGGCAGGTGCCGGTCAAAAAGTCCTTTGGCTGGCCGACGTCCATCCAGTAGCCCTCGAGGTCAAACGAGTGCAGCTGGCCGTCGTTGACGAGCGCTGGGAACGTCTCCTGCTCGATGGACGTCGGGCGCAGCTCGATGCGGTCGAGCACCGAGGTGTTTAGCAGGTACAGGCCGGCGTTGATGCGGTTGCCGACAAACTCGACCGGCTTCTCCACGAAGCGGTCAATCCGCGACGGGTGGTCGGGCTTGTGCACAATCACGCCGTACTTGGACGGCTCCTCGACCTTGGTCACGACAATGGTGCCCTCGTCGCCGTGCGCCTTGTGGAAGGCAGCCAGCTCCTTGAAGGGGAAGTCGCAGATAATGTCCGAATTGAGGACAAAAAAGGGCGAGTCGTCCTTCCGCAGGACCTTCTCGGCCAGCTTCAGGGGGCCGGCCGTGCCCAGAGGCTCGGACTCGATGGAGAAGGTGATGTTAATGCCGAACTTGTCGGCGATCTGGTGACAGCTGTCAGTCACTGGGGGTGTAGAGAAGGGGGAAGGAGACGCACCTCGGCCAGACGGCCCTCCATAACTTCCGGGCGGTAGTTGACAGCGAGCACGACATCAGTGACGCCAGCGTCTGCCAGAGCCTCGATCTGGTGCAAGATCATGGGCTTGTTGCCAAACTCGACGAGTGGTTTGGGCAGCGTGAGGGTCTAGAGTCGCAGCAAAGACAAAGTCAGAGGATTGGTTTTTTCTGCCGGTGCCGCAGTAGAGGTGTGATTGGAGCTCCAAGATGGAGGCAGTAGGGAATGGAGGGGAAGGGGGGAGGGAAATGGAATAAGAGAGCAGTTGCATACAAGAGGCCGAAGCCGCGTGCCGAAGCCGCCGACGAGAATGAGAGCTGTGAAGAGGGGCCGGTTAGCTAGGCCTGCATGGCGAGAAAGGAGAAGACAAGAAGAGGCTGCTGCCGTTGTCTGTTGGAGAAAGAAGTTGGAGAGTGGAGGAAGAGCGCGGCCGCGAACCGCAACAGAACGCGGCAGGTTTCACTCGACGTACCCTTCATTGTGGGAGGTGATTGGCAGGAGAAAAGGAGGCCGAGTGGGAGTTTTGCGAGAACGAGAGAGCAAAGGGAATGAGATCGTGGCAGAGATCGTGGACTCGGTCGTGTCCAGACAGTCGGTCGGCGAGAGGAAGGGAAAAGCGATTGGAAACGAGGAAACGAGCGAGGGTGTTGACAGAAAGGTCAACGACGAAAATCAAGCTGCCGTGCAGAGAAAGGAAAAAGGGCGGTTTGGCAGTTTGTACTCTGCGTAGGTAGACAAGATCGATGCGACGGAGTGCTGAAGCGAGGGAGAACGTGCAACGATGAAAGGGAAAGAGAGGTGTCCTGAAAGTGGTCCCAAAGAGGACAAGCCGGACACGAAGTGGCTTTAGAGTGGAGAGTGGCTGTGCACCAGCCAGGGCAGGAGGCAAATAGGAGAGGGCGTGGGCTGAAATGGCACGAAAACTTAAACTTTAGAAAAGGGGGCGAGGCGTGATGAGGAATGCTTCTCCATTAAGATGGTGGATCGGACGCGTAGCACCGCGTTTTTCACTTCCTCTGCGAGGGATGAGGGCTTTGTGGCCTTTGCCTTTGTGGCCTTTGTGAGACGAGATCACAAGGAGGCTAGATACTCTGCAGCAAGTCCTTAGTGAGAACCAGAGTGTCAGTTGGAGTGCCTGAGGTCAGAAGCGTGCTATGGAGTGCACAATAGGGGCTGAAGAAAGATGAGGAAAGAACGGAGTAAAGAAAGATCTATGCCCCCACTATTGGCAGGATGCTCTGTGTTAAGCATTTCTTACCCGGAATTGCTCCGGTTTCTTTATGCCTTTTCGTTTACGAGATTCGTATTAACCAGGAAGAAAAAGGCTCGTGTTCTACTCTTGCATGCTTGACTCCTCACTGTCATCTCATCATCCACTGACAATCTGCGATTTCATTGCCCCCAAGTCTGACATCTACTTGACCGGAAGACACCAACACAACAACACCTGATGCGTCAGGCTCGCATTGTTGGCCTTCATAACAGTCAGCGCCTGCTTCTTGGAGAGCTGCAGACAAACACGGCCCGGCGCCAAACATCCGTCTTGGCAGCTACCTTTGAACGCACTCGATCCGGCAGATCGTCGCCGATCGTCGTTCAACAAAAGATCCGCGAGAAGGTACTGCTGTATCACTGCAAAGAAAAGCGAAAGGTCATCATGTCATAAACGTGTTGGTGTTGGGGTTGCCCCCTGGCAATGAAAGAACGAAACTGCAAGGACAGAAAGCCACCTATGCCGCGAGAATAAAAAGTACCTCTCTTTTCCAGGTTCCAAGAAAGAAAATGAATAGGCAACAGGTAAGAAATATAAAATGAAGCGTCAACCTGCCACCTTCAACCATCCCCTTCCATCGTAAATGCAGTCTTGGGGTTCAGGCGATGACAGCAGATGCCGTACGAAAGAAAAGACCCGGGTTAGAGGTAAGAAGGAACCTTGAAGCATCGCGAGGCCGTCCACGTCCAGTATAATTTGCCGATGTCCGCGGGAAGCCCATGGTCCAAGTCCGAGACCCGGAGCACGTCGATCCTTGGTCCGGGAGACGGCAGAGAAATCCAAACGAAAATGCAGAAAACAAAAGGTGGAAATTCAAGTCATAAAGTGTCGTGTCTATGTCATAAGTCGTCGTGAATGGAGGTTGTCCGTAGAGAGCAAGAAAGGAAACACGAAAAGCGGCTTCCCATCTTCATCAAACTGTGTCGCATCGGATTTTTTTGTCGTTGGTTTTGTTGATTTGGAATTTCGTCAAGCAAACATGCGTAGTCAGTGTCGTTGGTCTCGTGAGATTTTTGTGGTGTTTATCTTGTCCAGAGCTGCGTATTGCTGGTTCGCCATTTTTGAGCTGGCCACTCCATCACGGCCAAGGGGGGTATTCTCATATTTTTGCCGTGAAACAGATCGTTGAGGCTGTGGAGCCTCGTGTGAAGTATAATGTATGGTCGAGCAAGTCATGTCAAGAAGAGGAAAGAGGAAAGATGAGGAAAGTAAAGAGGAAAGAGGAAGCGTAGAAAGAGAATCAACAGGAACGGAAAAGACCTGAAAGCAGGAGCGCTTCAAAGGGCAAGGCGAACGTAAAGTGAAAGATCGGCAAGGCTGCGCCTTGGAAAGACAAGGCTCGCCCTGCAATGACAAGGCTGCGTTCCTCAGCCTCGTCACTCAGCCGAAGCAGTCGAGGAGCTGCTCGAGTGGGTGGTCGACCGCCGGCTGTTGCGGCTGTTCTTGCCATGGCTGGTGGATGCCTGGCGCCCGCGGCGGTGCTTGCGGCTGGCCTCGTCGGCAGGAAGGCCCTGGACAATCCCGTTCCGAGCCAGCATGCCGCCATTAACGGAAAAGTTCCGGCACACCATGAACGCGCGCATGGCCGCATTCTCTTGGGCCAGGACGCCCGACTCGTAGGCCAGATCGGTCTGATACTCGCGGCCGTTCACCAGGACCAGGCACGTATATCCGCTGTTGTCATGGTAACACTCGTACATGGGATCCTGCCATCCACGGCGCCGGCAGAGGCCTAGTCGAGGGGGGGAGAAGTCAGTTTAAACAGTCCAGTATAGGGGGCCCAGCACCATGCAGGGCGGACCTCTGAGATCCTTGTGCGATTTTGAGATTGTGCGATTCTGCCTGACCGAGCCGAGTGTTGGGCACAGGTGACAGCCCCAGAAACCCAAGATCGATCCCAGATCCGAACTCCGTGCAAGGGAAAGACGCCCTACGCAAGTAGCTCGGCGTGACAATGTTCAACGAGCACAGCTGTGTTTCTAAACACATACAAGCTTCGCGGTGTCGAAGTGCAAGGATACACAGACAAAAGTGGTACAAGAACACACAACATGGAATAAGACAACGAAGAGTGAAGAGTAAACCAAAAGTTCCCAAATACGGCAGAGATGCAGACTTACTCTCGAGATATTGCATGTAGAAGCCAAACGAACTCATCTTGGTTGACCTGTGTCTGCCCAGGCGAGGAGCAGAGCCGGACGCTGAGAAGGGTAAATGGCCGGGCTGAAGGTAGGTCGATGCCGAGCGGCTGCGAAGGTCGAGATGGACTAGCTCTCCGTTCAAGGGTCCAATGGTGCAAAAGGATGACCCCCTGTTCACGACCGAGGACAGCGTGCTAGGCCGAGTCTTTGATGCTAATGCAAATATGCCCAATGCAAAGAGTCGGCGAGGGGGGGTTAGGCCTTGATGTCTCTCGCACAGCCCGCCACAGATCTGATGGGAGATTTAGAGGATGAGACAAAGAAGACGGAAGGAGGGGGAAAGGCAGCTAGTTGCCTGGATAAGTAGGGCAGGAAAGTGTCACAGGGGATAAGAAAGGGGGAGGGCGCCTGTTGTGACGTGTAAGTGAGGTTGTCAAAGTGGGAGGAGAGAGAGAGAGAGAAAGAGAGAGGTAGGGAGTAGAGCGTGTAAGTGAGACCAAGGGTGTGTGAGCTGAGGACGTTGTCGGGAAGCGGCGCTGCTTTATCAAGACAAGACGTTTATGATGACGGGTTCTTCAAAGGCGAGACATGCGTGCTTTATTGAAGAAAAGAAGAAAAAAGAAAAAAGAAAAAAATGTCCGGCCCAGTGCGGGGCCCTTTACCATTGTCCGTCCAGATAGCGGACAGCAAACTGGGACTGCAGACAGAGACAAAGAGCAAGCACTGGGAAATTGCGGGAACGAAAGCAAAGACGAAGATGCACGTCGATAGATGCGGCTCTCTCAAAGAGTGTGACCCATCTTGATGTGTTGGCGCTGCCGTTGCCAGTTGACTGAAAACAGCCCAGAAGACTAGGGGCTCCACCGCGGATTTTGGAGGGTGGGACTAGAGGGGGAAATAAAGAGAAAGCAAAAACAAGCCATATCAAGTCCGGCGCGAAGATCTTTGTTGATGCGTTGCGCCGGATGGAGGGAGTTCAGAAGTGAGCCGGGGGTTTGTCTTGGGGGGGAGGGGGGTGTTGTTGGGGAGAGGGGGTGGATGAAGAGGAGGCAAACAAGGGAGAAGAGTCTCGCAGAACGAGAGCAGTGTGGAGTAGTCCGTTGTTGTTTGCGTGAGAGATTCAACGGTACCAAGGACAGAAAGGATGGCGGGAGTAATTTGCAAGATCAAATACGCATAGCGTGCATGGAACAGCAGCACATGCACCTTGAAAGCATGGTGAGGTGGCAAACTGGGCCCGGCTTGAGACCGGCTCGAGACCTGGCCTAGGAGCTGCAGAAAACGACTGAAGAGACAGCGAAGAAAAAGCCGGGAGACCGAAGCGTAGCCGATGCTGCAACCGCCGGCCACTCAGGTTGGTTCAGTTGGCTCAGTTGGCCCAGGTTATCGCCTTTGCGCAGTTCGGGCTCGGGTCGGAGTGCAGTCGTACAGTTCGGGGCCCGTCCGCTTTGCTACAGGCGATTCGCCGTTGGTGGCCGGCGAGCTGGAGAGACAACCGTGTCATGGACTCATGGTGCTGGGAGAGCAACTGCGTACGGAAGGAACTGGCAGACAGTCGCTACTGCACGAAATTGCAAAGCAAACAAATGAGAAGACAGAGAAAAGAACGCCGGCTCGAGTGACATGCATAAAACACACTACTCCAGCTCATAGCGTCGACATGGCCTCCGATGTACCGGAGGAGACGTGATCATTGGTCTTGTCATTGGCTTGTCATTGGCCTCGCCCAACCGCTGATCGGTATTCGTCCTGGCGATACGCGGGCCACGGCATCTGGACGGTCTTTTCTTTTTCCCTCCTTCAGCCAGTGACCTCGACGTTCGACGCGGATGTTTTCGTAGACTTGAAACAAAGTCCAGAAAAGCGTAGCGCTGGGGAAAGGCAGGTAGCGAGCAACAGGGGTCCCTAAAATAGGGTTTAATTTGAGGCGAAATAAGCGCTCTGTTGTGGACTATGAGGACCAGAACAGCTACGGAGAATCGCTACGGACTGCTTCTCGGTGCAGACTCTGCACATACAGAAGGTGCAGTCCAAAGAAACAAAGAAGCGGGGCGTGAGGTCCAGAATAAGTTCCGTCGGGATGGTGCCCCCCATAGAGTCGGTGAGCAACAGAACAAAGAACAGACAAACGGCACACAGAGGCGGGGCCGAAGTGAGATGGGGAAAGAGGTCGTATGAGCTGCATGAACAGTGGGAAAGCCAGAGTCTGGGAGAAGAAACCCTTGCATGGACCTGCGCGCCAATTGGCTTGAGCCGTTACGTATTTTGTTGGGGCCTATGGTTGCGATCGAGCAGGAGCAATCTGGGAGACGGTGTGCAGAAGAGGAAGGCACGGGGAGGGGTGGCTGCAGAGGCGACGGAGAGCGACGGAGAGCAAGAGCAACGGGGGAAGTGAGGACAGAGGCGAACGCGGCCAAGGCGACTAGAGAGGCGAGATTTGGCCATTCGAGAAGCGACGCGCGCCCATGGGTGAAGCGGGCAACCCTACATCTCATATGCAAGGATGAGTTGGCAATGCTTGTCTGAAATTAAAACGTGCAGGTGGACGAGGGCGCGTGAAGCGGAGGCGGGAGGCGGGAGGAGGAGAAGACGAGAAACGAAGACGAGAAGGAGAGACGAAAAGACAAGACACGTAAGCTTGAGAGGACTGATTTCTCGTCGCTTTTGGAGAAGGAGCGAGGTGGGGAGAGAAGCAGCAAAGGTCCTGTGGTGCATGAGAAGAGAAAAAAGAAGTAAAAGGAAAAAAAGAAGTAAAAGGAAAAAAAGAAGGAAAAGAAAAAAAAGGAGAAAAAGGAAAAAAAGGAGAAAAAAAGAAAAAAAAATATGCAGCTTCTGACCTTTTCCTCTCCATTTTCATTTGCTCACTTTATTCCTTTATCCTTTCTTCTCAAAGGACAAGTACGTTGCTTCGCTGGCAACTTTATACCCGCAGGATTGGTCCTACCCACGACATGCCCGAGACAACAACGCCGTCTTCGCCCCCAGGAAATGAGGAAGGATTCGTTGCGAGAAAATGGCGAGTTCGTCTCATCTGTGCCCTTGTGCAAGACGTGCAAGCGGCAGAGTAGACAGCAGACGCAGACAGCAGCAGCAGACGCAGACGTTACCCTTTCTCGGTGCATCGGTCAGGAACGCTGAGCAACGACGGCGCCGTCAGGGACACTGATGGGCACCGGCCACGACAGCAGACCGACCAAGGATACTGCAATGGATCATGAAAAATCAAGCATGGGGGCAAGGTAGCATCGAGACACGGCGGAGACGGAACAAACAGACAGCTCAGGCGAGAACCGTGGACGAGAAATGAAAGCACCCTTGGTTTGTTCAAGCTTCTTTCCATTGGCCAATAGCTGTTTTGTCCTTCCTTTCTATTGGTTTGCCCTTGTCTTTTTTGTTTTCCTTTCTCTCGTTATTTGCGTTCTTTTCGTCAGGACGAACAGCAGCAGACGAGGCCGTCTGGCCAATACGGGGACTGCACACTGCAGAGTGCAGACTGCAGGAGAGGCAGGCCACAGATATGCAGGTCTGCGGCCATGTTGGTCTGGTTGCAGCTACACCTTTTGGGGGAACAGAGCGTGCTTTGCTGGCGTGGAATGCGCCAGCACAACACGGCAGAAGGCGAGAAGAGGGCAGGCGATTTCTGCTACGGCCCTTTGAGGACGCCAGATAAGGAAGGACCCTTGCTCGACGGATTACACGTTTGTTGCATTCAGGGTCCCAAGGTCCAAGGTGCATTCGCGCGCTCGTTACAACTGAGCATATGTCCACCATTTGGTCGCTCGACGGGCCCGTCCGGTCACACCCTCTTCTTGCCTCGGCCGGTGGTGGTGACGGCTGCAGCTAGAAAAGACACGCATTCTGGGCAGTGTGTTTTGCGGACAAACGCATCGGTCAAGTCCGCGATGCAGAAAAGGAGAAAAAGGACAGCGCACAGCGGAAGGATGAGAACGGCTGGCCGATCGGTCAGAATCGAAGTGCCGTGTCTTTCCATTCCGAAGCTCGTTCTTCGAGTCTATCCACCTCAACGGCGGACTGACAGCGGTCTCGTCTGCAACTATCCTCTACATCACTTCCGGTCACTTTTACGGCAGGACGGCGAGAGAATCCTCGACTAAATTCGAGTTCATGACCTATCTACCTATTCCCCTCGTCGACATGTCTGCTCCCCCCTGTCTCGTCGACATGTCTGCTCCCCCTGTCCGACAAGCTGAGACAGCACGTTCACCCTAATACGCCTCGATGGCCTTGTCAAAAGCGGCGTCGATCTGGTCTGCCAGGCCCCGCGCAGCTCCCTGCAGTTCCGTCGGCACCTTGCTGATGATAGCGTCGCTCAGGTGGTCCGAGGCCGCCTTTTGCACGCGCAGGTCCAGCCAGGTCACCGGGCTGATCAGCAGGTGGTCGAACTTGGGCTTGGCCTCGATGATGGCGTCCGTGGCGTTCTGCACGTCGCCGATCAGCGTCTGGATGGCCCCGGCCACGCCGATGGCCTCGAGCACCTGCAGCGGGCCCGAGTCCTTGGCCACGGCGGTGGCGTCGTGCGTGGCGATCAGCAGGTGCACCGAGTCGGAGACAATGTCAAAGGTGCCCACGAGGTCGCCGTCCCAGTCGCGGAGAGTTTCGGTGAGGTCGACCGTCCGGTTGGCGACGCGGGTGAGCGCGTTGACGATGGACGTGCCGTCGGCAGTGACGGCGGGCACAAGGGCCAGCAGCAGCATGCCGACGAGGAGCGGCAGCGTCGAGACGGCCGAGAAAATGCGCGTGGCCAACATGGTGAGTGGGTGGAAGAAGAGAAGGAGGTGAGGATAGGGGAAGGATGGGAAGAGTTTTCTCTCCCCCTCTCCTTGCGACTGCCTCTGCTTTATACTTTTTGTCCGACACAGACCAACAGCACAGCTGTCTTTCCTACACCGTCTTCACATGTCGGCGCCTGTGCCAGGGCTCGTGTAAGTCGTTACCCCGCAAAGACGTGAACAACGCCGGCGCCGGCCAGCCCAGCAGATCGACGTACATCCCCAGCTCAGCTAGGTCCGGCGAGCGTTCTTTTTATTTCTTTCGCGGGACCTTTTTGGCGGATAGGAAATACCTGGTCTCGTGCTTCGCGCTTTCCATTTCTGTCGTCTGTCTTTCCTCATTTCTGCTGCTGCCACCCGACAAGACCTCGGTACAGTGCCAACAACAACGGATCAAGTCAGCCTGTTTCTGTTGCCTATTGTCATAGCCCCACGCGGGCAGTAACCACTCTTCCTTTCCACTGCTGCCACTGCTTCCACTGCTTCACTCCTGTGTAGGGCCTGCTGTGTAAGATGCTCGCCTGCTAGCAGTGCAGACCCTGGATGAGTCGATTCTTTGTGTTCCAACGACAACTATCTTTGTGTCCTAACGACAACTACTCAACACATCGAGGCAGCCAGTAATACATGCGCTGACCACAGCGCCCTTGTCTGTCATCACCCGAAACAATCTGCTCTGAGTCCTGTGGCCTTACCTAAGCTCTCCGGCCTCCCAACAGAAGCCGTCCCGGACAGTCAGAACGGCCTGCCTCGTGCTCGACAGTACATCCCTCCACCCTCAAAACCCAGCCTTATTGCGGAAGTAGGCCTGGATCTGGTTCACGCCCTCTGCCGAAACCGTGTAGACCGGATGCACCGTCTGCAGGCGGTCCTGCTCGTCAAAGACCTGCACGCCGTCCTCGTCAAGGAAAGGGTATGGAGAGGACTTCCACGTGGCTCCGGTGTAGACGGGTGTGTTGCTGTCATTTTCGGCGGGCGTGTCGGCCAGTTCCCACTTGTGCTGCACGGAGCTCAGGCCCGCCAGGACGTAGCATGTATGGTAGGGGTCGGACATTCTAAATGTGTCAGGGGCTTCGTCGAGGTATGTGGAGAGAGAACAGAAACCTACCTGCCTGGCTTGTCGCGCAGACCGCCGCGCTTCGTCTCGTCCTGGCAGCAGCACAGGATGTACCGGATCAGGCCTTCCCGGCTGAAGAGCGACTGCGACGGCGCTGGCTGCTCGGCCGACCGCCCGAGGCAGGCGTCGACCAGCGGCCAGCAGTCGCCCACCCAGTGGCTGTAGCAGCCGTCCACCAGCTTGTTGGTGCGTCCGGAAAATCCACCCTCGGGCGCATACTGCCGGGCAGCCAGCCAGGCCACGAGCTTGGGGACATTGAGGTATCTGAGAAGAAATCAGCGACGGACAGCTTTTCGGTTCCCATCACCTCAACCTACCGTGGAATCGACCGGTCTGGCGCATCGAGAATGGACAGGCAAGCTAGTGCACAGAATGCGTATCCGCCGTGTGCTTCCGAGCCCGGCTGTGCCGAGATGCCGCCTTCGTATGTTTGGCCTGTCCGTCAGACAAATGGGAGAGAAAAAACAGGGGGGGTGGGGGGGCAATTACATCTCTGCACGTATTCGCCGAGGCCCGTGTAAAAGGTCGGCCGTGCCGGCGTCCAGGCCGGCGACTCACGGCTCAGGTCCAGCGGCAGGTCCAGCAGCGAGATGATCGCTGCCGCGCAGTACGCGCCCCGCACGTCCTCCTCGGCGCCCACCGACATCTGGAAGCCGCCGTCCGCCTGCTTCAGCGCCGACAGCCACCGCCACAGCGCCCGCCGGTCCACCACCTCGTAGCACGCCTCGCCGCCCACAATCGCCAGCGCCATCACCACCGCGTACGTCGTCGCCAGGTGCGACACCTGCCCGTGGCCCGCGCCAAAGCCACCGCCCGCGTTCTGCATCGACCGCGCCGTCTCCACCAGCCTCTCCCGGAACGGCGCCACGTCCTCGCCCAGCAGGTACAGCCCGTTGAGGCACCAGAACAGGAACCACGCGCGGCTGGCGTCGTAGGCAAGAAAGCCGCCCGGCAGCGTGCCCAGGCTGTTGACCAGGAACTGCGCGTGCCGCCGCCGGTCCAGGTGCGGCACGCCAAAGGCGTTGGCCCCGCTACTACTCTTTCCCGTCCTCAGCACCTCCGGGTCAAACAGGTACGGCAGACACGCTGCCACGGTCGCGTCCTGGTCCTCGGACGTGTCGGTGATCAGGGTGTCGCGCACCAGCGGCGGGTGCGTAAAGTGGTCGGCAATCATGATGGAAGAGGGGGAGGAGCGTGGCGAGAGGCTGAAGCTGCCAGCTGCGTCGTAGCGGTCTTGTGTCACCAAGATTTCCTCGTCCACGTCGTCGTCGTCTTTCTTGTGGATCCTTGGCGACATCCTTGATGAGAACGAAGCTGATGCTGACGCTGTCGCCATGGCTGGCGGTCGTCGCCTCGTCGTTCTTTTAAATACGGCACGGCTGCTGCGTACACGTGCCTGGACCATGGACGCTGGGCGGCAGTCAATATTGGCAAAGACAAAGCGCTGGTGGCATCGCCGACTTTTTTTCTTTTTTGTCGCTGCGATTGTGCCTGTAAGGCGCCACTCCGGTTTCGTCGCAGACCTTAGGGAAGCTTGCCAAATCCGGACACCAAAAACAAGGAAGCTCAGAGGTTTTTGTCGTTGAATATTCCGTGCTCTTCTTGTCTCTTTGCGGCGTCTTCTTCCTTCTTGACAGGTCGTCCCACGCTAATGGACTGCGTTACCTCGCCGCTGTGTGGCGCTTGTCTCAGTGATGTGGCTCGTCAAGTCCTCGACCTCGACTTCACAGCGAGCTTCGGCTTCATGAGCTCTCATCCACGCCAAGATAAAGAAGCTTGACTGCGCAGCTCCAATACTGTGCATATATTACCCACACTGTACTGGCACTGTCAAAGCCACATATGCGCCACAATGGGCTGTGTAGAATCGCCTCGAAAATCCCAATCGTCCGTCATCAGCAGCTTCCGTCGTACGTCCCCCGTTCTGTGCATAACGTCCACGGCCCGACCACTTTGCTGTTTTTCACCACACGCTCCTCGCTCCCCTGCTCCTGTCGCACCCCGTCGCCGTCTCTCCCACGTCTTCGTTCTCCCAATGTGGCCAATATCAGTTGCTTGCATGCCAGCTTCATCATCCGCCAGAGTCGGCCGCTCCGCAGCATCGGCCTCGATTCTCGCAGTGCGCATACACTCGCCCCGACCGAGAAATGGACAGCACTCTGCCGCCATCTCTGCGACTGCCAGCGTATGATCTAAGCTAGTCCGAGCGGACAGAGACAGAACAGCCGCCTGGGTGCTGTACGACTGGGCCGAGTCTGACCTCAGCCTGGCCTCACCTCCCATCTCACCTTGATCTTGCCTTTTTTCGGGCGAGTAAACTGCGCGCAAGCAACGTGCGCTCGTCCTGCGCTCACTCTGCGGTCTGCGACGACGTTTGCGTGACCAGGCACCTGTCAACCGCCGCCATGGCTACTGTCCAGGAGGTCTCCGAGGCCGAGCAGCATTGGCTGTATGTTTATCCTTTTGACCTTCCGGCCCTCTCTCCTCTTCTACAACCTAACTCCCCTCCAGCGAGGCCAAAAAGGCCACGCATACTATTGTCAAGAAACTCGAGCAGGTCAGCAAGGACGAAAGCGCAAGCAAGAAGCTCCTCGCCGACCTGGAGTCCGTCGAGCATCTCCTTGAAAGGTATGCCTTCCTCTTCTACCATCTGTCCTACCTCTCTACTCACCACACAGTCTTCGTCTCTCCTGCATGGCCACCACCTTTACGGACTTTAAGTTTGCCCACAAGAACCGCGTCCTCGACCGTCTGTGGCACGTCCACACTCTGATCAACGCAGAATATAAAAAGGGCCTGCAGCGCCATCGCGGCCACGGCCAGATTGTGCAGTTCCGTACCATTGAAAAGCAGTACGCCCGCCATCTCAAGACGGCCCAGTACTTTTACAAGGGCTTTATCGAGCGCCTGTCCGCGCGGTACCGTCTGCGTGCCCTGCAGCGCGTCGCCCATACCATGCAGGTGGACCCCGGCGGTGCCAACGGCATCCGTGTCCAGGAGGTCATCGATGCCGACGAGGCCCAGCTGGGCCACGAGCTGACCGTCGCCTGCTACCGAACGGTGCTGCACATGGGCGACATTGCCCGCTACCGCCTGCACGCGTCGCCGCGCCAAAAGCACCACGGCGGCCACCACACCCACGACGTCGCCATGACGTACTACGCCCTGGCCCAGGATCTTATGCCTCACGAGGGCGACGCCCACCACCAGATGGCCGTCGTGCTGGCCGACCAGCACCGCGACTTTGACGTCGTCTACCATTTCCTGCGCGCCTGGTCCGTTCGGCAACCCTTTGCCTTGGCGCCCAAGAACCTGGCCTCCGAGTTCAAGAAACTGCAGCAGTCTTCCTCGGCCGCTCGCAAGAACTCGAATGCGCCGCTCGATCCCTACGAGCTGTTCGCTTCCTGGCTGGTGCGTCTGCACGCCCACTACTTCAAAGGCGAAGCCTTTAGCTCGCAGGCCGAGTTGGAGCGCGAGGTTCTGCATCGCTGGGAGGCTCTTTTGAAAAAGGCTGAGCAGCCCGACTATCTGCAAAAGGCAGTGCTCATAAACATTGCCTCCTACGACATTGCCTCGAGGAGGATCAAGGGTAGGCTATTTTTTCTTTTTGAACTTCTTCTTTCATGTGCGCTAACAGACAATAGAAGAGTGGACAGCCTCTGCCTCCCAGTCCTGCCAGTTCAATCTGCGCTTCATGGTGCAGACCATCCTGGTTTTGAGCCGCGTACTGGAAACAGAAGCGCAGCGGCTCTTCGATGAGCCTGCGTCGGAAAAAACTGCCGCGCCGGCGCGCACACAGAAGCAAGCGCCCGCCAAGGGCCGCAACCGAACCACCGACGGCAACAGAGGTGCCAACGGCGGTAGCAAGTTCGGCGGTAAGCAGGAGGTCGCACAGGACGCCGGAAAAGGTGCCAGCAGCGTCCAGAGAACGTCGACGTCCCGCACGTGTCTGGCCCTCTTTCGAATCTGCATGGCCTGGATTGCCGCCAACCACCAGGACCTGGTCCGCTTCAAAGAGCACCTGGCGCCGCACCTTGCCGACATGCATCGCTCCGCGACGCGGTGCCTGACGCTGTTTATCGGCCTCATCTCTTCTACTGAGGCAGCACCCCTGCCCTACCTGCTCCCCGAAGACGTCGAGGTGATCGGCCTGGCGACGCTCGACCACTGGACTGCCCTTCGGGAGAGCGACACCAGCAGTCCGTTCAAGCCGCGCTTCGATGAGGAGGGCGTGGAACGCAAGGACTCTGGCCACGAGACCCTCGCGCGCATCTACGACACAATCGACACGTCTGTGAGTCTGATTAGAAATCCTGGCTTCCCATGGATCTTGGAGGCCGTGCACGAGGATGGCCGCGAAGTGAACAGGATTTTGTTTTCCGACGACGCGTACCGTGGCCCGTCGCCTCTGTCGCCTGCAGCCGCCATCTCCTCTCCGGCACTTGCTGCAGCGCCTGCGCCTGACGTGCCGGCCATGTCTACAACCTATGGGCCGTCCGGCGGCTTCTTCGCTGCGGCTGTGCCCGGCGGCAGCCCGATATCGGTATCGGCTGCGTTGCGGCCGTCAAACTCTCGTGGGGGCGGCGGCCAGCTTCCGCGCCCACGGACGCAGGTTCAGCCTGACGCCATGGCCGTTCAGCCCCCTCCGCTGCAGGTTTCGAGACGGCCGCCGGCCGCTTCCCCTGCCCCTGTCCCTGTGCGCACGAGTTACAAAGACATGGATGACGACGATTTCTTGCCTGGGTCTGCCAGAGAAAAGGGACTATATTCGGCGCGCCTGCCAGCCACGTCCAGCTCCGTTGGCTACGGTGTGCCTTTAGCGGCCGCGGCCCTAGAAGCCCCAGAAGCCACAGCCGTCCCCGACCCCGAGCTCGACTTACTCGAGTCGGCTGCGTACAGCCGCGTGGAAACCTTCTTGAGCCCGCCGGAGCTGCAACCGCATCCTCCCCCGGACGTGCGGCCGCTCTCTACATCATCATACGGCATGCACACGGCGACGGCCGAGGGCGTGTTTGGGCAGCTGCAGACGCCGCCTGGGATCTCTGGCCTTCCTGGCGATGGTGCGCAAAAGCCTATCCCGAGCTCGCCCTGGGATAGCAGCAGCAACAACCACAGCATGCGGCAGTATGCAGCTGTGCAGCTGCCGGACACAACAGCGGCAACGACAACAGCAGCAGCAGCGGCAGTGGCAATGTCACTGTCGCCGTCTGCGCACCTTTTGGACACCAGCAGCTTGTCACGCGGGTTTCCGAGCGCGCTGTCGCCCATTGGCAGTGCGGTCAAGAAGCCAGTCGGCGGCGGCGGCGGCGTCTTGAACGGCCAGGCCGCCGCAAGCTCGGCCGGTTTCATGAATCCTTGGGCGGCGCCGCCGACAGCAAGTGTCGATGACAGCCTTGGTCCGTATCAGTACCACCCGGGGAGTGGACGTCTTCTGCCGCAGCAGCTGCAGCAGCAGCAGCAGGTGCAGGCTCCGTCCCTGGGGATTGCGGGCACGGGAGCCGGGTCGCCGGTGGCTTCGGCGTATTCGCCTTTTGCAAGCAGCTTTAGCCTGAACAGCCGACTCGCGAGCCTTCCGTCCGTGCAGAGCCCGCGGGGGCTTCCCCAACACCAGCAGCAGCAGTCTACCATGTTGAGTGGTGGTTTCTTTGAGGGGGCCCAGCCTCTGCCACTGTCGAGCAGCAGCGCGGCCGCCTTTGGCAGCACGGGATCTCTGTTTGATGCATCGGCCGCCGCCAAGTGGAAGGAGGCGGCCACGGCCTGGGGCCGCGGGACGCCGATGACCAAGGACGACCCGACGCATTTCCGCAACACGGTGAGGCCGACGGGCCTGATGGAGGACACGCACGCCTACGACCAGCAGGCGCTGTTGAGTGCGCTGTACGACGCCGGGCCGAGGCAGCAGCAGCAGCAGTAGGGGTAGGGTGAGATGACTCTGATTTTGATTTTCATGTTTTTATGTCGGGAAAGGACAGTTCGTATACGAGGCACAGCCAGACAGCAGAGGTAATCTACGGAGTACAGCTATATTTTTTATACGTTTCAACGCCACCTGCTCTTCTCTCGCGCGCGTTTTGTTCCACTGCCGCAAGATGGACTCGTTTTCCAATTTCAGTTTTTTATTCGCCGCCGGCGATGCTCTATGGCGAGGAAGGATATCGTAAGTTGAATTGGGGCTCCGTTGCTTTTTGCTCTTCTTCCCTGCTTCTCTCGAATCTGGCCGTGTAGATCCGTCCCTGTTGTTGAAACCTCTTGCAGAATGTCAAATGCTCAAACGCCTTGGAATCGATGGGTCGCTCGCCCCTCCCGCGTGTCCCTTGCGTCACCCCCCCTTCCTCTCCCTCGCTTACTGCTGCGGCGAGTATGTCTGCTTCGGGAACGGGTACGACGCGCCGAGCTGCGTCAGCGACAGCCGTGCCAGCCACTGGCCCTGGTCCACGCTGGCCTCGAGCGTCTTGCCCTCGAGGACGCCGGCGACGAGGCCGGCGGCAAAGGCGTCGCCGGCGCCCAGCGTGTCGACAATGTCGTCGGCGGCAATGGCATGCACGGCAAACTCGCGCACCTCGGTCTCGCCCTGCACCGCCACCAGCGTGGGCTGGCTGCCGTGCGTCACAATGGCGACGCGCTTGCGCTGCGTGTTGGTCTTGGGCAGGTCGGCGAGGTGGCGCGCAATGGCCTTGAGGTCGTCGGTGGTGACGGTGCCGTCGACGTCGGCCAGGTCAATGGTCTGGCTCGTGGCGATGCCGTGCGTCAGCGCAAACGCGGCGGCCTCGCCCTCGTTGCCGATGACGTAGTCGAGGTACGGCAGTGTCGCGTCCAGCGCGTCCTTGAAGGCCAGCGGGATAAACGGCGCCGAGATCGACAGCACAAACGTCTTGTCGGCTTCGGCAGCCTCGCGCGCCAGCGCCTGGATGGCGTCTGGGCACACGGTCAGGTGGTAGCCGCCAATGTAGTACAGCTCCGCCGCCTGCACCAGCGGCCAGATCGCCGGCGACTGCAGGTGGGCCAGGTCGTAGTGGTTGGCGGCGCCCAGGTCCGTCACCATCGACCGGTTGCCGGGCGTGACCACGACGGCGCAGCGGCCCGTCGGCACCTTGTCGTCGACGCGGTACTCCACGCGCAGCCCCGCCTTGGCGGCCGTCTCGTGCAGAATGTCGCCGTACTTGTCCTTGCCCACGCCGCCCAGGAAGACGACGCTGTCCGGCGGCAGGATGTACTGGGCGCCGCGCGCAGTATTCTGAGCAGCACCGCCGGCGCTGAGCACGGCCTTGCGGTTGTTGAGAAAGTCGTCGTAGATGCCGAGGTGCTTCTCCTCCGCCAGGATGGCGTCGTTGGCCTTGATGCCGTAGGTGTCGAGCAGCGACTGGTCGCCGTCCGCAATGATATCTGGGGGGGTCAGCAGTGGCCTGGAAAAACGAGACAGCGCAGGAGAGACCTACCAAGGAGAGGATTCTCCAGAGCCAGGAGGCGGTACTTCTTTTCGGCGGCCATGGCTGTCAATGGGGCGTGATGGGCAGGTCTGTTCAGGGTCAAGCAGACTGAGGTCGATTCTGAGGTGTGTGAAGGCCTGTTGCCAATGGCGGGGTTCCTACCGCTGTTGAGGGTGGGCCAGCAGGGTTTTCTCACCAGAGCGGGGCCCAGCAGCTTGAGGGACAGCTTGCTGAAGGAAGAGGAAACAGGCATAGTGAGAGCAATGTTGGATGGCAATACCCCGAGCTTGCTACTCTTGTTCTTCCAAGCATCAGAAGAACAGCAGACAAAGCTCTATCAGGGCAGTAGCTGTTTGGCAGATCAGGCGACTCAAGACGGATCTCGATCACGACTTTACTCCGTAAGCGACGGCCGATCAGCAGTGGCCAACGTTCCTCAGATCTCTTTTTTCCATGTTTTATTTTTTGTCAATAAAAGAAGAAGATTGCAGAATGGCGCCTGTTTTCCCCCGCCGTCGTCTTGCTTCTGGGCCGGCAAACCTGCCCCTGCCAGCGCAGCTGAAAGAACCAAACACAAGCACGATGCTGTCCGATCCCATTGTTCAAGAAAACGAGCAGTTCCTTTACGGATTGTGTCATGTGGCAACCCCCAAAGTCCCGTCGTCTTTGCCCGGTAGTGTCCTCCGCTCTAATCCTTCGTCTTCTGGGTACCACGCAGCAGACCCGTTCTCCGCGCAGCAATCAGACCAGCCTTCTGGCCCTGGGCCGCGTATCTGGAGATGGTCGAGGCCTTGCCGATATGCTGGTGGTTACCACCACCGTGGGGATGGTCGACGGGGTTCATGGCCACACCACGGGTCTTGGGCCAGCTGTTGCGCTTGACGGCGAACTTATGCTTGGCACGCGAGGCCTCTGTGGGCGTGTTAGCAGATGCAGGGAGACCCAGAATCAATAAAGGGGAGAAGCGTACTCAGCAGCGGCTTGTCCGTCCGGCCACCGCCAGCAACAATGCCGATCATGCCACGGGCCTTGCTGCTGACGACCTTCTTGGCGCCCGACGGCAGCTTGATGCGTGTCTTGCCCTCGTCGGGGTTGTGGCCCACAACCGTCACGTAGTTGCCCGACGTGCGGCCCAGTGCGCCACGGTCGCCGGCCTTCTCCTCGACGTTGGTCACGACCGTGCCCTCCGGCACGGAGCCCAGGGGCAGGATGTTGCCAACGGTCAGGGCAGCGCTCTTGCCCGCGTACACAAACTGGCCGGTGTACATGCCCTCGTTGGCAATCATGGTCTCGGTGCGCAGCTTGAACCGGTAGGGGTCGCGGAACGAAACGCGTGCCAGGGGGGCGCCGCGGCCGGGGTCGTGGATGATCTCACGGACAATGCCGCGGATGTAGCCGTGGCGCTCGGCGTAGTCGAGGCTGCGGAACTTGGCGGGATTCTTGCGGAGACGGGTGACCTGGCCGTGTCAGTCATTGGCATTCCTTTCTCTTTCCTAACCCTCCCATCCTCGTCTTCCTGGAAGGACAAAAACATACGGCCTTGAAGATGCCGCCAGCGCCCTTGCGCTGATTGCGAATAACGCGACCCATGGCTCCGGATTTCTAGAAAAGGTCGGTTTCGGAGTCCTGTAGGAGATGAAAACACAATTTAGCAGTCGTCCTTGCGATCGTCTCGTGGGATCGTCCTGGTCTCCGTTCTCGTCGTGGAGGGTTTCCAGTGTGCAGAGTCTGTCGTCGCTGACGGATTCGAGCAGGAGCACGGGGTTGGCCGCCTTGGAAAATCGATCGTTTCCTCGAGAGAACAGCTGCACAGTGGATGGACGGCACGACGAGAATCGCAGATTCGCAACGGTGGTGGGGGTGGGATTGCTTACCCTTTCGATGGTTGTGATGGTGAAGGGAGTGAAAAAAAAGTAGGATTTTTCGAGATGCCCGCCTTGGTCGGATTCTTTTGCGCCAAGGGCCACACCAAGCCGAGCACACCAAATAATTTTTTTCCGGCCGGGTTAATTCGATCAGGGCTAAGCCCGCTGTTAGTCAGCAAGCGTATGCGAGCGACACGTGATATAAAACTGGACTAAAACAGTGTTTACAAACAGGCACGGTGTGTAATATGTCATCTCACATCTGAGGTCAGGACTCAGGTCACTGAGGACCCAGGTCAACTGAGGGAGCAACGTTTTCTTACCAAGAGTTCAGAGATCACTGGAAATGCCCCATATTGACAAACGACAGACCAAGAAAGCCACGGCTGGGGCAACGGAGCATGGCGGCCAGCGCAGCTCAGGCGAACTGAAGAGACTGCTCCAGAATCCGCCCCTGAGGGCCTGAGGCTACCGCCATTCTTCTCCAGATAGTGCTTGTCAATTAACAGTCAGGCCGCTACTGTGAGAAAGCATTTCCATGGCACTGTTCTACCCCGTCACCGCTTTCTGTGCCGCCTCGTTGTTGTTCGGCATACTGGTCTTCATGCCTAGACATAATACTGTCTGTGATGCAAAGTGCCCATTGTCTTGCTCTCGTAGAAGGCTTGAGGATAGGACGATGGCCAGGCCTAAAGACAATACTAGGGACTCACGGAGCACCTAGGCAGTTGACATTGTAGGGCATTTTGTCTGTTAAGACTGCCAAATTACATATAGGTAGCGCCTAACACATTTTAGGGGCAGCGAATATGTCGTGGATTGCGCCAACTCTGGTTGGTCCCTTTATGTCCTAAGAAACGCGGCTTAGTTCAACCCTTTCCCTTTCACATCAACACCGCAACATCGTGCACGCTCAACACAACCCCATCCACCGCGCCGTCTGCAGCGCGTGTTTTGCTTCGTGTCACTGCTCTTTCGTTCCAGAGCGCCAAAAGGCACCACCTGAGCCGTGTACCGCTCCCGTCACGAAACTCCGACGCGTCTCGACGGACCCCTCCCTCTTGGTGACGAGTTGAGATCGCGAAGCGCTTGGCCACAACCTCAGACCTTGCCTCACTACTGTCTCGCGCACACTCTCGACACAGCTATCTCTCTTCTTGGCCGCCATGTCTGATGACGACTCCGGCTTGTCGGATCTGTCCGACCTGTCGTCGTTGTCGTCGCTGTCCCCCGCGCCTTCAGATGACGAGTCCGACGTGCAATTGATCCCCGAGAAGGGCATCCTCAAGTTCTTCCACAAGGTCGCCAAGCCCAAGACCACCATCAAGCTCACAAGCAAGGGCAAGGGCGCGGCGAGCACTAAGAAGAAGGCCGCGGCCAAGGGTTCTGGGACCAAGGATGGCGACGAGAACGACAGTGAAAGCGACGCGGCACCAGCCAAACGCGAGCGGGAGCCTTCGCCACCGCACGAGTACGTGCTGGCTGACAACCAAGACATTGCAGTAGGTTTTCTCTTGTGTCTTGTGGCTTTGACGCGAACGATCGCGTCACTGCATGTGGCCTCGGCAAGCTGACTCTCCCTCTCAGTTCATCGTCATGTTCCGCAACCGCCTTGCCGATGCTTTTCCTAAGAATTTAAGCAACTTCGGCCCGCAGGAGCTCGAACGCGATATTGTCGACACAGTGCCCAGTGAGCGCGTAGAGCATTTCCTGTGCGCCCTGCTCAAGCTGCTACTGAACCGGCAACAGGATGTCAAGTATGTGCCCATCCGTTCCTTCACCTACTGCTCATGCATCCCTCCGCTCCGTTGGACGGCCAGCTAACCCCAACTCGTTTGCAGACCCGGCCACTACCACCGTGCACTCGAGGAAGCCGTCCAGACACACAAGTCACAATGGGTCTCCGCATGGCAGGGGAATCCGCTCGCCGACGGCAAGACATTCACGTCCATGTCACCCACCGAACGTCTCACCCTACTCCGGGCACTTGTTCTCTGGACCATGTCTTCGTCCAAGGTTGTCCGTGATGTCATTGACCACGCGTACAAAGGCAAGCGGAAAGCCGACGACTCGAACAATCTGCTGTCGGTCCAGCCGTGGGGCAATGATAGTGACAAGCGCCGGTACTACCTGATCGAAGGCCGCGATGACACCTCATTCCGCGTCTACCGTGAGAGCAACCCGGCCGGCTTCATCAACCGTACATGGTGGAGCGTCGCTGGGTCGATTGACGAAATCAAGGTGCTGGTTGAGCGGCTCGACACTGCCGATGGTGGGCCCAGGGCTCGTAAGCTGGCCAAGCGGCTGCGAGACGAGATTCCACGTTTCGAGGCCACCGAGGATAAGCGCCGTCGCCGCGAATACCGGCAACAGCAACGCGACCGGTTCAAGCGTCCCGAGCCCGGCTTTTCGTCGTACGAGGGACGTACCCGCGGCAAGCGCATAAAGTACACCTATTCCGACGACGAAGACTTCTTATCCGACTCGACGGGTCCGCGCCGGTCCACGCGCAATACAGGCACGCATACCCCGGCAGAACCGGTGACCACAGCCAGCGGTCGCCAGGTACGTGCGTCGGCGCGACTAAACGGTGGCATATACGCGGCGGCGGCGAGCGTACAAGGGGACGGAACCGCCACGGACAACGGGGAAGAGAGAGAGCTGTCATTGGGCCCAACTGGGCGGCCGCGGAGGTCTGCGGCGGTGAACCATAGCATGAACGGCTGGTCCACAAAGCGCCAAGACGACGAGTTCGACGACTACGACTCGCAAGCCGAGTATGGCGATGACAGCGAGCCCGATCTGGGTGACGACGAAGGAGACGATCACGTTCCTGAGGAAGACGAGGACGACGTGGACGATGAAGAAGACGAGGAAGCCTTTGACCAGTCCAAGGACGCCATGCTGATCGACGCCGAGGAAGAGGCGGAGCTGACAGGCAGTGTCATTGTCAAGCTACCGGTCAAGGCCACGCTGGACAAGGAGACGGGGAAGTGGGAGAAGCGTGCCGACACCGGTGCCGGAGCAGACATACAGCAACGCTTGTCTGGCGCATCAACCCCTGTCAATGGAAACAGCAGAGACGACGGCGACATCACAATGGCTTCGCTGGCACAGAGCAGCGATGCAACGGCGACGTCGCCTGGTCAGAAAGAGCAGGAGCAGAAGCAGGAGCAGGAGCAGAAGCAGCTGCAACTGCAACTGCCTGCTACGAGTGTGTCTGCCAAGGTCGAGGACGTTTTGGTGGACCATCCAGCGGCGACGATTGGCCAACCAGAAACACCAGGCAAGGAAAATAGCACGCCTCCACACGTGCCGCCAGCGCAGGCATTGGCCTACCGAGGCAGCCCGGAGAAGACGGCACACCCGACACCACGGCCGGTGGATGTCGTGGGGAATTAAACCCAGTACGAGGGGTTAATGGCTTGGAAGGGGGGCAAGATTGGTCCTGCATGCTTGCATTTTGGCATCAGGGGGCGAGCATGCGTCTGGGCAGAAAAGGCGGCGTTGGAACATTTGTTGGAGGTTGAGAGCGTCTACTTTTGCTCTGTATCATATCCGTCTGCTATTTTGGCTCTCTGTCTGGTTGTTTCAGTCGCTGCGCGACAGCATGCTCCTCGGTCATATGTATATGTACATGGGTTGTTGGTTGTTAAATCCACAAAAGTGTTGTCGCCTCAAGCTGTCGCTGTCCGAAGCTGGTCACGTCGTGCTACCGCCGGGCCAGCCTCCTCGACGACGACCCAGCCGCCGCGGTCAGGGCGGCCACACCCGGGATGGGCCAGTTGTTGACGCCGTACCACCAGCGCCGCACGCGGGCGCCGACGGACTGTCCGCTCAGGGACGCGCTGCGGTTCCAGAAATGCCAGCCAGCCACGGCCAGGTTGTACAGCATACCCTGCATCAGCGGCATAAACACCTGGTCGCGCACGGTCACCAGGCCAATCTTCCACCAGGTGTCGGCGGAGGCGATGCTGTGCAGGTAGCTCTGCTCGAAGCGGAGGTCCGGCAGCGGCGGCAGGGGCTTACGGATGCCGGGGCCACCGCTGCGGCCGTGCCGGTGCTTCCAGTGGTCTCTCCGGTCGGTCGGGTCCCATGGCCGGACGACGCTGTAGTAGGGCGCGTCAGCGTCGTCGAGGTCCGGGGTAGCGTGGTCCGGGTGGTGGTCGAGGTCGAGGTCGAGGTCGAGGTCGAGACGCTCTGGCGGCGTCTCGAGGACGACGGGTTCTCTTGTATCGGCGGCTGTCGACGGCGCAATGTCGCGCAGAGCGGAGGGGTTGTGGCGGATATGTGCCGTCTGAATGGTTTCGGCAATCTGCAGCGGGATGGAGGAGGCCATGCTGGCGGCGTTGACACGGCAAGCTGCTCTCTGTCCCCCGTTTGCGGGGATATTGGTGATGTTGTCTTTACAGCACTGGAGAGACGTCATTGGCCGCCTGTCCTTGCTGACTATGCACCCAGAAGCCGCCCCGGAGTCAGGTAGGCAGGTGCCGCGAGAGCACCAAAAAAATCTGACTCGGGACAAAACTCAAAAATAATGCTGCCCCGCCGCAACAGCGTGCCTTCCTGCGGACCTCTCCCACTGAGTTTAGCCACCGCCGCTTTGCCGCCAAAACCGCCTTTTTTCCTTCCTTTACCATCATCGCGAAAGGACAGAAAAAAAGACAAGAGGGAAAAAACGCCATAAACAGGTTGTCAAGCACCACGACTCGTGCGCTTCTTGCTCCTTTTCTGCCCTTTTTTTCATTTGCCTTTTTATTCGTTTTTTCCACCAACCTATCGTCAAAATGAGCGACCCCCAGGGCAACGAAGCCGAGAAGAATGTCCGTTTTCGATGTGCACTTTTTGTTTGGTTTAACTTGGCCTGGAGCTCTTTGCTAACGTCTCCCAGATCGAGATCTGGAAGGTCAAGAAGCTTATCAAGCGGCTTGAGGCAGCTCGCGGTAACGGCACCAGCATGATCTCGCTGATTATTCGTAGGTGACACCAGAGACGATGGACAGACAGAGACAGCAGACAGCAGACAGAGACAGCTAACATTCTCAGCGCCCAAGGACCAGATCTCGCGGATTTCCAAGATGCTGGCTGAAGAATACGTTCGTCTCAGGGATCTCGACCGCTCGCCGGTTTGCCTATGCTCGCTCACCTCTGCTAACATCTCTCCAGGGCACCGCGTCCAACATCAAGTCCCGCGTCAATCGCCAGTCGGTCTTGTCCGCCATCACGTCGACGCAGCAGCGCTTGAAGCTGTACAACAAAGTGCCGCCCAACGGCCTGGTTGTGTACTGCGGCGAAATCCTGACGTCGGAGGGCAAGGAGCGCAAGGTCAACATTGACTTTGAGCCGTTCAAGCCCATCAACACGTCGCTGTATCTCTGTGACAACAAGTTCCACACGGAGGCGCTGGCGGAGCTGCTCGAGTCGGACCAGAAGTTTGGCTTTATCGTCATGGACGGCAACGGCGCGCTGTTCGGCACGCTGAGTGGTAACACGCGCGAGGTGGTGCACAAGTTCTCGGTCGACCTGCCCAAGAAGCACGGCCGTGGTGGTCAGTCGGCGCTTCGTTTTGCGCGCTTGCGTGACGAGAAGCGGCACAACTACGTGCGCAAGGTGTCGGAGCTGGCGGTGCAGAACTTTATCACCAACGACAAGGTCAACGTGGCAGGCATCATCCTGGCAGGCTCGGCCGACTTCAAGAACGACCTGAACGCGTCGGACATGTTTGACAACCGGCTGCAGGTCAAGGTGATCAAGGTGGTCGACGTGTCGTATGGCGGCGAGAACGGCTTCAACCAGGCCATTGAGCTGTCGTCGGAGACGCTGGGCAATGTCAAGTTCATCCAGGAGAAGAAGCTGATTGGCAAGTACTTTGAGGAGATCAGCCAGGACACGGGCCGCATGTGCTACGGCATCGAGGACACGCTCAAGGCGCTGGAGCTGGGCGCGGTGGAGACGCTGATTGTGTTTGAGAACCTCGAGATCACGCGCTGGGTGCTCAAGGACAGCACGGGCCGCGAGACCATCCTGCACACGACTAAGCAGCAGGAGTCGGACCGCGACAAGTTCCTGGACAAGGAGACGGGGCAGGAGATGGAGATTGTGTCGCAGGAGTCCTTTTTGGAGTGGATTGCGGAGCACTACAAGGACTTTGGCACGACGCTGGAGTTTGTGTCGGACCGGTCGACCGAGGGCAACCAGTTTGTCAAGGGCTTTGGCGGAATTGGCGGCCTGCTGCGCTACAAGGTCAACTTTGAGCAGCTGGCCGACCTCGACGAGGACGACGACGACTACTATGACGATTGACAAACTGACTCCCTCGTGAGCAGCGAGGGACCGGCGACTCAGACGTTTACGTTTACCACGGTGGCGGCGGCAACGACGACCACCAGCACCAAGCCCATCATCTACGGAGAAGCAGAAGAGGCGGAGGCGGAGCAAGAGACCACAATGGCTGGCTTCTTCGTGAGTAGCAGTTGCGACGACGGCACGCGCCGGTCGGTGGCGCCAGCAGTTGGCCAACAGGCCGCGTTCAACACGGCCCCCAACACGACGTCGCCGCAGCCGCCCTCCAAGCCCGCCGCGCCGCGCCGGCCGAAGGCACGTGGCGTCGGTGGCCACGGCAGCCTCGGCAGACAAGCCGGGGCCGGACGCTACCAGGTGGCCCGGCCGAGCCCGCTCCGCTCCATGATGACGGCATCGTAAACCTGAGACCCAAGAATGGAAAGGTATGCGTCTGGTTTGGGCTTTTGAAGGATCTAAGATGCTAACGGGCAGACTTTACTTGTGATTAGTGGCAGGGGGTGAAGAAGACTGGGTGAAGAAGACTGGCAGGGTGAAGAAGGCAGGGTGAAGAAGGCAGGGTGAAGAAGGCAGGGTGAAGGAAAGAAAAGACTGACGTGCGGGTGAAAAGTGAACTTGTTGTTTCAGGAAAGGATTGAGGTCGGCGTGACCAGTGGTAGCTTTCCAAACCAAACTGTTGCTTTAGAGTCCGTCGCCAGTGAATAGGCTATTCGGCGGGTGTAGCGTAACTCGCCGATCAAGACTCCCCCAGAGCTCTAGCACCATCAAGCACCAAAAAACACAACCGAGACCCACTAAAATACTGTGTATGTTTTTCATCGAGGCCCTCGAACGACACTGGTTTTCTCCTCGAGAGTCGGCCGCCCTTTCCGTATTGCTGGACAGCTGCCTGTCTCGGCAACGACCCGCTTGGACTTTCCTCTTGCGGCTCCGGTCCCCGTGCACACGCCTCTCTCGCTCGTCACCCAGCCATGGCGCGGCCAGCCGTGGCCTTTCTGGGGCCTCCGACCTCATACACACACCAGGTGAGCTCGTCTGCGCGCTCACTTCCTGCTGCTCATGTCCTTGTTGCTGACGCGACCAGGCCGCCACGGCACTCTTTGACGGTCCCGACTGCGAGTTGCTGCCAGTGGTCAGCATTCGAGGTATGTCTCCTGTCCCGTCATGTCCTGCCCCCGTCCGGGACCATACTGACAACGCAGATGTCTTTGAAGCCGTCCGAGACGGAACGGCCGCCTACGGCGTGGTCCCGTTTGAGAACTCGACGCACGGACCGGTGACGTTTACGCTCGACGGTCTCGCCGACCGCGACGGCGCCTATGGCGATCTGTCCGTGTGCGGCGAGGCCTACCTGGCCGTGCACCACTATTTGTTGGGACGGCCAAGTACAGGAGACGACGGCCCGGCGCCGTCGCTCGATCACATCACCCGCATCTACTCCCATCCCCAGGCCTTTGGCCAGACCACGGCCTTTGTGCGGCGCCACCTCGTGCAGTCGGCCTCGCGCACAGCACCACCCCCCGAGCTCATCGACGCCAGCTCCACCAGCCGCGCTGCCGAGCTCGCGGCTGCCGACGCATCGGGCACCAGCGCGGCCATTTCGAGCGCACTGGCGGCCGGCGCCACCGGCCTGGCCGTGCTGGCGGCCAAGATCGAGGACCGGCCGGACAACACGACGCGGTTCTTTGTGCTGCGGAAACAGCCGCCGACGTACGCCTCGTCACTGGCAGATCAGCCCTCTTCTCCTTCTGTTGTCTCGTCTTCTTTTCCTCCCTCCCCTCCCAAATCACTCGTCTCGTTCACGGTGCCGCACCACGAGCCCGGCGCGCTGGCCAACGTGCTGGAGCGGTTCCGCTGGGCGGGGCTGAACCTGACGAGCATCAACAGCTTGCCCAGCCTGCAGCGGCCGTTCCAGTATCTCTTTTTTGTCGAGTTTGAGCATAGCAGCGGTGAAGAGACAGGTGCTTCCACAACCGAGTCGCCCGATGAGCGCGTGCAGCGTGTTCTGGCCGAGGTGGCCAAGGTGGCGCAGACATACCGGCACCTGGGGACATGGAGCAAGCGTGAAGGTATTATTGGGGGGTAGGAGGGCTTTTAGGTTATTCCCAACACCACTTGGACTTGGAAGGTAGTTGATGAACAAAAGGGAAAAGAGAATTGCAAACTTATGACTTACAACTCTATCCTCTCTCTCTCTCTCTCTTAAAATGGAGAAAATCTTTTGAAAATCATGGCATAACTACAAAATATATCCTTTATTTTTCTAAATAAAACCAGTCAAAAATCCATCTCCTCATAAGAAGACTGGCTTCATGTCATCTTTCATCATGCTGTGATGTTCGGCCCAAGCACAGTCCCCACTTTTTCCCCAGCTCCCATCGCGAACCAACTCCAAGACGCCTCGGCTCCTACGGAGTCTCCGTACACTCTCTCCCCCCGCACATCCTCTTCATGCGACTTTACACGTCCTCGCCGAGATGCTTCCCTTCTGCCCGCTTCCCGCCGCCACAGCACGCCGTGCACGTGCGTCTCTGACTGCTCGGCCAGCGGCGGTCCTGGCAGCCGCGTCTGCAGCGCGCTCGGGATGGACGCCGGCGTCGGTGTCGGCGTCGGTGTCGGCGTCGGTCTCGGCCGGGACCGGCACACTCTACTCCATCCGCCCCGCCCACAACAAGGCCAAGCTGAAAAGGCGGCACCGGGAGCGCCTCGTGCGCAAGATCCACGACTACCCGCGGTCTCTGGCCGACCTGCGCGCCGACCTGGTCAAGGGCCTCGACGGCATCATCAACCCGGCCACGGGCCTCGTCAACATCGAGGCCATCCGGCGCGACATGAAGAAGCGGCCGCCGCGCGTGACCTATGATTTTCTGGCGCCGACGCACAACCACCTGCTCAACCTGGCGCTGTACGATTTCCTGCCGCCCGAGGCGCGCGCCATCCAGCTGCCGCCGGTCGACGCCGACGAGGCCACCGCCACCGCCAAGGGCAGCGCCGACCGCTTCATGCTGCCGGCGCGCGTCAACCGAAACCATCCGGTGGTGCTGCCGCACGGACACCACCTCGTGTACTTCCCGCTGCAGAGCCCGTCGTCGCTGCTGCTGCCAGACGGCACAGACCCGGCACAGGCGCCGGGCGCGCCGTTTGTGCGGCGGATGTGGGCGGGCGGGCAGCTGCGGTTCCGTGCGCCCGGCAAGATGGCGCTGACGGGCGAGCGGTTTGTATGCGTCGAGCGGCTGGACACGGACACGCTGCGCGTGCGGGGGGCGGCGGGCCGTGAGCGCGTGTTTGTGGACGTGTGGCGGCGCTACGGCACGGTGCCGGACGTGGACCTGCAGACGTTTGACGCGCAGACGATGCGGGCGTACGAGGAGGCGGCGGATGCGAATCCGTATGTGGAGGAGCGGCGCACGCTGGTCTTTCTGCGGGCGCGGGACGATGTGCCGGAGGGGGTGGATGCAGACGAGCTGGCCAAGAAGATCCGTGGACAGGAGACCAAGGTGGTCAAAGGTGAGTGAAGTGGGGGAAGAAGGGGGGGAGAGAGGGAGAGAGAGAGAGAGAGAGAGAGAGAGAGAGAGAGAAACTGACCGACAGCCCCGTTTCAACCCGACTACTCCTTCCGCTTGACGCCAACCCCCGCGCTGCTCTTCCAGTTCAGCGCCGTCACATACAACACCCACGCCATCCACTACGACCCGCAGTACTGCCGCGACGTCGAGGGCCACCGCGGCCTGCTGGTCCACGGCCCGCTGACGCTCGTGCTCATGCTGTCGGCCGTGCGCGCAAAGGTCACGCAGGTGCTCGAGGACCGCCGCCACAACGGCCAGTTCCGCCCACGCTCCATCTACGGCTTCTACTACCGCAACCTGGCGCCGCTGTACGCCGGCGACGAGCTGCGCGTCTGCGTGCGCCGCAGCTCCGACGACCACGTCACCCACCGCGGCAGCTACTGCAAGTGGGACGTCTGGGTCGAAAACCACCTCGGCGGCATGTGCGTGCGCGGCACCGCCATCACCCGCTACCGGCCTCCCCGCGCTGACGAGGGCCGGCCCATTGACGACGACGGCGCCTCAGACGACCTCGACGAGCTGAGAGACCTGGACGCGTTTGACGACGTCTTTGGCAGGAAAGCGTCGTTCTGACATGATGTATCGACTTGCATAACCAGGAAACCAAGAAACGTAAATAAGAAAAGACAAGAGGTATCGTTTGACTGTGAAGATGATTCCATGTCCAAAAGACTGCTATGCCCCAGTGTTGCCCTGGTCGCCCATCCCCCAAAATCCTGTTGCCATGCACCCAAAAGAATCCAAACCGAACCAAAAATGTATCCAAAATGTCCTGCACCAATCTTGTGCCGACTACGGCCCAGTGCAGATGACAAATTCCGTCCCGTCTTCCGATGTAAACGTCTCCAAGATCTTGGCCAGGTCCGGCTCCGCGTACTGCGTCTTTTCCATAAACGTGCTGCTCAGAGACTCCTCCACCGTGCCCTCGGACGAGATCTTGGGTGTCATGGGCGGCTCCCAGACCGGGCTCGTCTCGTCCCGGTCCCCGTCCCGGTCCCCGTCGGCCGGGCTATGTAGCGCCTCGTCATCGTGTGACACGCGATACGGCATCGCGTCCACGACGTGCACCACCACCCTGGTCGAGTTGATGACTGGCTGGCGCATGACCGGTGCTTCATGGACTGGTGGCAGAGACCGTTCATCTGCATTGATCTTCGGCCCCGCCTGCTGCTCCTCGCCCGTATCGCCTTCGTCCCCTTCGTCAATCCCATGCTCTCCCTCGTCCAGAGGCGTCGTTGTGAACGTCACACCCTCGGATACCCGTAGCTGAAGACTGGGCCAGCCCCTCTCACCGCACGTGTCGTAGGCTTCGTCCAGGTCCAGGGTACAGCCGGTATCCTGCTGCAGCTTCGCCATGTTTCGCGACGTGTAGGCCATGATCTCGGCTGCAGCGGCCTCGATCTCAGCGCGGAGCACTGCCTTTTGTCTCTCTGCTCCCAAGTCGACAACTGGCTTCTTCTTCTGCTTTGTGCTGGCAGGCGCCGCAGACGACGATGATGGCGGCGGCGGCATCTCCTTGACGCAGCGCGCTAGCACCTCCTCTACTTCATCCCGAGCAAAAGAAAACATCAAAAGCGTGTTGTTGGCTTCCAGGCTCTTCGCCATGTACCGCAGGCTGGTCGCGTTGAAGCCGTTGTCCCCGCAGTCGAGGTAAACGAGCGTCTTGTTGGCTTGCACAGCCGTTCCGAGCGTCCCGGTGCTGTCGTGCAGCCGCTGGTTCCGGACACGAAGGTGTGTCAGCGTCGTGTTGTTAGCGAGCCCGCGAAGCGCACGGCCAAAGCCTTTGCCCAACTGGCCATCGTCGAGCTTGCCACAGTAGCCAGACAGGTCGAGGTAGCGAACGGACTTGTTCTCCTCGAAGAAATGGGCCAGCGCTTCAATCGTCGTGTCACTGCACGTATCGTCTGCCACTGGCACTGGCGCCGTGCCAACTAGGCTCAGGTAGTCAACAAACGGCGATGTCGCCAGGGCGTTGATCAGCTGGCTGTAGCTCGCTTCGTCTTGGAATTCGACCATGTTCAGGTGCAGACCGAACCGGCCGCCCCAGCAGTCGCTGATGGCATGGGCCAGCTTCTCAATGCCGTTTTCAAGGGGGTTGCTTCCAAGGTGGAGATGGACGTCATACAGGCCAGCCATGGCGCCAAAAAGGCGGCCCGCAGCGCGACCTGAGATGCCGCAGTTGTTCAGAGCCAGTCTGCGAAGCGAGTAGCCGTAGCCACCGTCTCCCATAGCAGATTGCCGTGCCGACAGTGTTTTCAGATAGCCTTCCAGTGCGCTGATAGAGCTCTCGTTGAGCTAGCAACAAACGTTAGTGTTCGTTTCCTGTGCATGGAAGACGTTTGATGTCCTACCTTGAATCCGGAGACGTCAAGCTCTTCCAGATACTCCAACCGATTGAGAGTCTCCAGCTGAATCAGCTCGCCGTCAAAGGTGCCTGTTATGCAGCCTGACAGATTCAGCTGCCTTAAGCTGCCAACCGACCCCATAAACTGCTGAACCATGGCCGCTGGGACGCGACCAAAGTTCTGGGAAACATCAAGCGTCAGGAGCGTCCAAGCTGACTGGGACAAGGCCTGGAAAAGCAGCTTCATCGACTGGTCCGAGAGGCCGCAGTTTGCAACGTCAAGAGCTTCGAGTGTAATGGCCTCTTGCTCTGGTGCCACAGTGCCATCCAACTGCGCGCCGGATGACGGGGCAATGTACCCAGCTGCGACTGTCAGTGACCTAAAGAAAGTCGTTCAACTTGCAGCACGGAGCACATACCAAGACTCTCAATATCTACATCACCAAGATGGCAACCTCGGAGGAAAAGACGGTTGCATCTTGTCAGGCCCGCAGCTAGGAGATTCAAAATGGGAACGAGAAACTGGACGCTGCAGTCATCGCCTTTGCGGCTGGACGGTAAGCAGTTTGTGAAATCGATTTGCCGGAGCTTTCCCGAGGCAAATGCCAGGGCGTGGAACTCCTGGTGAAGGATGCTGGCCTTTTGCACGAGCGACGTCTCGTGTGTGGTCAAGAGGAGGCCTGCATGGGGTGAGTAATTAGCAGATGGACGAGATTTTTTGGACTGGCGTGAAACCTTACCACTGCGGCTCAAGTAGGCGACGCTTCCTTTGCGGGAGCTGTCGTACTTGTTCAAGAGGCTGGAAAGATCCACATCGCAGAATGACAAGGCCTTGAAGTAGTCGTTGTAGCGGATGGCGCGGAGGACGGCAAGCAGCTGCAGGTCGGTGTATGTGGTGCCTTTGGCTGAGGGGAGGACGCGGAATTCAGGGGCATAGGACGTGCGCCAGTTGATCTCCCAGTCCACGGGGTTGCAGCGGTAGGCAGCGTAAAAGGCCGAAAGCGTTCGCTGGATGCCACCAAAATCCTCGCCGGCGACAATGTGCTGGGGCGTTGGCAGGCCGTTGACATGGAAGATCTCCTGGGTCTGCCAGGCTGTTGGCCAAGCAGGTTTGAGAAACTTGTCGGCCTTTGTGAGGGTCAGGATGATGCGCCGGCAGTGGCGGCTGGACAGTTCCAGGCCAACCGGGCTCTTGAAGGGATCGCGAAAGCGCATGGCGAAGCGCTCATCACGCGAGGACCAGTCTGCGGCAAAGGACTCCAGAGTCACAATGCCACAGGTTTGGTACTTGACGTCGAGGGCCGTAGACTGCACGGCAGAGGCGCGATTGATCTGGATGAAGAAGCAGAGGTTGACACCGACCACGAGGTAGTACGATGCGGTGCCCTCGAGTGGATGGGCACCCTTTTTCGGCCTGTCGTCTGACTTGGATTTGGTAGTGCGATCGGGCGAGTTGCGGTAGACAACAGGGAAGATCTCCGGAATGGAGTCAGTGTATCCGGGCTCTTCGGTCTTGAAGACTTTGCGAATACACTCTTCAACCTCGTAGTAGACGCGCGAGGCGTCCGGCTGGTCGTGGTTCCGCGCCTTGATCGTAGAGGCGAGCATGGCCAAGGTGTTCTCGCGGTCGTGAAGATTCTGAAAATAGAGTGTCGCACTGCAGGTTGCAATGGCGGGATAGGGGAGTCGCCACCAGATATCAATGCAGAAAGGAGACCGGATGGTGTCGGAGCGGAAGGTGGAGATTACCGCATGCAGAGGAACGACATGGACGGGATCGGCGGGAGGAAGCATGGAGGAGGGCTTGGACGCCGTGGTGCCTTCTGGATGCTGTGAAGCAACGTCGGCTAGCTGAGGCATGGCAGCGAAAGCGTCGACCTTGGTCTTGAAGAGGATGATGTAGTCGGCGGTCCCGACCAAGTAGGCAAGCCGGTTTTTGGACGGCAGCGAGTCGGGGCAGTCAAGCACAGCGTGCATCTCGACAGGCTGTATTCTCCAGTCGATGACATTGCTAGAAGAACTGCCGCTCATGGTGGTCGAGGCCCTGGACACGCGGCTGAAGACGTCGGAGCTCGTCGAGCCGCGGCGATGATGCAGGTCGTGGCCTGAGGACATTCGCTTGTGCGATTTGCGCAGGACCTTGCGGGGGAACTGGGCCATGAACTGCTGCTGCGGTGACGAGGAGGTAGAGTCGGGGGGCGACGTGCCTGTCGTGGCTGAGGAGGAAGCCGAAGCCAGAGTTGCCATGGAGGTGGAAGACGAAGCGGCTGACGGCCGGGTCGAGGAGGTGGAGCTCCGGCTGAGCGACCGCATGGCGCGAGGCATGTAGGACTGGAAGAAGCTGCTCTTGCTGTTGTCGAAGGACCCGGAGCGGGAACTAGACGAGAGGCCGGCCATGTCGTTTTGCGAAGCGGACTTGCTGATTGGGGGAGCTGCATTGGAAGCGGGCAAGGTGATGTGAGGAGAGGAAGCAGACGTGGGACCAGGCAGTTGGGCACCGTTGGCCCTTTTCCTCCGAAGGATGTCCATGGTGAGCTGCGAGTAAAGCTCTTGAGAGCGAAGAAAACGACAATGCTGCTTGGTGCTGAGGAGCCAGATAGATCCTTTGTTGTGCAAGCGGGGACGATAGTTGTTGACCGGGTCGGTGGAGAGCTGTCAGTCAGCAACCGAAACGGCGATCCGCCAAGCGATTTCGAACGATGGGTGAGGAGAGAGGAAGGAGAGAGGAAGGAGAGAGGAGAGAAGAGAAGAGAAGAGAGAGAAAAGGGCAAAAAGGAGAGAAGATAAAATGCAAGCAGATCAGAAACAAGGGCAACGGTGAGCTTACTCGTAGGCCACACAGACACGATAAGCGAGATGCGAGCCACTGCAGCCAGCGATGGAGGTGAAGGCTACTCGACACAGGCTCGGTGCAGCAGCGTAGACGAAGTGAGGGAGCGTCGGGGCCTGATTTGCGGACAGGTGCTGTTTTCGGGCCCCCAAACGGGTGGCTTTCTCAAAGGTGAGCCAGATGTCTCAGAGGCATGACAAAGTCCGGTATGTGGCGCCTGGTCGTCCGGAAACAGGTAGCGATTGGCGGGAACGGCGAGGTTTGAGGAGAGAGAAAACGACAGGACGGGAGAGAGGAAAGACGAGGAAAAGAGGAAGGAAAGAAGGACAGAAAACGAGAGACAAAAGTGAAGGTATTCAGAAGTTGGTGACGGCATCGATGTTCCAACCTGGGAAGGAGCACTGCAACACTATTGACAATCATTTAAAATCAGGGAACTTCAGCTGTCGGCGTGTTTGCCCAGCTTGGGCTTGTACGTTTCTTGTTTCGGACTAGCGTCCATAAGGACACTGTTAGTGCAGCAGCCTTTTACGAGCTCCGATCCTCCAGCTGCTGAAAGGAGGGCTAGAAAAGAAGAGAAAAGAAATGCGAGAACGAACAGCTAGCAGACGATGGGCTTTTGTCGAGGTGAGAGGCCTAGGGACTGCTCTGGTTGCTGCCCTCTCTGTTTTCTTCACTGCACTGCTCACGGTGTCGATCAGCAATAAAAACACGATCGCCGTTGATAGGTTTATTTTTCAGCTCAGCTAAGCTGGTCACCGAGCTACCGGCCATCTGCGGCCGTTGTATTGGTGACTTGCCAGCCGGCTGCATTCATGATGCGTCTGGCGCGGTGTCTTTCCTGTATGTCTAAAGCTGTAGATATACATGTAGAGGCACAAAAACGAACACAGTGATACGATGTTATCGCAAACGTGGTGGATTGACCAATAGGGTGCCGCGGGGCGTAAAGACAAGGCCGTCGCTGTGGCAGCAGGCATTTTGTCGCCGGAACGGTGAACAATGTTCTGTGTCTCACTCTAAGTGCGGAGAACGCTTTCGTCAGCGCGCCTTGATAGTGGTATGCTGTGTCTCAGTACGTCCTGTCTTGCGTGCTTCGTATGTACTAGTACTCTGCACATGTTTGTACGCTTACAGAGTATCTACGAATTGACGGCGACGTCTTAAAAGATCACGGTGACTGAGAAACAGCTCAGGATAGCCCTGACGTAGTGGTGGGTCCAGCGGAGCTCTGGGGCCATTTCAGCTGGGCAGGCCCCGGAAGGGTCGTACTTTTGAAATCTTCGGCGGAGTTCTCCGTACGCTGGGGCAGCTGGAGCCCGGAGCCGCTGGAGCCTGGAGCCTGGAGCTGCTGGAGCGCTGAGCCGCTGAGCCGCTGAGCCGCTGGCGGTAGCACGTGCTGACCTCCACCTCTGGAGGGCTGCTGGAAGTCGACGTGATCATGAACCTCTTCTCGCGTTTGTGTTGCCGGTTTGTTTTGTTTCGTCAGATGGCTCCCGCTCGGGTTTCGAAACAAGCGGCACGGGGATCCGATCAAAGACGAGAAAGAGTGAGAAGGTCGGCGGTCGCGTGCAGAAATAACTCGCTGACAGGTCGCCCTAAAATATATGCCTACGGTCACTCTTCAGCACGTTCGCCGCATTTTCGCAGACTTGTGGGTTGCCAGCGGCTCGTCGAAACGCGGTGAGTTTCAGGGGAACCCCTTTCTGTCGCTTTTTTCCTGGCTGCTATTGATCATACCCGGCTTTTCTCGTCTGTCTCTGCCAGCACCTCGCCGCCAAGACCATTGGCTATTTTCAGCCCTTCCTCTCCTCCGACTGATATTGACAACAGACCGTGTTTCCGTCCACGGCTCTCATTCGGCTATCGTTGCCGACGATGTCGGCTGTATTGTTCCTGTATCTTCTGCCATGCTTCTTGCGGTTCCTGTCATCTGCGTCGTTCTTGCGGTTCCTTGCTGTTTTGTCATCTGCGTCGTTGTCCTGGTCTTTTGTCTCAATCTTCTGTCCTCAAACTCCCTGGTGAACCAGTCAGTCGCTGGGAACGCTGCCTTGGCCTGTTTCATGCTCGTAGCGACGACACTTCCATCCAGTGAGATCGATGCCAGACGCCCATTGGCCCGTGCGCATTAGCACGTTTCGAAAGATGCCGCCCATTAAAATGGTTCTTCCAGTCTGACGTGAACAAGCCTGGCTCACCAGCCAATCGCTGCTGCCAGCACGGAAAATAGGGGCCAAAGCCGTCTTTCCATAGTGGCCGCTTGGCTTCCAGCGCCACTGATCCCTACAGAACCTGAGGCAGTAGCGCCATCACTACCGCCAGGGGCCAATGAGCCAAGGAACCACATCGGCTTCAGCGCCATCGCCATCGCCATCGCCATCCCATCCACCATCCCAGAGTCCCAGACTGCTGGTTGCCTCAACCCCGGCGCGTGTCGTCTCCCTTGAACGATCGTCCTCAGAGCCAGCCGTTGCCGCTATTGGGCGCCGACGGCACACTGCATCGTTCACGACCAGCGTTCCGGCCGTGTAACAAGTTCTCTCCGTTCTTTGTCCTCTGCCAACACCCCCTTTTGCCTCCTTTCGTCTCTCGTCTCTCTCGTCGCTTTCTCTTCCTTTTCCTCTCTCTCCTTCTTTCATTCCCTGCGTCCCTGCAATCACCCAGCCTGACCAGTCAACCTCGTCTTTGTGCGGCTGGGCTGAGCCTGCTCTCCGGTTGCCCCTTTTTCCTCTCTTCCTTTCTTCTTCCACGTCCTGCACACCCTGGCACCCCTCCTTCATCTTCCCCCCACCCCCTCTTCCTATTTGAAACCCGGTGCGCCCACGCGTACCGCCGTGCTTTTCGCCGCATCCTGTTCGCTGCTGGCGTCGTTTTCTTCAACGAGCGAATGTCGTCTGGCCTGTCCGTGCCCTCTGCCCACGACCTCGCGTCCCTGGCCTGACGCTCGCGTTCTCTCGTCCGTCTTTCTTCATCACTTCGCGTGTTGTTCAGAAGTCGCGTTGGCCGTCCTTCGATCCAAGTACAAACATCGACCTCTGCGACGTTACCCAGCAAGAAGGCACATCAGTCCTTTTCGAGGAGAAACCAGTCTCCAACACTTCTCTTCGCCCTCCACCCTCCACCTCCAACAGAATGGCGATGCTCGCTGCAAAGTCGCCCTTTCCACCCTCGCTCGGCGGCCAGGCCTCGGCCGGCCTCGGCTCTTCAAGCATGCCGACGCCGTCCACGTCGTATGCGCCGACTCGCCGGGTGCTCATCGCGCCGGCTGCCTCGAGCCAGGCCTATGCAAGCCCGACCGACTCAGAGTTCTCCGACACGGACAGCCCAGACTCTGTCAAGAACTGGGACGAGGACCGCGTGTGCGAATATCTTCGCAGCGTCAAGTGCGGCGACTACGAGAAGGTCTTCCGCAAAAACAACATCAACGGCGAGAACCTGCTCGAGATGGACAAGGATGTCCTCAAGGAGATGGGCATCGAGAAGGTCGGCGACCGTGTCCGTCTATTCCTCAGCATCAAGAAGCTGCGGACAAAGACATATGCAAACCAAAAGAAGCGGAATCGGGTATGTATTCTCTTGCTTCTCCTCGCATCGTCTCCGCGCTCACACTCTCTTCCAAGGAATCATTTGGCGGTCTCGACATCCAATACGTCCCCTCCTCCGGCTCGCCGCGGCCACTCAACTCTAACCTCACACCTCCGGCGAACAAGCGCTACTCGCGCCAAGTGGACATGTCCTCGCTGATCGTCGAGGGCGTCGGCTCCAAGTCTTCACGGCCCAACTCCCCCCTTTCCAGTGCCGAGCAGCTGCTGCGCTCGGCGTCTGGCCGCCCGAGCCGCTACCCAACCCCGAACAACACCTACCCTGGCCAGACGTCGGCAGTGTCCAGCCGCTTCCCCAACTCACCGCCCGACCCGTCGCAACAGAGCCGCATGGGCTTGGCACATACGCGGAACAACTCAAGCATGGACGGCTCTCTGATGGCTGCGCTGCCGCAGAACCAGGACGTGATACGTGTCATATCCACGGGAGGCGTGACCAAAGTCGTCAAGATTGCCGACTGCAAAACGTGCGAAGAGGTCATGCGCGTGACGCTACGCAAGTTTGCTCTGCGCGAGGACCACGAGCGAAACTACTGTTTCTGGGTGCTGGCAGGCGTCGAGCCCGACCCACACCAGTGCATACGCCTCAGTGACACGGAGCTGTGGCGCATCATCAAAGACCAAACGCGCCGGGAGCGGAACCGACTCATCCTACGTCGCGTGCCCGCCGGGGAGCCAGGCATGCCGGAGCTGGAGCGGGCAGCGGCCATTGCGAACCAAGAGATGCAGCACAGCCACAGCCACGCGAAGTCGGCCGTTGAGAAGCGCAGCCTCATCAAGGCGCAGAAGGTTCTGGGCGAGACCTGGGACAACCTGCAGCAGCCGCCGCTGTCGCCGGTGACGTACGAGGACCGTGAGCGGAACGTGAGCAACGCAGCGCGCGACCTCGAGCGCCCGGCGCCGGCCGATGCATCCCGCCCACCGATGCGCCGCAAGGGTGTGCTGCGACAGTTTGGCGGTCTGCGGCCGCCGAGCGAGCTGATTGCGTCGGACCTGACCACGTACTTCCCCGACCACCCGCGCGAGGACATTGACCGCACGGCGCGGCTGTCGATGAGACGGTCTGCGCGTCTGAGCAAGGTTAATAGCCGCCTCAGCGTGGCCAGCAATCTCAGCTTTGCATCCAGCATCCAAGACGCGCCGCCGATCCCGACGATTGCCGACAGCTGGCTGAATGCAACCAGCCAGCTGGCCAAGATCCTGCCGCGCGACCAGCGCAGCATCCGGGCGCCGCGCGGGTTCCGCGACTCGGTGGCGTCGTCGATGCTGGACACGCTGCAGGAAGAGCAGTCGCCGCTGGAGCCGAACCGCAAGTCGTACGTGTCGTATGCCGACAGCGGCTCGGACTCGGCGGCCGTCAGCATCACGGACCCGGACGGCAACATGGTGCGGCACAGCTTCTACGACGAGACGACGGGATCGGGGTCGAGCTCGCTGAAGGAGGTCAGCCAGGCGCTGGACGCCGACGGCGAGGGCGCAGACGAAGACCTGCAGAGCTTCCTGGCGGGCGAGTCGTGGGACGAGAGCAAGTGGATGAAGGGGGCGCTGATCGGGTCGGGATCGTTTGGGTGTGTGTACCTGGCGCTGCACGCGGTGACGGGCGAGCTGCTGGCGGTGAAGCAGGTGGAGACGCCGTCGCCGGGAGCGAACTCGCAAAACGACGCGCGCAAGAAGAGCATGATCGAGGCGCTGAAGCGGGAGATCAGCCTGCTGCGCGACCTGCGGCACCCCAACATTGTGCAGTATCTGGGGTGCGGGTCGTCGTCGGACTTTCTGAACATTTTCCTCGAGTACGTGCCGGGCGGCTCGGTGCAGACGATGCTCAACTCGTACGGGGCGCTGCCGGAGCCGCTGGTGCGCAGCTTTGTGCGGCAGATCCTGCACGGGTTGGCGTACCTGCACGACCGGGACATTATCCACCGGGACATCAAGGGGGCCAACATCCTGGTGGACAACAAGGGCACGATCAAGATCTCGGACTTTGGCATCTCCAAGAAGCTGGAGGCGACCAACATTCTGAATGGTGCCAACAACAACAAGCACCGGCCGTCACTGCAGGGCAGCGTCTTCTGGATGGCGCCCGAGGTGGTCAAGCAGACGAGCTACACGCGCAAGGCCGACATCTGGTCGCTGGGGTGCCTGGTGGTGGAGATGATGACGGGCACGCACCCGTTCCCCGACTGCACGCAGCTGCAGGCCATCTTCAAGATTGGCGGCAGCAAGGCGGCGCCTACGGTGCCGGAGCACGCGAGCGCCGAGGCCCAGCTGTTTCTGAGCCAGACGTTTGAGATTGACCACAACAAGCGGCCGAGTGCGGTGGAGCTGCTGGCCAGTCCCTTTTTGACGCCGATCACATGACGTGTGTGTCTGCATTGTTTTGTTCTTTCCGTCTATTCTTATCTTCTGAACAGCAAACGACGATACGAGCAGCATGCGTGCGGAGTTGGAATCTAATACGAGTACACAATAAGACGATATACCTGGCAATGGATGATCTGAAATCGACCGACTGTCTCCAGTGATGGCGCGTAGATGAAGACTACGAATGGCGGCTATGAGAACGAATTGTAGAGAACGATTGTAGAAAACGACTTAATCAGTATATACATGAGTTCAACGCCCAACACCTGCGCTGGAAGCAGAAGAGAACGGCCAAAACCCATCCCCTTTGCCCGTATGCGAGTAAATGCAAACCCTGTCCGACCTGGCGCCGTGCCATGCAATATTTGCCATGATCATGCTGCAGAAATAGAGGAAAAGAGGGAAAAAAACAGCTCAGACCAGCACCAGGCCGAGGCCGGCGGCAAACGACGACAGCAGCGCAAAGGCGAGCGCGCCTGGCAGGCGACTGCTGGCACTGCTGCCTCCGCCGCCGGCGCTCCGTGAGCCGCCGGCCAGGGTAAGGCCGGAGGTGGCGGCGACGGCGTTGGCGACGAGGGTAGCGTGCGGCACGCCGGCGCTGCCGGCGGCGATCTCGAGCACGTTGCTAGCCGACGTGTTGAAGACGGTCTGGGCCAGCGAGATGGCGTTGTTGTCGAGGTCGTAGACGACATAGGCCGAGCGCAGAAAGGTGTCGCCCAGCACGTTGGTGCCGCTGCCGGCGGGCGCAATGCCAAAGAGACAGGCGGTCTGGCCGTTGCGGAACGTCGGCCGCTTGCCGGACGCGGTGACGAGGTCGAGCACGAGCTCGCTGCTGTCGACGGCGATGCGGGCAGGCCCGGAAAAGAAAAAGGTCAGGGCCGCGTCGGCGCCGCGGCTGGCCAGCGAACACGGCACGTAGGCGGCACCCTCGGTGCTGTCGTAGACGGCGCCGACGGCATTGTAAATGTCCTGCACGACGCTGTTGGGCAGGTAGGTCAGGGACGAGCCGGAGTCGAGCAGCACGGCCAGGGCCATGTTCTGGGCAAGCATGCTCGTCTCCGTGCCGCCCAGCTGCAGCCCCGTCAGCGTGATGAGAAACTCGGAAAACGCGCCGGCCTGCCGCTGCACCGGCAGCGTCTGCAGCGTGCCCGAGAACTGCGCCGTGTCGACGCCGCCAAACAGGATGCTGCCCGTGTTGGCGTCCAGGTCGTTGAGCCACAGGCTGTACGCGTTGCTCGCCGTCACGCCGTCCGCCGCCAGCCGCGCCGGCAGGTTGCGGTAGGCCGCCTTGCCCGCACGGCCTACCTGCACCTCGTTGATGGTGTAGCCGATGCCCAGGATGCCTTGCGCCGAGGAACTGCTGTAGCCGACGCCGAACTGAAGCGCGTCGACGGCGGTCCCGGTGCTGGTGCCGCCGTCGGCCCCCAGCGTAAACGTATCCGTCACGTAGTCGCCGCTGGCCCCCGAGCCGTCGACGTACGAAATGTTAAAGTAGCTGCCCACGTACCGGTACGTCGACGACGCATTCGCCGAGTACATGCCGGCAAACGCACATGGCCGCGACGCTTGCCGGCACAGCGTCGAGCTCGGCGTGTTGACCCAGAGGTCGCTGCTGCCGGTGTCGAGGTGTAGCCGCACGGGTTGCGCCGGCGTGCCCAGCGTCGCGTTGACAAAGTAGAGCGTCTCCTGGTTATCAAGGCTGGCCACGACCGACGACGCCCGCCGCCGCAGCCGGTCGCGCTGCAGCGGGTTGCCGACGCGCCTCCGCTCCGTCGGCAAGCTGAGCACGCGGGCCGGTGCGTCGGAGCGTGGTCGTAGCTGTAGGCCGTCGGACGTCCCGAGCCACAGGGACGCGGCCAGGAGGGAGAGTATTGACGGTTTCATGGTGAAAGAGAAAAGGTAGGGGTGCAAGTCTCGCGGAGGCTTGTCTGGAGTGTCCCGGAAGAGCGTGAGGGACGACGGGGAAGAGATCACAACCGTTGCGTGTCTTGCGCCATGAGACTGTAGAGTCGAGAGAGACAGACTTATGCGCGGCGAGAGAGACAGACTTATGCGCGGCGAGACGAGTCAAGAGACGATGAAGAGGCAGCGTCACCGAAGAGACGAAAAGTACAGGCTGGAGTACAGGCTGGAGTATAAAAGAGAACTGAAATCATCTGCCAAGACTGCCAGGCAAGGAAAGAAGGATAAAGGACCACGACACTGACGAGCAAACGGCCAAGCGTCTTGGGACAGTCTCGTCGAGTGGGAGAGAAAAGCAGAAGACGAAAAGAAGGAAAAGAAAAAGAAAAAGAAAAAAGGAGGGAACGCGCAGGAGTTTATGCAGGCTTGGCGCAGTGGCTGGTACTCCGTTAGGAAAACTAGAAACAAAAGACACCGTAAGCGGGCTCACGACAGTGAAAGGCGGTCCAGAAGTAGTCTTCCTGGGCGCGCATGAGCCAAGCTTCCTCCCCGCCCCAAAGAGCGGCCTGTCTGGCCAGTCTGTCGAGTCCGAGAAGCAGGGTCGTGTTAGAGGCCCCCGGGGGTTGGTGCCTGCGGCACAGTTAAAGGCAGGCCTGGCTGGCCGTCTTGCGACGACATGACACACAGTTGAGGCTCTCCTAGGCACGGGCGGCTGCCAGAGATACCGAGGGGGAGAAGGGAATTGTCCCAAAATTGTGCAGGGAGAAGGGGGGGGGAGTGGCGCTGGAACAGCCAAGCCCTCTTGGCATGGACCGGGCGAGGCTGGTTTGTTCAACGGGCTGAACATGGACTTGCCTCTTTCGAATTGCTTATTCTTGCCGTCCGGCTGGTCGTGCGCTTTTCCTTGGCTGGGTCCTCCGGCCCTTGACGCGCGTCCAGTTGACGAGTCTTGCATGTGTGGCCGGAGGCTGGCCAGCAAAGGACGTCAGCAGACAAAGGAAGGAAGGCGCAAACCACTGCGGACAGCAACCTCGTGCCCTGGAGTCGAACAAACGACGAGACAAGGTCGCAGGCCGCAAGGGCTGAAACACATCGCCGACAGGCCAGTTCCAGCCAACCACAGCAGCCAAAGGTCAAACAGAAACGCCGCAAAAATAGAAACCTGCCCCCAAACCGCCTAGACCACTTACCTGACACGCGGCCGGCGGGTCATCACACGGCTCTCGACCAGCGGCGAAACCAAGGAAAGGTCAAAGAACGCATTACTCCGGCTCTACGCAGGATTCCATATATGTACGACACACGACGTCGACCCTCATTGTACGGAGTATAACATTGCATTTTATAGATATCACGTGCTGCTAAATAGCTACAATGCCCACTCGTTCTTGTTCTCGTCCGGCCGCACAAATGGCTCGTCAATCTTCTTAATGGCAAAGTCGCTGCACAGGATACTGCAACTGTTGTTAGCACACGAACCACATGAACAGGAGACGCAATACGCACCATGCCGACGCCACCGCCGCGTCCAGCTCCGCCACCATGGCGTCCTTCTTCGTCCCCGTCACCAAGCCCTTGGTGATCTGCACCTGCAGGTCGCGGATCCGCCGTGCCGCCGTCGCGCTCGACTGCTCCAGCACCCGCCGCCCCAGGCAGTCCGAGTGGAAGGCGTGCTGGCACGGGAACACAAAGAACTGCCGGCTCAGCAGCGGCAGCCCGCACGCGTAGCACTTCTCGCCCGGCTCCACGATGGCGTAGCGCCGGTCCAGCGCCGCAATGTCCACCTTGATGTTGGCCGCCGTCTGGCTGCTGTCGTCCATTTCTTGCCGGAGGCCGTCGATCTCGCGGCTGTACTCCTCGAGCGCCGTGCAGATCTCCCCCTTGAAGTCGTCAATCACCACAAAGTCGGGGAAGAACGGGATCAGGTCCTCGATCTTGAGCAGCTCGCACCGCTTCAGAAAGTCAATCGCCGCCTTGATGCCGCCGTGCGACTGCTGCGAGATCACCTTGCGCGCCACCGCCAGCCACAGCTTCTTGCGCAGCGCCGTGCCGTCGCCACCGCTGCTGTCTCCACCACCGCCACCACCACCCAACGGCCGGTCCGCCACCACCGCCGCCAGGTCCACCGCGTCGTGCGCCAGCGCCAGGTCCACCGCCTGCACGTACTGCCCCATGCTCGTGTAGATGTGCACGCACGACAGCACCCGCTTGTACTGGATGCACAGCCGCAGCGCAAAGTCCGGGTCGTACTGCGGCTCGTCGTCGCCCTGCGCCTCCAGGTATGCCAGCAGCGCCGACTCGTCGCGCGACGGGTGCGCCGCGTAGATCGACACCAGCGTGTTGTGCACGGCCGCGTCCGTCGCCTGCAGCTGGTTGATGACAAACTGCAGGTACCGCACCGCCTGGTTGTGCGCCAGCGCGCCTCGGAACTGCGCGTCGTAGTCCAGCAGCGCCGGGATCATGTGCCGCGGCACCAGCCGCTTGCCCTGCCGCATCAGCACGTCCACGAGCTCCGTGGCCACGTGCGTCATCAGCACGCTGCTGTACCGGTAAAAGGCCTCGGCGTCCGTTTGCCGCTGCAGCACGCCCAGCGCCGCGCTCCACTTCTCCCGCTGCACCCAGTACGACAGCACAAAGTGGTAGTCGTTGACCGCGTCTGCGAAAAACAGCAGCTCCTCCTCGCGCCCGTGGCTGCTGATAATGTCGTACACCGTCTTGCGGTCCAGGTCTGCCTTGTGCCTGCCGACAAACGCCTGGAACTCGTCGCGGATCGCGTCGAGCTGTGCTGTGTTTCCACTCTGTGTCGCCGTCGCCGCCGCCGTCGCCGCCGCCGCCGCCGCCGGCTCGGCGCGCGCCACAATCGTGTCGTCCAGCGCATTCAGCTTGGCCATAAACACCTCCACCAGCCAGCTGGCAATCATCACCCGCTGCATCGTGCCGGGCCGCTTGTACGTGCTGAGCTTCGTCAGCAGGTACTTGCGCAGCGCGTCGGGCTGCTGCCGGTCCAGCAGCGCCAGCGCCACGTCTTCAAACGCCTTGCTGCTCTTGCCGTAGATGCCCGCCGCCTCGTCAAAGCGCCCCTTGCTGAGCAGGTAGTCGCCCGACGCCACCGCCACCGCGTCGCGCTGCGCCGCCGTGTGCGCATAGCGCATCGCCGCGTCAAAGTGCTGCAGCTGCAGCATCACCTTCCAAATGTCCCGGTCCTCGTCGCGCACCACCACCTCGAAGATCTCCTGCGCCGTAAACAGCCAGAACGTGCTCTTTTGCAGATCCACGCACAGCGCAATGGCCTTGTGGCCCGCATCCAGAATCGCCTGGTCGTACACCACGGCACCCGTCAGGCGGTTGGCCGCCACGACACGCCCGCCGACAAGGCTAATCACATGCCACTGCGTCAGCGCGATGCCGTCGATGCCGTCCGAGGAAGACGCCGTCGGTCGCCGCCGGCTGCCGGGCGGCGCAGCACCTCCATCCAGGCCGGCTGCCATTCGTGTGCGGGGGATCAGCTTGGCGTCAGCAAACACCCTGCTGCCGAGCTCGGTCTTGGGCGGCGCAACGAGCAGGTTGCCGTGGAAGACGCCGGACGGCGAGAGCCAGCCAAACGCCCGGTCCGGATGGGCCTCCTCGTACGGCCTGCCAGCCGCCTCGGGGTCTGGCGAGACGACGAAAGACGGCAGGCTGCCGGCCACGGGTATCGAGGACGAGGACGACGGCGTGTCACTGGCGCCGCCGCCGCCGCCGCCCGTCGGCGACGACACGGACGAAGCGTCGTGCACGACGGGCTGCTCGGCGTCAAACAGCTTGGTGTAGATGGAGCTGCCGCCGTCCTGTGCGCGGCCGACCTTGCCGACCCAGTGCAGCAGCCGCGTGGGGGTGCTGGCGAGCACGCGCCGGTACTGGTCGGAGCGGCCTGGCGCTACGGTGTCGACCCAGAGGCCGGTGACGGCGGCGCTGTCGGGCAGGCGCACGAGGCTCTTGACGTACTTGTCTTCCTTGCGGTAGAACTCGTTGGATGTCTCGAGGTAGGTCTCGTAGATGTTGCCGTCGGCCGCGCCGACCAGGATCTCGCGCGTCGACGTCGTCGGCAACGCCGGGTTCCAGGCAATGCTCAGGACGGGCACGCCGCGCAGCCGGGCCAGCGGCCGCGGCTGGCGCGACTGCGAGTGCAGGTAGTAGGTCTCGCCGAGCGACGTGCAGACGATGAGGTGCGAGGCGGTCGGGTCGAGGAACATGCGCTGGATCACACCGATCTCGGACGGCCGCTTGGGAAGGTCGATGTCTGATGGTTAGGCTCGTCGCAGAACAAGGGGAGGAGGGAGAAGAGAGGGGGGGAGGGAGAAGAGAGGGGGGGAGGGAGAAGAGAGGGGGGGGAAGGAGAGAGGGGGGGGGAAGGAGAGGACGGCCCACCATCAATATCCTCCGGCCGGTTCAGGTCGATGCGGAGAATCCGGCCGTTGGAGAGGGCCAGGACCAGCACATTGTTCGCGACCTGCGCAGCGACAAAGTTGGCGGCAATGGCAAACTGTAGCTGCACACGCTGCACGTCAAAGATGGGAAGGCCCCCCTCGTCCGGCAGCCCTTGGGAGGCCAAGAAGCCGCTTGATGGGTCAAGATCCATTTGCGCGTGCGTATGGCTGCGGTTGCTTTCACATGGCCGTTGATAAGGGGTGGTGATTGGGAGAAGCTGGGAAGCGCGATACATTGCTGGAGGAGAAAGGCGGTGTCGCGCGGCAGTTCGAGCTACGTAAGCACTCCAAGAGGCACAGTGCCGACATCAAAAGTCATTCATCAGAGCAGCTCGCTGTCTTTTTCTTCCCTGGCCTTGCTTTATTTTGTGCTCCAAAAGAAAAAAGATCCCAAATAAATATATACAAGAATCGGAGAAGCAACGCTGACCGCCGCATGACAAAAGAAAAGACGAAGGAGAGACAGAAAACGGTCGTCCGAGAGATCGGTCGTCCAAGTTCAAGGGTCGTTTGACAGTGGTCAACCGCCAATGGTGCTCGAATCCCCGTCGTCGGCCTCGCTCTGTGCGTCTCGATCCGCCGCCGATTGCCCGTGAGGGTATGCGTTCGCATCGTGGCCCGCGTCGTGATGGCTGTGCGTCAGGCCACGATCGCCCGCCGTCGGCTTGCGGGCCGTGAGAACACGCAGAGACATCTTGAGTTTGTCGCCGGCTCCCCGCTCCAGGGCTTTGGTCTTGATTTCCTGGCAGACAGCATCACACAGGCCGAGAACCCGCGCGGGCTCCCAGCCCAGGTACTTGGTCAGGAGCCGCAGCGAGTACGACTCCACGGCGTGCAAGCAGCCAATGAGCACCAGCTTGGCGACGGGGTCGTCGGCCGGGTTGAGAGGGATGACATGGTCCACCACGGAGACATCGACAAAGCCGGCCCTCCGGAGCCGCTCCGGGTCGAGGTGGTGTGTGCCGCGCCGGCGTCCGGCCTTGATGGAAGCCTCGTCGAGGGCGTGCGCAAACTCGTGGATCTGGCAGTCGGGGGGGAAATACGCAACGTACGAGTTTGTCGCGCTGGTGTGGTCGTTGTAGTCGACAATTTCGAGGTAGCCTCCCGGCTTCAGGCAGGACATGGCTTCGCTGTAGATAAAGTCCCAGTCGCCAAAGGCACCGGACATGTCGCGCAGGTGGACGAGGTCGGCAGAGTCCTCGGGACGCATCCACTCGAGCTTGGGAGCAGTTAGTGCTGCGGCGGATGTCAGTGGAATCGGGACCAGATGCTCACCTCGCAGTCGTCCACCTCGAAAAAGACATTGTGTGGAACGGCTGTTGGCTGGATGGCCGAGATGTCGACGCCGACAACCTCGCAGTTGGGGTAGATCTCGCCCATGCCAATGGCCCACTCGCCAGTGCCGGTGCCAATGTCCAGGATGTACGTCGGGTCGCGCAGTGGAGCCGATGTCAGCTCGAGGTTGAACAGGTGGAGGAACACCTGGTGCATGACACGCATGCGGTCCTGCTCGAGCTCGTCGTTGGGGAAGAGATACTCGCCGCAATACCGGCGGCCATTCTCCTCGATGTAGTCAGGCTCCTCGGCGTACAAGGATCGGGAGGAGGAGTTGCTGCGGTCGGTGTGAGCAGGTACTTGCTTTTCAGTGTTTTGAAAGTTCAGCAAAAACATACAGGGTTGCCACATCGAGGCGCTCGACTCGGTACCGCACGGGAACTGTGGGATATTGGCTGACCGCGTAGATGGACTCGGCCGCGCCAGCATCGTCGTCGTCGTCGTCAACGTCAAGGCCGTTGTCGTCCATGTCGGAGTCTGGTTCTGGAAAGTGTGTCTCCCCACCATCAAGCCCGCTGTCGATGGCCGGGCTTCTGCCGAACGACACGTTGTCGAGGTGGAAGGAAACACTGCGCTGTCGGCGGTGCTCAGCTACGGCCGGCGGCCTCGACTCTGGGAGCCTCGACCCTGGCGGCCTCTCGGCTGTGCTGCTGTCGACGGCGGCGTCCCGCTGCTCCGGTCTGTCGTCGGTCGGTGGCGCGTCCTCGGCGGCAGCTTGCATATCCTATGGTTGGGGAGTTCGTACTGGACCACGAGTGCATCCCGTGTCCCCGGAAGCTCAGACGTGTGTCCAACTTGCTCTGGCTATACTGCCTGTATGTTGCGAATGCATGCCAGGTTGTGGAGAGGGGTTCTTGTCCAGGTTGTGGCGTAGAAGTCGGCACTAATTGTGACGTTGACGAGGCTGTACTGCTTTTGGGCTTCTTAGAGAGGAAGGACGGGCGTGGAAGTCGAAAATGAGAAACACGCCGAGAAAGCGAGGAGACACAAGAGACTGTCCTCGGAAAAGGCTGCGGGCGCTTGTACGAGGCGAGTCGCAGACGCCGGTGCCGTGGGCTGCAGCGTGCAACAGCAACAAAGCTGAGATGAAGGATGGCGTACAGCAACAGACAATGGAAGATTTCCGGGAAGAAAATGACTGGGGGTAAGACTTTGTCGAGGCTGAAGGCAATAAACCTATGCGTGTGCCACGAGACACGCCGTCGAGTGCGGCAGCTGAAGATATACCACTGTCAAGAGGTGGAAAAGCAACGAGAGAAAAGGAGACGGACAGGAAAGAGAGGAGACGGACAGGAGAAAAAGGAGACGGACAGAAGAAAGAAAGGAGGGGGAAGGGACGAGATATTCGACTTGTACGAGCGGAGAGCCAAAACAGGCGAGAGCCAAAGCAAGCACCGGAGCGACCCGCCGTCAGCAAAGACGCAACACTGGTCTGGCATGCCAAAGGCACGCTTGCTTGCGCTAACGACTTGGTACAGAATGCTGGAAATAAGGAAAAAGGCAAGATACTGGATCCAGCTTAGGGACGCGGCCCTGTTCCTCCTGGTCCTTGGCGTGGCCACAGCACCGGGTCGCTCGACGTTTTGCCAGTCGGTCGCAGCACTCGCTGAGGATGATGAGCGCAGGCATCTTTTCATCGCATCGCCCCCTCGACACTTGTCTCCCCTTTCCTCGCTTCCCCGTCACCTCCGCCTCCACCTCACCTCCACCTCCCAGCTCACCTCCACCTCCACCACACCCAATTTTAATTGCCTTCTATCTCGCCTCCGCCCCCAAATCGCACACACCCCGGCTCCCACCCGGCCCTCGCAGGTCTCCCAGGTCTAGCTCTTTGGCTCCCATGGGTCCTGAACGGCCCCCACTGACAGACACTCGGGCACCAGCCTGGATGTGGAAAGACGTGCTGGGACGCTCGGCCAGGGTTGCTCTGATGAGCGAGATCAACGGGCAGCAGTCTCCTGGGCCCGGCATCTGAAGTCTCACTTGCGCTCGTATTATGCCCAATGCGACGTCTTCTCCGAACGCTGGTGGGAGGAGAGACGAAGCTCCAAAGTCCAAACGGATCCACGGCGTGGGGGAACCAAGAAAACTCCGTATGTAAATGTCCTCCGTACGTCGCATTGAGAAGGACTCACTTTTGCGGCGTTGCTCAGAGCTCCCGATGATCGGCCAGTCCAATGACCGGCGAGACCGGACAATAGAAACTTCCCGAGCATATCTCCTGGGTACTCCAGCCAAGGACCCAGTGGCACGGGACAGACGCGCTCGTACGCCCAAAAGGGCCGCGAACGGGACGTCCTGCATGATCAGGAAGCAGTCGACTGGGAGAAGAGGGTCTGCTCATGCAGGCTGTCCTGTCTGTTTCCTATTTTTATTCTTCCAGCCGGACGTTTTGACCCACGTACAAGGTTGCCGGGAAAAGAAGACTGTCCAGCTGGTTATTTTTGTGCCGAGGAGGAACAGAGCACTGACCGGCCACTCGAATGCACTGACCGGCCACTCGAAGAATGCGACACTGCCGCCCGGTCAGTTTGCCACGTCTGGAAAGAAACACATCCCAATTGTCCACGGGCAACAGGCACAACATAGGGCTGACTGAACAGGAACAGCTTCTTCCCGCGCAATGACCAAGGGACACGACAGAGCCCATGCCTGGCAAGAGGATGGGACGTGGTAAGACCTTGTAGACAATCGTGATCTCGGGGAAAGGGAAGTGAAAACACGAAAACAAGACAGCCTCAAAAATATTCTATCAATTCAAAACCAAAAGGCAGGCGATTCCCCAAAAGGGAAGAAGAGAAGAGAAGAACAAAAATAAGAAATATACACCTCGATGTTGCTATCCAAAAAAGAAAAGCCGTCTGCTCAAAAGCCGTCCAGCTCTCCTCTGACCCAATGTATTGATGCGTCGTTGTATTACCCAAAAACATGATCTTGACCAACAAAAAAACATCTGCCATCCTTGTCACGCCAGGCGAACCGTCGCACGCCAATCGTCCCGTCGTGCCGCGTGATCGCCAAGTGCCCGCGATCTTCGTAGTTGACCATGCCGAGCACTGCAACTTTGGGAGATGGATTGTTCGATGCGAATTGTTCGGATGCGAAAACGTGTTGTCTCCAGCCTCCTCCCTTGTATTTTGAACTCGATCGACCTGCTTAGGCAGACACGGCCGTCTGGGCGGCGCCGTTGGTGCTGGTCTGGGCCTCGCCCTGACCCTCGGCGGCCTGGGGGGTGTCCGTGATGGGCTCCTTGTCGGAGACGACCAGGCGGTCGACGACAACGGGGAACGGACTGAGCACCTTGCTGATGTTGCCCCACCAGTGCTCGCCGAACTTGCGGTACCAGTCGACGGTGACGCGCAGGCCGTCCGCGAAGCTGGTCTTCTGCTCCCAGCCGAGCTGGCGCAGCTTGCTGCCGTCCACAGCGTAGCGGTGGTCGTTGAACGGCCGGTCGTGCGTGTACTTGACCCACTTCTTGAACTCCTCGGGCGTTTCGTGCTTGATGCCGACCTCCGTCAGGAGGCGGCCGCACAGGTCCAGATTGGAGATCTCGTCGTACGAGCCGACATTGTAGATCTGGCCAATCTCGCCGCGATGCAGGATGGTGTCAAAGGCATCGGCGGCGTCACCCGCAAAGAGGTAGCGGCGTGTCGGGCTGCCATCACCGTGAAGGACCACGGGCTGGCCGCGGTTCAGCAAGCACGTGAACTTGGGGATGACCTCTGGTTGGGTTAGCAAGAGAAAGCGAAACGAAATAGGAAAGGAGAAAGAAAGAAAAAGGAAAAGGAAAGAAAAAGGAAAAGGAAAAAAAAAAGGAAAAAGGAAAAGGAGAAAAGAAAAGAAAGAAAAGAAAGAAAAAAAAAAGAAAAAAAGAAAAAAAAACATACTCTCCGGGTACTGGTGCGGGCCGTAGACGTTGTTGCTGCGCACAATGATAGCGGGCAGCTTGAAGCTCTTCATGTACGAATGGACAAGCATCTCGGCGGCAGCCTTGCTGGCGGCATAGGGGTTGGTGGGAGCCAGGATGCTCGACTCCAGCAGGTCATCGTCGTCGTCCTTGACTTCACCATACACCTCGTCGGTGGAGATGTGGATGAAGCGCTTGATGCCGACCTTCTTGGCGCCCTCGAGCAGAACGTGCGTGCCGTAGACGTTGGTGTGGGTGAAGCCGTACGAGTTGCCAAAGCTCAGGTCGACGTGCGACTGGGCGGCAAAGTGGAAGATGGTGTCAATGTTGTAGCGCTCCAAGCAGTCGACCACCTCCGACGGGTTTGTGACGTCGCCCTGGTAAAAGGTAAAGTTGCGCTTGTCGTTCAGCGCCCGCGTGTTGTTGAGCGACGCGCAGTAGTCCAGCTTGTCAAAGGAGACAATGTTGTAGGCATTGGGATAGGTGAGTGTCAGGTGGCGGACGAGCCAGCAGGCACTAACGGGGAACCACGGTCAGCCACGGGGTTCTTTTGCGGCGGCCGCCTCACTGCCGTCTGTCAGGGTTTCGGAGAGGGGAGAGGGCAACTCACATGAAGCCAGCGCCGCCTGTGATCATAATGTTCTTGACGTCAGGCAGCGGCTCGTACTTGGTGCTGCCGATCAGGACCGGCGCATCCTTCCAGACACCAAACTCCTCGAAGAAGTTGGTGCGGCGATTGGCTGCAGAGAGGAAGCCAGAGTCAGTTGGTCGTCAAGGTGACAAGGGAAGCGAAAAGGGGTCAGGCGCAGAAAGACTCACCGTCCGGGCCATTGGAGTAGAGGGCGGAAGTCATCGTGTCGAGATGGCGTATCTAGCGAGCGCGGAGCCGGTCGTCCCAAGTTGGCGATGGTGAGGAGTGCAGTTTGGAGGGAAGATGCAGAAGGAAAAGGGTCGAGAAGCAAGCTGCGATATGGTGGGGGAGGACGCGCTGAAATTTTGTTGCACAAGGGCGTCTGAGGGAGAAATGTGGGGGTGTCTACTAATTGACCAGCGAGGCGCAGATTAGCATGGAGTGATGAAGGAAGAGCTGACGGAGAGGCTGAAGGGATAGCCGACGGGCAGAGAGGAACCAAAAAGGGGGACTCGAGAGACGCGGCTGCTGAGATGTCAGAACAAAGGGCACAGTCAGATACCGAGCTGATTACGGAGCGGTTGTCACTGAAAAATAAATACGAGACAATCAGTCACTGGAAAGATACCAAACTGCCGTATCAGTCGTATCTGTCGGTGGCCTGAAAGTCTTGCGAAAAGACGCGAGCGAGGGGTCGAGGTCAACCCCTTTTCAATGCTAGGCGGTGAAATGGCGAATCAACGGTGGCCGCCGCCGTCAACTACGGAGTACGGAGTAGATATGCTAAGGTACCTGTTCCTGGACTACGAGCCAGTGGCAATGCAAAGCCACACTGTGACGCACGAGCTCCAACGACGAGCATTCAGAGTGCGTCAACTCCGTCCTTCGACCGACAGTGTCAGAGACGTACGTGACAGAGTTGCTTGACATCCCTTTGCATTTTCAGCCTCGCCAGTCCAGGGTGAAGGAAAAGGAGGTGTTAATTAAACTCTACCAGGTTCCCTCGCGGCGGGAATTGGCGGTTTAGAGCAAGGCATTTAAGCTAGCCGAAAGGAGCTAAGTGGGAACCTGTCAGCAAGATCAATTTACCCAGCTTTGCGCGGTCTGGACGTGGCACCGACAGGTTGGAGTGACGAGGAAACACAGCATTCAGGCCGAGTATGTGCTCGTACTCGTACGGCAGGACAACACGAGGGACGGCAGAGACACGCACGACCGGTTCGGCGTGGGGTTTGTTCGTGATGGTCGATCGACAGACTTGTCTCGCCGTCTGCCGGTCGATCCGCCAAGGGATGCGCGAATGAAGGATGGTGGAAGAAATTGTAGCCAGAAGAGGAAATGAGAAATGTAGCAGAAAGTTGAAAGTTGAAAGAGAAAAAGGGACCGAAAGAGAGGTCTGTCAGGATGCTCAGAATGCTGTCGTCAGACTTATCCACTGAAACGCGCTGTCGCACAACGCCTGCCAGATTCAGAGTGCCCACTGTAGCGTGCTCAGTGCGACAATGCTTAACGAGCAAGGTCTCGCCGACCTCGCGAATCCGGCGTTCCTCGAACGGCGAGTTGTGGCATTCTTACCCCGTATCTTACTCGTACCATGCTCGAATGCCCTATGCGCACCCTTGCTGCAGATACCCCGTAATCCATTACGAGCTCTCAGCCACCCTCGCTCAATACGACAGGCACCGAAATAAGTACTGGAATGAACGCTAGAGATACGAAAATCACAGCAGCCTGTCAGTCACAACTATCACACTGAACATTCAGTCCACAAGTGCCAGCCGCCACTCGTTGGTCTGATTCACCTCCGACGGCTGACACAGCACAAGTTGCAGGTTGAGTGGGGAATGCCCGCCTGAATAGTGCCCTACGCGGTACGCGACACTGCACTTTAACACAACGCGGCTAGGAACCAGGAGTCAGCATTGCACCAGTAACAATCCCCTTTCCACAAAGCACGCCCCCTGCCTGTCAACTATTATTACGGATATGCCAAGGGATTGTGCAGCAAACGCTAGGCCCGCCTGAGATGCCGTGGTCTGTCCAGTCCCTTCTTCGCCGCGCCAGTTTTCGCATCGCCATAATATCCTATCCTCCTTTTCATGCTGCCCCCCTTTCGCTTCTCCCTATTCTGCCGGGTTGTCGGTTCTGTCTCCTCTCTTTGGATTATTGCTTTTTGAGTATCCATACCTCTTGTCTCCTTTGCCTCATCGGCGGTTTTTGGGCCTCTTTTTGGTCTCATCGGCATCTGTCCGCCATTTTTTTCTCGTCCCATTCGCCTCCGTCCAACTCGGAGTTCGAACTTGCATCTCGATTCTGTCTTGGCCACCGCTCTGGTCCGATCCGACAACAATCTTTCCCCGTCGACCGCCACCAATCGCTTCTTCGCTTCGACCGGCTTCGTTGCGGGCGGAGAGAGGACATTACCAGTCAAGCCGCCTGAACTCTTCTACTTGCCCTCCTTCTCCTTCTCCCCCCCAAACCTGAATAATGGCCGCCGACCACGATCGCTCCGAGGGTGCATCCACTCGACTCGAGGCCGACATTGAGCTGCGCGAAGAGAACGAAAAGCTGGCACGGTTAGACCAGCATAGCGTCGGCGAGAATGGCCCAGGCAAGGTGACAGAAGAGCTGGAGATGGGCCGCGAAGAAGAGAGCGCCGAACTGCTGCCTCAACCCAGCGAAAAGAAGCCCGAGCCAGCAAAGTCTTCGTGGTTCGGCACTGTACTGTGGACCAGCATCAACACCCTGGCGACCATTGGCATTGTACGTGTGAACCTGTCGTGCTCTTCGTTGCCTTCCACTGCTAACACCTCTCCGTAGGTCTTTACCAACAAGGCCATCTTCTCCGACCCGTCCCTCAAGCTCGCCCAACTCACCTTTGCCGCCTTTCACTTTACCGTTACGTGGTTTACACTCTTCATCTTGTCACGACCGCGGTTTGGCTTCTTTCAACCCCGCCGCGCCACCATTATCGAAATCCTGCCGCTGTCCGTCGCCATGGCCCTCAACGTCATCCTGCCGAACCTGTCGCTGGCCTTTTCGTCCGTCACCTTCTACCAGGTGGCGCGTATTCTGCTCACGCCCACCGTCGCCGCCATGAACTACATCCTGTACCGCGCAACACTGCCGCGCGGCGCTCTGCTTGCCCTCGTGCCGGCATGTCTCGGTGTGGGCATTGTGTCCTACTTTGACTCGCTGCCGACGTCCGATGCCAACATCAAGACGACCTCGACGCTGGGCATCATCTTTGCCTTTAGCGGCATCTTTGCCTCGTCCCTCTACACCGTCTGGATTGCCAGCTACCACCGCAAGCTGCAGATGTCCAGCATGCAGCTGCTGTTCAACCAGGCCCCTGTGTCGGCCTTTTTGCTGCTCTATGTGATTCCCTTTATCGACACCTTTCCCACCTGGAGCACCGTGCCCGTGAGCCGCTGGGCTATGATCATGATGGTAAGTCTCTTGGTCGCGCGATAATCTCACACCGTCTCGTCCGTCCCTGGCCCTGCTGGTTGCAGAATGCTAACCTCGTTGCAGTCCGGCGCGTTCGCCTCTCTGATCAACATTTCTCAATTCTTCATCATTGCCCAGACCGGTCCCGTGTCCAGCACAGTCGTCGGCCACCTGAAGACGTGCACGATCATCACCCTAGGCTGGGCCACCTCGGGCCGCTCGGTCGGCGACAAGTCCGTCCTAGGCGTCTTCGTTGCTGTTGGCGGCATCATGGCGTAAGTTGTGCACCTCCTACAGGCCCCGGGCCGTTTCCTGGGCAGGCGACTAACACAGGCTTTGCAGGTATTCATACGTCATGATCAAGGAGAAGCAAAAGGCCTCTGCCGCTGCTGCCAGAAAATAGAGGCATCGATGCCGTCGCATATACCCCTTTCTAACCCCTCAAGGCTCGAACGGACGCCTGGAATATCCCGACTGACCTGAGGGACTTTATTCTCCCTTCGTTTTGCCATCTCTTCATATATTCCTGCGGCATCTTTGTCTGCGTCGCAATTTTCTGTTCTATCTTATGGTTTCTTCTGCTGCTTTCACGGCGTTCTGGGACGTGGGTTCATCATTGGAAACGGCCTTTTTGGGTAGAGGCAACCAACCCAGCCTTTTTGTTGTGGCTGGGTCTGTACTATTTCTGGGGTTTCTTCTCCACAGCACATTGAAAAAAGAGAATAGACATAATGGGAGTCTGAGAGTGTCACGAACAAGATATCTCGCCGAGGTGAAAGTGCGGAGTTTTGTTCTTCCGTCGTAGTGGGCTGATGTTGCGCTAAACGGAGGTGGCGGATGGGAAGTGACGGCGCTGGATAAAAAAAAGAGTTTAGGCGCATCTGCAACGAGCGACCAGCTTGACTCACAAAAACCAGCCGCCACCCCCTCTCCCAGACGACAAAAGACAACAACCGCGGCGCCAAAAACTGTCAACTGTCTCAATTGATGTGGCCGCTTGCAAGCCGACGTCTGTGTTGTACCCCGGCTCGTCTCGGACATTTCGCTTCGCTCTCCCTCGCTCTCAAGCCAAGCTCTGCATCTCTCAGCTCTACGAATCAGCGCGACCTGGTTCACGCTTCTCGTTTTCGAGTGTCCTCTGCTCTTGCCCGACGAGCTATCAGCACTGCATCGGCGGCCACGGGCCACACCGACACGCCGTCTGATTTGCGGCCGCTCCGAAAGAAGAAGACGAAGACAAAGCCACCAAGCGCCATGACCACCACGGCGACCACCCTCAAGGGCCAGCCCCTTGACAAACAGGCGCTGGACTCGCTGCTGCGACGCCGACTCTTTTACACGCCGTCCTTTGAGATCTACGGTGGCGTGTCCGGGCTCTATGACTACGGCCCGCCGGGCTGCGCGCTGCAGGCCAACATTGTCGACCTGTGGCGCAAACACTTTATCCTCGAGGAGGATATGCTCGAGGTCGACTGCACGGTGCTGACGCCGCACGAAGTGCTCAAGACCAGCGGCCACGTTGACAAGTTTGCGGACTGGATGTGCAAGGACCCCAAGAACGGCGAGATCTTCCGCGCCGACCACTTTGTCGAGGAGGTGCTCGAGCAGCGCCTCAAGGGCGACAAGGAGGCGCGCGGCCTGAAACAGGAGGGCGCTGCTGCCGAGGAGGCGGATCCCAAGAAGAAGAGAAAGCTCAAGGGCAAGGGCCAGGAGGCGGTGCGGCTGGATGACGCCGTCGTGCAGCAGTACGAGACGACGCTTGCGCAGATCGACAACTACAATGGCGAGGAGCTGGGCGGCCTGATCAAGACGTTTGACCTGCGCAACCCGGCCACGGGCGTGCAGCCGGAACCGCCGGTGGCCTTCAACCTCATGTTTGGCACGCAGATCGGCCCCAGCGGCGGTGTGCAGGGCTATCTGCGGCCGGAGACGGCGCAGGGCCAGTTCCTCAACTTTGCCAAGCTGCTCGAGTTCAACACGCAGAGCATGCCCTTTGCGTCGGCGTCGATCGGCAAGTCGTACCGCAACGAGATCTCCCCGCGCGCGGGCCTGCTGCGCGTGCGCGAGTTTCTGATGGCCGAGATTGAGCATTTCGTCGACCCCGAGGGCGGCAAGAAGCACCACCGCTTCGGCGAGGTGGCGCACATTGAGCTGGTGCTGCTGGACCGCCACACGCAGTTGGCGGGCAAGACGACGCCGCGGACGCTGTCGATCGGCACGGCCGTGCGCGACGGCGTTGTCGACAATGAGACGCTGGGCTACTTTCTGGCGCGCATCCACCTGTTCCTCGCCAAGATCGGCGTTGACCTGACCAAGATCCGCTTCCGCCAGCACATGGCCAACGAGATGGCCCACTACGCGGCCGACTGTTGGGACGCGGAGCTGCTGACGTCGTCGGGCTGGGTCGAGTGCGTCGGCTGCGCGGACCGCAGCGCATACGACCTGTCGGTGCATGCCAAGAAGACGGGCGCGCCGCTGCTGGTGCGGCAGCGCCTCGACACGCCCAAGGTGGTGCAGGCCTGGACCGTCGAGATTGACAAGAAGAAGTTTGGCCCGCGCTTCAAGAAGGACGCCAAGGCGGTCGAGACGGCGCTGCTGGCGCTGTCGCAGGACCAGCTCGCGGCGTCGGCGGCCGCGCTCCAGGACAAGGGCACGATCACGGTCGACGTGGCCGGCATCGAGGGCGGCGCGGCCGAGCTGACGGCCGACCTGGTGACGATTGCCTTTGTCACGCGGACGGAGAACACGCGCGAGTTCACGCCCAACGTGATTGAGCCGTCGTTTGGCATTGGCCGCATCCTGTATTCGCTGCTGGAGCACAACTATTGGTCGCGCGGCGCCGAGGGGGGCGACGAGGCGCGGGGGGTACGTACATTTTTCTCTTTCTTCTGTCCTTGTCTTCTTTCTGTCTCTTTCTTTGTCTAACAAACAGGTCATCTCCTTCTCACCCGCTGTGGCACCAACCAAGGTCCTGATCGTGCCCATCTCGTCCAAGGACGAATTCAAGCCGATTGTGCGCGAGATGTCGCAGAAGCTGCGCAGCCTCGGCATTGCCAGCCGCGTCGACGACTCGACGGCCAGCATCGGCAAGCGGTATGCCCGCAACGACGAGCTGGGCACGCCATTCGGCATCACCATTGATTTCCAGACGGCCAAGGACCGCACAGTAACGCTGCGCGAGCGTGACTCGACGCGCCAGGTGCGGGCATCGGAAGCCACCATTCTCGAAGCAATCCAGGCGCTCGTCAGCGGTAGCAAGACGTGGAAGGACATCCAGGCGGAGCTGCCGGCTTTTGAACAGCAGGAGCTGGACCTGCCGGTGCGCTGAGCGGGTTTTTCTTATTCTTATTTTGAAATATGAAGAGAGGAGAATTCAGATAGATTTTTAGGTCCATGTGATCGAGCACGAGGCGCACCGGGTTTTTTCTTTGATATTTGCCCTGATGGTCAATGACAGACAGTTTGAGTGACTAACTCGCTTGTCATCCGGGTCGATGCAGCCTCGCGACTGGCCGTTCTTACTGAGTACAGACTCCTGTGCCACGACAAAACAAAATGCACTGTTTTCATACTTCCGTTTCGGCGTCGAGTCGTCGACTTCGGCTTCTCTCCCCCCCGTCTCTCATTACTCCGTAGTCCCCGCATCGTCCTCGTCTGCAATACGCTGCCTTATTACCCAAAACAAAAGCCGGCGAGACCAAACGCCAAGGGGCAACCCTGCTGATGCAAAAGTGACAGAAAAGCATGCAGAGAGAAAGGGAAAAGGAGAATAACCCCCCCACACCAGTGACAGCAACGCAGCCCGGCTACCAGTGTGTGATCGTTACCGTTGAGGCTTCTCCCCAGCCGGGGTTCTACGGCGCTTCCTGGAGCAGCTATAAATTGCACGGCTACCAGAATCGTACGACTCTGATGCAATAGCCCGCAGATCATTTGCAGATGAACGGAGAAGAGAGAGAAGAGGTCGTCTGGCCGAGTTCGTATCTGCACGTACTCCGTACGGACGAGCATCTCGAGCCTCGGGAACGAACCGACGGCTGCCCAAACGCCTCTCTGAAGGAACAAAAGACTTCCTAATGTGGCAAGGATAGGCAGGGGCCGGCGGCCAAAAGTCAATCTGTAACAGATCCTCAATCTGGAGACGGCCGTCCCCTGAGGCAGCCTAGCAAGCGGCAGGGGGGACGAACGCGGGGCAGTGAAGTGAGATGGAAGCCCTGTGGAAGGAAGCCCGCGTCCATGCGTTCGTTGCCCAGCAAAGCCCATGGTGCCCAGGGTCTGTGATCACGTTGCGCTTGGCGTTCGTTCCTGGCCGCCTCCTGGTCGGCGGTGCGGCTAAATGGGCGCTGCAACAGAACGCCTCGCCTACAAGCTGCATGATTAGCCTGCAGCAACATACCTTGCAGGTGCAAGCCTCGCGAGAGCTCAGCAGTGCGTGCGCGAATCGACGAGCTTGGGGAGAGAGAGTTCGGATGTCCTGCAGGCGCATCATCGGGGCGTCGACTGCCATTGAGACAGCCTGGCCAAACGGGGAAAGAGCAGAGGTGAAACGAGTGCAGCCAAAGGCATAAGACGGGGCTGGGATAGAGGGGGGATGTTTACTAGAGAACCGGCAGCTGTACGTTTCTAGAGGGAAAGGAAGAGGTAAAGGGGAGGGGGAAAGGGAAGGGGACTCGAATAGAATCATCACGAGCCCTACATGGCAGCGTCGTAAGAAAGCGGCGTCACCATCAGAGCAATTTCTGTCTGTCCCAAGTATCTTCATCAGAAGACGCTCTGGGTGCCATTCTGCCCCACTTACCCCTTTCTGTCTTGCCCCGCCTGTTTAAGAGGTACTTTTCTGGCCCGCAAGAAGAGCCGATACGTCCAGGTACCATATTAACAGGCTTCCTCTATGGGAGGACCATGTTTCACTGGCCACACCGCAACGCCCACCAGCACAACAGCGCTAGACTGATGCTTTTCCAGAGTGCCGTTGCCAGCCTTCAAGCCGGTTTGTCCTTGCTGTCCCTGTCGATTTCTTTCCCCCTCTCCTCGCCAGTGCACACACCAACTCGTCGCCAGGGCTGCTACCATTTCCCGCCCGCCTTTGTGCACTGCCAACGCTCGTGCCTTCCCCCGTCTCGTCTTTCTTTCTTCCTTTTGCCATCGACGGCTTGACGCCTCTCTTTGTCTTCCCGTCTCCAGCAGCCTCTTTTGAAGAACGATCCGCTTTCAGACAGCGGGACGCACCAACGCCCGCCCCGTCCTTCGAGAAAGCTGGTCGTCGTTGTCGTCGTCTTCACGCCGAGTCTTTTCGTCTCCTCGTCTGTAGCTCGCTTCTCTCCTCATTGCCTCCTCGCTCACGCCGTCCTCCGTCTCGCATTCTCCCAGCCTGTCGTCGCATTTCTCGTTTCCGCTGCTCCGATTAACCGCACACTTTGCGCAGTCGCCTTTGCTTGTTTGAGCGCTTCACATTACCTGCTTGCACGGCAGCCTCACAAATGCCACCTGGGTGACATCTAACATATCACGCACAACGGCACATCTCTAGCTGCTCATGATATCGCGGGGCTCGGGGACCAGCCTCTAACCGTTCGGCCCTCTCTCTACCCATCCGCAGATCGCCAATCCGCGAACATCGTCTGCACCTCTGCAGTCTCTTGCGCCTTCTTCGCCGACTTCTACATTCCGCCAAGAAAGAGCCAGCCCAGCACCGTCGTGTCTGTATCGACATCGTCTCGCAATCTTGTCTTTGGAGACGAACGTTTGCATCACCATCACGTCCGACCCAGACTTTTTAGAGGCCCTCCTTCAGACCCCACGTTCTTCAACCAGCCGCCAACATGACTGCTCAAAACAGGTATGGCTGCTCTTGGCGTTGTTGCGTGGCTATTGTCGGCACCCAAAACTGATCGGTTCGCAGCGGCAGTATCTACACAACGGGACAGTTCATGAACCCCGGGCCAGCGCCGCGTCCGCCAACGGACCGGCCGCGCCTGGTTTTGACGCCCACATCCAGCATACATTCCAACATGTCCGGACTCACCATCAGTTCCCCCATCCAACGGACAGCCTCCTCTACCTACTCAGGCTCGACCTTCACCTTGCCGTTGACCCGCCAAAACTCCAATGTCGACGGCCAGGGCGGCGTTGCCGTGATCAAGGAAGGCGTAGCACAAGTCAAGGAGAGCAAGAACTTCATTCAACCATGGAAGCAAAAGTTTCTCGTCCTGCGAAAGGAGGCGCTCGACTTTCACAAGGTCGAGGGCGGCAAGGTCTCGTACACACTCTACCTCAAGGACGTCATCAATGTCGGTCGCGTCGAGGCCGCCGGTACCATTTTTGAGATCAAGCGCCATTCTAACGGATCGTCTACAAGTCCGGGCGACGACGACGGCACCATCCGGACCCTCCAAATTCGCGTGAAGAGTGACGACGACCTGTACGAATGGATTGACTTTATCTATGCCCGCTGTCCTGGCATGGGTGGTGTCAGCAACCCCACCAATTTTTCGCACGCGGTTCACGTTGGCTTCGACCCCAAGACCGGCGAGTTCGTTGGGCTGCCGCCGGAGTGGTCCAAGCTGCTCAACTCGTCTGCCATCACCAAAGAGGACTATGAGCGGAACCCACAGGCCGTGTTTGAGGTCTTGGACTTTTACTCCGACCTTACGAAGCGCGCTGAGAATCCCAACCAGTACTCCAGCCTGACCCCAACGCCACCGGCAAGCTCGATGCAGAACAAGCAACTCGGCTACTCAGGCGGGGCATCAGTCGCGCCGCCGCGGTCTCTCCCGCCGGGACAGACAATGCAGCAGACAATGCAGACCCGCAACGCTAGCAGCTACTCTTCTACAGCCGGAACTGGTCAGCCAGCCGGCGCTCCTCGGCGCCCCTCACCCACCGAGTCCCAGCAACAGCGGCAGCAGATGCAGAACATGGCGAGCAACTATGTCAACGGTGGGCCTACGCAAGATGATCAGCTGCGCCAGAAACAGCAACAGCAACAACAACAGCAGCAGCAGCAGCAGCAGCAACAGTACGAGGCCGCTCAACGCCAGCGCGCGCTTGAGATGGAGGAGCAGGCTCGTAGGGAGCAGGAAGCGTATAACGCATTACTGCCCAAGGCCAAGACGCCTCTTGCCCAGCAAGAGATTGGCGGCTATAGCGGCTCGTCAGGCCCCTCACCAGACCGTTTCAACCCTAGTCGTCCACCGCCTCCGGCGCCGAAGCCGGGCCAACCGGCCAATCTGCGTGCCCAGCGGCCTGCTCCAGCACCTCCCTCAAATGGCGCCGGTAGTGCCGCCCAGCGTCCCGGCTTGACGCAGACAGGTTCATCGTCAGCATCGCGTGATCCATCGGCAGGACAGGCAGGGCAAGGGCAGCGCATGCAGTTGCGACAGGACCAGCAGCAAGCTGCATCTGCTTCGCAGCGATATCCCAATGCCGGGCCCACGGCAGCCGCTTCGGCCCGCGCCAACGGCCAGCAGTCCGGCCAGCCACCGTCCCGCTTGCCGGCACCGGTGAAGCCACTGAATGTGGGCCAAAAGGCAGGACCGCAGGACGGCATCAAGGCTGCCGAAGCAGCGCTGTCAGCCAAGCCGCCGCCAGAGCGGAAGCAGGACGTGCGCTTGTCGACCATGTCGGAGAGCGAGGTCATGACCAAGCTCAGAGAGGCCGTGTCCAAGGACGACCCGAACTTGTCGTACTCGAAGCAGAAGAAGATTGGCCAGGGCGCGTCCGGTTCCGTATACGTTGCCAAGGTCAAGGAAAACGCAGTGTCGCCAATTGCACGCGCGCTTCTTCGCGAGCAGGGCAACAGGGCACAGGTTGCGATCAAGCAGATGGATCTGGCGCACCAGCCTCGCAAGGAATTGATTGTCAACGAAATCATGGTCATGAAGGACAGCAAGCACCGCAACATTGTCAACTTCCTTGACGCCTTTCTCCGGAACAGTAACTCGGAGCTGTGGGTGGTCATGGAATATATGGAGGGCGGTGCCTTGACGGATGTCATTGACAACAACCCTGTGATTACAGAAGACCAGATCTCGATGATCTGCCTAGAGGTATGCTCGATGTGCCTACCCTCTCCCCCCCATTCTTCACATTATTCCCGGTGGCCGGTGGCTAACATGGCGTCTAGACTTGCCGCGGCCTTCAACATCTTCACTCGCAGGACATTATCCATCGCGATATCAAGAGCGACAATGTGTTGCTGGACGCTCGTGGAAACGTCAAGATCAGTAGGTGCCATTGTGTCGTGGGTCGGTATGAGACAGTATGAGTAGCTAACAGTGTGTCACAGCTGATTTCGGTTTCTGCGCCAAGCTTACGGATACCAAGAAGAAGCGCGCAACCATGGTTGGCACGCCGTACTGGATGGCCCCCGAGGTTGTCAAACAAAAGGAGTATGGCCCAAAGGTCGACATCTGGTCGTTGGGCATCATGGCCATCGAGATGATCGAATCAGAACCCCCGTATCTCAACGAGGAGCCTCTGAAGGCGCTGTATCTGATCGCGACCAATGGAACGCCGCGGCTCAAGAAGCCGGAAAAGCTGAGCAAGGAGCTCAAGGCATTCTTGTCCGTATGCCTGTGCGTCGATGTGTCGAGCCGGGCATCGGCGCGCGAGCTACTCGAACACGACTTTTTGAAGCGCGGGTGCCCACCGGGCGGCCTGGCGGATCTTCTTGCGTTCAAGAAGCACGTCAAGTAGGTCCTGGGGGAGCGAGATGCCTTTGTCGACAAATGAATGGGATGGTCATGGAGGAAGTTTGTTTGCTTGGTATGGCCTGGTTCTCCGAGGCCTGCCTCGTTGCTCAGTCTACCTTGGGGAAAAGCACCAAGGCATATATGCTTGTCAACCAGTTCGGGACCGCCGTGCTTTTTTTCCGTGTTTGGTGGTTTTCAAAAGATATGGGCTCTCATCGCTGTTTCGGTTCTCTTGCGCGGCATCTACCTTCCTATATAAGCTCGCATTCCTTCTGCTTCGACCCATCCTTGTCTCTTTCTTTTCTCACATCCCTTTTTGTCTTTATCTTTGCTCTGGTCCGGCGTCTCAGGATTTTTGCAAAGGCTGTCTGCTATCCATTCCATATCATTCCATATTATATCCAGATAATTCGCAGAACGTGAGGGTGTTTCCCAATGCAGCTCTGCATACGAGCTCTGCAATCTCCAGTAGGTGGCAAAGAAAGCCGTTGCCACCAAACGTTCTGGCGCACAAGTATTTTATCGCTAAATTTGGCCAAGGGTACTTTGGGGCATGGGCCGACCCCCTTTTTCCTGAAATATCCCCAGGTCAGGGAGGGGCAGGAGGGGTTGTTTTTTTCTCTCCCCTCTCTCTGCATATCCAGACAACCAACAACAACAGCAAAAAAAGGTCAGCCGAGAAGAAAAACAACCCAACTCAGCAACGGCCAACCTCAACTCCCACAACGTGAGCTCGAATACCCGAACCATTTCCCCTCATACTAGGGTCTTTGGCTTAGAGTATTTTCATTTCATTAACAGCAGTTTTGTTTTGGGTACCTAGTTTGGTCCATTTCTCTGTCCACACCACAATACTCGACTGACCAGCAACGAGCCTACGCACGCTCTGCGCAATCCTGATCGACCCGAGTTTCTGTCACCTGCGCTCAAAGCACCCTCCCGCGTCTACGTCAAGAATAGCAATCATGTCGAGCGCCGAAGCCAGCGAGGTCGCAAAGGTAAGAAAAGGAAGCTGCGTGGACGAATGGGCTCTCTCCTTGTCCCCACGATCGGCCATGGACTGACGATTTTTTGTGACTTGTTTCCGCAGGCCACCGAGGAGAAGACTGTGACGTCGTCCGACGTGTTTTCCATGTTCGGCGGCGGCGCGAAGAAGGAGAAGAAGGAGGACGACGAAGACCGCGGCGATGTCTCGGGCAGCAACAAGGCGCAGCGCGAGGCGGCTGCAGCGGCTGCCAAGGACAACGACGATGTGAGTTCTCGCCTGCTGCTCACACTTTTATTCTCGTCGAGTTTTCGTCGAGGACGAAAGCTAACCCTCTCTCTTCTCAGGACGAAGTTCCCGAGTCCGAGGACGTCCACTTCGAGCCGGTCATCCGGTTGACGGAACAGGTCGAGACCAAGACCAACGAGGAGTACGAAGAGGCGATATTCAAGATGCGGGCGAAGCTCTTCAAGTTTGTTCGCGAGACCAACGAGTGGAAGGAGCGCGGCACGGGCGACGTGCGCCTGCTGAAGCACCGGGAAACCCTCAAGACGCGCCTCGTCATGCGCCGGGACAAGACCCTCAAGGTTTGCGCCAACCACTATAGTAAGATCTGAACCCTGTCTCATGGCTCTGGGCTCCGGGCTCCGGGCACTGCGTTTAAAACGATTACTGACTTTCGCAGTCGATAGCTCGATGCAACTGGCACCCAACATCGGCTCTGACCGCAGCTGGGTCTGGAGCGCAACCGCCGACTTCAGCGAGAACGTGCCGGAAGCAGTGACCCTGGCCATTCGCTTTGCCAACTCGGACAGTAAGCCTGCGTTTTTTGTGTTTTTGTGGTCCTACTACTGGTGTACTGACCTTTGTAAGACGCCAACCAATTCAAGGCCGCTTTTCTCGAAGCCCGGGCCGCCAACTCGGCCATTAGTGAGGCTGCTGGCACTACTGCTGGTGGTGCTGCCGATGACGACGACGACGACGACGAGGAAGAGGAGGGAAAGGAGGTGAAGGCGGCAAAGGAGGAGCCTAAGACAGAGGACACCAAAGATACAGCCAGCAAGGACACGAAGGACTCATAGGTGTTTCGGCGTTCTTGCGGTGAAGCTTGCAAGGACTCGATGCTTTGAAGCCTTGACAGAAAACAAGGAGGAGAAAGAAAGAAAAAAGACTTGATGGCAATGTCTTCCCGACCACACACCTGTTTTGCACACACTCGCACTCGTTCACTTACGCCACAGCACAGCACAGCAATGCTTTCCATTCTGCTACAGCATACTAGGCACCAACGTTTCTAGCCGAAATACCCCCCTCGTCGACATTGCACCCCGATCCCATTAAAAAAATTTCTTCATAGTCCAACTCAGCACGGTGCCGCCCCGACCTTGGTCTTCTCGTCTTCCTTTTTTCATTCCTGTTTTTGAGGGGACAGCAATCTTCAGAGGACGGAAAGGGATCAAAAAGACCTTGGAGGTAGCAAGAGACAAAGGTAGAGCTGAAATGGAAGGCAACTATTATCAGATAGCTTTAGGATTATTTTGTGGCTGCAGCTGCCTTGGAAGTCTCGAGAAAGATCAGTCCTGCTTCGATAGTCTACAATGCACAAACTTGGAGCCATAGTTGAGCGTCATCATACGGGCAGGTATCGTAAAAGATACGTTGGTCATTGCGACCAAATGCTGTTTGATCGATTGACGAGCTGTTTGAACACCCACCGGACATGACAAGCTGCTCAGGTCTCTGGGCAGATTCCAACAGCTGGTAGGCGAGCGTCAGCTTATGCGTTTGCAAGCCGTGGCCTTGGAAGCAATACGGAGGATGCAAGCTAGGAAGGTGCGATTGTCATTGCCGCGCACCTTCCTCACGAGCTATCCAGCTGTGTCCAGCTGTTCTCAAGGGTTGCGCCTTCCCTTTTCAACGCGTACAAATCGTCTGTTGCCCCCCATTTTCTGTTTCCTGTTGCCTTTTTTACCTTCTTTCCCCTTTCCTTCATATCTCGATTTCTCTTAAAGGCAAGATCGGCAATTTAAGATTGACCGCAAGAACGAAAGGAGGTGTTTGCTCTGGTGGGCTGCTGTTTGACCGGATGCACGGCGTCCAGCGCTGGGAGAAGGAGAGAAGGGGGGCACCACAAAAAAAATGGGTCACAGGCAAATCGCGGCGGCGCCTGCTGGCACTGCTGGTGCTGGAGGACTGCACGACGTGCGCAAGTCCATCAGGATTCTCACGCGCCAGGACCGATTTCTCGACTACGACGCCGACGACGAACAGCAGCAAGACCCGCGGCCGAGGCCTCAATTGAAACACACGTCGAAGCGATCAGAGAAGACACGGCATCACCTGGACGCGACGCGATTTCTTCTAGGTGCGTTTTCTGATCTTTGGCTCTGCTCAGTTGCATCAACGCCTCCATTCTGGTTGTCGGGGCTTCTCTCAGCGCGCAGCTGTCCCATTGAACGGCGTCAGAACAACGCGACGAGCTTTCTCGTCCTCTGGCTCCTTCCGTGCAATCGATGTCAAGATGTTGCCACAGACAACAAGCTGACGTTTTATCCCCTTGACCTAGCCTACGGAATACCATTCGACGTCGCTTTCCCGCCAACCACGATGATCGTCGAAGTACGGAGACGTTCCTCCCACCCGTTGCGTGTCCTTCTTGATGTGTGCCCGAGCTGGACTGACAAGGCTTGCAAACGCAGCGCCGGATCAAGCTCGTTACCGAGCAGCACAACATGTTCGTCCGCACCAATCCGCCTCCCCCCGAGGCATACGAAGAACCGTAGCTAACATTGACTGCCGTATTTTTCGCCTTGCAGTCCCAAGCCCCCACAGATGGAAGGCTTTCCGATGAAGGAATGGACTGTTGAGCTCTACATTCTCGACGAGGCTGGCAAGGAGAAGCCGGCACGGTGCTTCCAAAAGGTTGTTTACAACCTTCACCCGTCGTTTGACAACCCAGTTCAGAGTATGTCTCCACACAAGGCACCCGTGTAGGCAGGCGTCCCACAGTTGTGTGGACATGATGACATGGTATTGACTGGCGGCGGGCAGCGTTCCATGAGCCGCCCTTTAGGTGCACAAACGAGGGCTGGGGCGAGTTCGAGATGTCGATTGACTGCTACACAACCGAAAAGGGCGGCAAGCAGTCCATCTTCCACGACCTCAACTTTGCAAAGCCGACCTACGAGAACGTCCACACGATACAGTTTAAGAACCCATCGCAGGCGCTGCAGGCCATCCTTAGGGAGACAGGTCCACTGCCGACGGACGAGGACCGCAAGGCACGCAAGGCACAGGATGTCGTGGCCAAGAAGAAGAAGACCTACGACTTGGAGAGGATGGCCGACGTGATTCCGCGGCTGAGCGAGGACGACCTGCTGCACGTCATTCAGCTGATCCACGACAACAAGTCTGCCGACACGTTCATTGTCAACAACCCGGACGGTGCGTTTTTCTTTTGTCGTTTCCTGGACCGCGTTCGTCTCGCGGCTAACATTTTACGTGTGTGGCAGCCGGAGAGTTCTCCATCGACCTTTATACCATGCCCGACAACCTGTGCAGGGTAATGTGGGATTTTCTGGTAGGTCGTCTCGCATCCCCCGTCCTTCCGATGGTGTCTGTGTCCTCTGACCCCCAGCTTCAATCACCGGAAGGCCACCGGCTGCGGTAGTGACCGGGATGGTTTTTGGAGAAGATTGTGGGTTTTGTCCTGTACGCTTGTTTAATTGGGGTATTATTGTACCGACGCAGCAGCCGTCAAGCTTTGGAGCCGCCCGAAATGCTATTGCACCGCATTCGGCGCTCCAAACGCCGGGCAGCTTCGTCATGTTTTGGTAGCCGAGAGAGCTTGGGCGCAGTATTGCTTTTGTGCTTGCTGTGCTCTTGTGCGCTTTGCACATTTTGTGTCTCAAGGATGGATCGAGGCGCTTTCAAGGGTGTTTGCTGGTTGTCCAATGCAGTCAGGCCTGCGTCCTTTTCTACGTTCCGTCCTCCAATTCTCGGCAGCTTTGTTCTGGCCCGACTCTAGTCACTTGCAAGCTGTCGTGATTTACTCTTGGTATGCGAGGTCGGGGGCCTGTGCTTCTTCTCACCGACGCGGGACTTTTCGACAGAACGTGACAGCTCCGGTCGCCTTGTCGCCTTGATGGAATTAATAAAGCATGGAGGTTGATCAAAACACGTTCTTAATCTCCGCTTCCTGACGCATACTCACGGAGAGACCCTTTACGGCGTATGGACCTACAAACGTTCAATGGCTTCCGAATCTGTCACATCAAATGGCCGCTTTTGGCTCTCAGCCCCTGAAGCAACCCGTCGTCGTGATCACTCGTGACCTCCCGATGCCCCGCTTTTCCTGATCGGTCCCTTTGCACTATTTTGGCTGCCGTCGCTGCCCTCCCTCATCTTCTAAATCTCCGTCAATAAATGGGGAATGCTGACTCCGTTCTCTTCTCCCCCATCCCAAACCGATCGCCCCTTTTCCCAAACCCGGCGCAAACCGACAGAAACCATCGAATTCCGACAGCGCAACAGTACAACGCAGCACCACACTGCTCCCCTACGCCCCTTTGGCATTTGTACTTTCCGCCCTCCTTTGTCTCGTCTCGACGTGGCCATGTCCACGTACAGCCAGCCGCTGGCGGCGAACAGTGCACAAAGCCCGCGGTCGCCATCGGACCGATCACCGTCTTTCTCGTCCTCGGCTCTTGGTGGCACGCGTGCGGAGACGGCATCGGATGTGCGGTCGCAGTCGCAACTACTGCCTGAGCAGCTGCTGCCAGGCCACACGCGGGTCTATCAGGCCTGCATCCCGTGTCGTCGACGCAAGGTGCGCTGCGACCTCGGCTCCGTCGACAACCCCCGCGACCCGCCGTGCGTGCGTTGCTGTCGCGAGAGCAAGGAGTGCTACTTCAGCGCCACACGCCGCAAGCGCAAGACCGAGGAAGGCAGCATGGACGGCGACGATTACGTGCTGCGTAACGGCCGCCGCAAGCTGCACGCCGACCAGTCACTCGATGCGGCCGACAGCAAGAGCTTCCTCAACGATACGGCCGTGTTGCCTGACCTAGGTCCTGTTCGCTCGCACCCGCTGCGCCGTCCGGCGCCTGACGAGCCTACGCCTCCACGCCGTCCGGCGCCCAAAGAGCCAAGCAGAGCACGTCGCGTCAGTGGCACGCCTGTAGCACCATCACCATCGCGCCAGAACGCAGGTGTAGACTCTACTGCTGCTGTTGCTGCTGCTGCTGTTGCTGCTATTGCTGCTACTACTTCCAGTGCTAGCTACGAACCCAATGCACCGCTGGAGAACTTTGAGGCCCAGACCGTCATGCGCAGGGAGATGTACGGTCCGCACGATGCCCTGGAACTGCTGTACAAGGCGGCCACGGATAAGTAGGTCTCTCTCTCTCTCTCTCCCTCTCTCCCTCTCTCTCTCTCTCTCTCTCTCTCCCTCTCTCTCTCTCTCCCTCTCCCTCTCTCTCTCCCTCTCCTCCCCCTCTCTCTCTCTTCCTTCCCCCACCCTTCCCCCCTCTCTCTCTCTCTTCCTCCCCCCCTCTCCCCCTCTCTCTCTCTCCGCTAATGACCAGTCCCCATACCAGGAACGCCGAGTCGTCCGATGGCCGGTTCAACAGGTCTGCCCAGAATGACTACATGCTCGCTACTTCGTCGAGCTCTGCCAAGGATTATTACAAGTCAAGCAGCTCCGCATATCAAAAGGACCGCCAGCCGGGACACCCGGAGGCACCGACTGGACAGGGGACTGGCTCGCGGCTCGTGCGGCCCAACCTGGCCGCGGAGCAGCCGGGCTATGCGGAGGCGCTGAAGCTCTGGGCACGCTTCCGCTTTGTGCGTGCTGGCTGGTTTACTGCGCACGAGGCCATTGAGTATATTGATTAGTATGTTGGCCTCCTGAGCACCCCGAGCACCTCCTGAGCACCCCGAGCACCTCCTGAGCACCCCGAGCACCTCCTGAGCACCCCGAGCACCTCCTGAGATTTGTCTTGTTGACACATGCGCAGCTACTACGAGTACCTCTCGCCTCTGACACCGATCTCCCCCCCCACCTTCAACAACCCTGCCTCGCACGTCACGCTCTTGACCGAGGAGCCCATCCTGGCGGTGACGCTGCTTACCATTGCATCGCGCTACAAGTCGCTTACCGGCACCGGTGCCAACTGCCGCGGCCATGCCATCCACGAGCAACTGTGGACGTATCTGCGTGGCATGATTGAGCGGGTCTTCTGGGGCCAGGAGTCGTTCGGCGGTGGCTTCTGCGGATCCGATGCCGACGAGTCGAGCACGGCGCCATGGCGCGGCCTGCGTAAGGGCAGTCTGCGCACGCTAGGCACGGTCGAGTCGCTGATGATACTGACCGAGTGGCACCCGCGCGCCCTGCACTTCCCGCCGGCCGACGTCACGGATGAGCTGGTGCTCCCCAGCAACGACCGGTATAGCGAACCGTTTCTGGACGACGAGGGCGAAGGGCGGCCTGCCGGCGCCGTTGGCAGCCTACGCATCGACACTTGGATGGAGCCGGCATGGCGCAGCGACCGCATGTGCTGGATGCTTCTGAGCACGGCCCTGGGCTTGGCGTTTGAGCTGGGCGTGTTTGACGACATTGACGATATGCTGGCAGCCAATGCCATTACGCGGCCGGAATACGAGGAGGAGACGTATCGGCTACGTGCGTATCGTATCAAGCGACTGCTACTCATCTACCTCACTCAGCTTGCTGGCCGCCTGAGCTGGACCAGCATGGTTCCTGAGAGCATGCGCAAGAAGGACCCGGCTTTCTCGTCTAGACGGCGAGCCAACACATTCACCGCCGAGACCAGCGGCAGCAGCGGCGGCCAGACACCCGGCACCAGTCATTCGTCACTGTCGAATGCCTTCAACTACATCCCCGACCTAGAGCTGGACGACCAAATCATCCACTGTTGGGCGGGCATCAGCAATGCCGTGCACATTAGCAACGAGAAGCTGTTCCGCACGCGCAAGCACACGACGGAAATTATCCAGAGAGGCAAGTACGCGGAGCTGCTTAAAGAGATCCAGCCGCTGCTGCGGGAATGGTGGAAGGAGTTTGAGCGCTTCAAGCTGCCGCCGTATATCCGCCACATCCTCACGATCGAGTACGAGTACCTCCGCATCTACGTCAACTCGCTGTCGCTGCAGGCCGTCGTTGAGCGCTGCACGACGGCTGCCGCGGGGACGACGACGAGTGGCAACGGGGGGGCTAACGGCAGTGGCAACGGCAGCGGCGGCACGGCAGTGGCCCAGCTGTCGCCGCAGACGCAAAACTACTACGGCAAGCTGCCGCTAGGCCGTCTGGGCGGGATGACGGCGACCGACCAGGCGTGCATCAAGGAGGTTGTCGAGGGGTCACGCAATCTGCTGCGCACGATTGTGGACGGGCTGCTGCCGGGCGGCTACCTCAAGCATGCGCCGGTGCGGACGTACTTTCGCGTTATCTGCGGCGCCATGTTCCTGCTGAAGACGTTTGCGGTGGGGGCGCCGCGCTCGGACGTGGAGGTGTCCATTACACTCATTGACCGGACGGTCGATGCGCTGCGCACCTGTGTTGTCGACGACGTGCACCTGGGCACGCGCTTTGCCCACCTGCTGGAGAATCTGATGAGCCGTCTGCGCAACCGCTTTATCCACGTGCCGTCGCAACCGACGTCGGCCGATTGCTACAGCCCGACGGCGCATGCCGCGTATGCCGACACGCATGCGTCCGGGGGGGATGTCAATGGCCATGGTGCGCGGCATGTGCACGGGCATGGCCATAGGCATGCAGCGTCGCCTGCAGCACTGGCCAGCGGCGATCTACATCAACACGGGTCCATAGACGCCATTTCTGGTACGTTTTCTCTCTCTCTCTTCCCTCTCTCTCTCTCCGCCACTGCTTCGTCGTTGCTGACCTGACCGCAAGGCCTGAAACGGTCCGGCTCGCCGGCCAACATCTCAGCCACGCCGTTTTACTCAATGGCAGGCAGCTTTCCGTACCCGTCGGCCTGCTTGTCGGTGCTGAACCCGGGCACGCCGTCGGCGCTGGGCGGCGGCCTGGACAGCGGTGACGGCGACGGCGACCTCATGTTTGTGGACGCGGCGGACTGGAACAATGACGAGATGTGGTACCTGCCGACGGGGCCGGCCTTTTTCCAGAACATGGGCGACTCCAACGTCACGATGACGGCCGAAGGCGTTAATGTTGCCGGCATGGACTTGCTTGACTTTATGGCCATGGAGACGAACGGGAGCTGAGAAGCTGAGAAGAGCGTTTCTCTCGGAGGGGCTGCTGACGTGGGACTTGGATTTTTCTTCTTCTGGTGTCTTGAACCGCGACTTGGCTTTCGGTTGTTTTGCAAGTCTTTTGGGTAGTTGTCGGAGTACAGAGTATCTTGATCTGATTTAGAGCTTCCCTTTTTTTCTTATTCTAATTTGAATCTCTGTTGTTCCTTTCCGCATGAGAAATAGAAGAAAATACCTTTAGCACCATGCAAGTCATGGACATCCTTTCTACCATTATCAAACACAACACGGCAAGGCAACACCTGGGGACGGATATCAATTTTGTAAACAATAAATAATAGCCAGAGTCCCAATTTCCTGGCAGGGAATACTATATACAAGAATTATTTCCAAAGCATCGAGGGAACGCATCGCTCCTCCCACAAACGCCCGGTCAACCTAAAGGTAACGCGGCTTGTTGCCCATAAAGAGGAAGGAAAGACACTGGGCCGTCGCGGCCTGTGGTGACAATGCTGCCGGGCAATGCCATGATCACGACAAAAGAAAATAGAAGGCTGCAAGGACGAGTGCGTAGATTTACCGGCCGTAAGTCTTTTACTGGCCGAACTGCGTGTGGTTTCTGTGTGCGTGTTGGAGGACTGTGAAAAAAAACACCACCGGTTAGCCAATGCGTTTACAAGTTCAAAGAGAGACACGGACAGGGATCGACTACTCACGCTGCAGGACATTCATCTGGCCCGCCCGGTCTTCGCACGCCACCTGCAGGCCAGACCCGTCCACAAAGTCCAGGCACACGCTGTTCGGCAGCTCTTGCACCTCCATCTCCGGGATGTACGGCACCCGGAAGTCGCTCAGATGGTACCGCTTGATGTGTCCTCCGGTCGGCCGGTCCACACCGCCGCGCACCGGCGAGCTCGCCACCACGACGCCGCCGCCACCGCCACTGCCACTGCTGCCGCCCGTGCTGAGGATCAAGAAGCCCTGGCTGTCGAGGCACATGGTGCGCCGCTTCCACAGCAGGTTGTCGGGGAACTGCACGTTGACGTCGCCCATGTACGAGACGATGCTGACGGTAGGTTGCTGTTGTGATGGTGGTGGTGGAGGGGCCACGCTGGCCCGCGAGGGTGGCGGGTAGTAGCCTTCTTCCTCCTCGGTCAGCGTCGGCGAGATGGCCGGCGTCGCCGTCTTTCGGTTGCTGCTGCTGTTGCCGCTGACACCGCCGCCACCGTTGCTGCCGCTGCCGCTGCCACCGCCACCACTGCCCAGAGAGCTGGACAGTCGCCGCATGAACCGCGACGCTCTGTTCTTGCCGCCGGCAGCCCCGGCACCAAACTTGTGACCCAGCTCGTCAGGCGACGGCCGACTCTCATCGCCAGACCCGCTCGTCTCCGTCATCAGCGACGGCGACAGCGGCGTGCTCAGCGGTGGCGGTAGAGGCGGCGTGTTGAGGTCGCGGTCTCGGCTCATGGAGCGGCGGCTCGAGATGCTCAGACGCCGCACCAGACCGTGGTTGGTGTGCACCGACGGCGGCCGCGATGACGGTGACTTTGACGGCGTCGGCAGAGAGAACGACGCCGGCGACATGAGATGGTTGAAGAGATGGCTGGTGCTGCTGCCGCTGCTGCCTGGGCCACTACCGTTGAGGTTGTCTGTCGACATGGACCGCGATGCCATGATTGAGGTGCGGCGCTCTTTGATAAAGTCCTTGACTATCGACAACGAAGACCGGCGGCGCGGTCGCGTCACCGAGCTCTCCGCGTCGTCCGCAGCCATGGTCGATGATCGGTCCTGGGACCGGGACCGGCGCTTCTCCTTGGACATGCGGCGTTCCTGGATGCTGCCGCGTTTCTGCGTGGACGTCTCGATGGTGGTGGTGGTGGTGGTGGGTAAAGAGGGAGCGGAGCGTGGTACTGGTGTTGTTGGTGGTACCCGGGTCGAGAAGGCCGGGCCGAAGTCGGCCGCCGCCGTTGCTCGCTGATGGTCCACGACCAAGGGCGACTGCTTGAGATGGATGTGGTTGGGCTCCATAGGGTCGTAATGCGCATCGGGGACTTTGGGGAACGGTTGCAGCGGGTCCCGGATGATGCGGGCCTTGACCTGCACGGACTCGGGACGGCCTCGCGGCAGGCTGCCGCCCTCGAACATGGAGAGCCGGCTCGCCATCGAGCCTGACCGGTCGCGCGGAGTGAGCCGGGACACTTGTTGTTCCGGCGTAGACTCGCGCGAATTGGGAGGCGAAGGCGTCTTCTCTCCTCGCGTGAGCGACGAAGCGCGTTCGGCGATCAGGGGTGCTTTGGCTTTGGCCGGCGGAGTGCCGTCGCTGCGCTTCCGAACGGAGAAGAAGGTCGAGATCGGTCTTTCCACGCGCGCCGCCGGTGCTTCTACTGCAGCTGTCGCCCTCGCCCCCGGCGCGTTGGCGGACAGCTTCTCCAAGGCCTTGATGCGCTGGGAGATGCTGGAGCCGAGATTTGATTTTTTCGTGGCCAGCGTGGGCTGGCCCGGCAGAGACGGTTTGCTCGGAACAGCGCTTCCAGCCGAGACCGATCTCGGCGAGATGATGGCTGTGGTCTGGTTTGGAACTGCAAGAGTGCCCCGGGTCGTCGTATTGGACACTGCACGTATAGCACGAGGAAGGCTGATCTCGTCTGCCAGTCGCGACGGCTTCGGGTTGACAGGACTCGTGCTGGGGAAGACGGGGGTGATTGGAGACTTGGACACGGTCATGGGCTTGGCCTCCTGGACGGTGGCGGATTGAAGCTCGTCCATGAGCTCCTCGTCGTCTGAAAGATTCGCGTCGGAGCCGACCGTGTCGTCGTCCTGAGTTTGCGAAGCAAGGTCGGTGCGGATGGGATTGATCAGCGCTCTCCGTCGCGCACGCTTGGCATCAAGTGACGCGGCGTCGCTGCTGTCGAGGCCCGTCGTCGACTGGCTCTCTCTCTTGGCGTCGTCGACGGAGATGCTAGGGATGGGAGGAGTGCTCGAGTCAACTGGTTCGGCCTGCGCATGTTGTGTTCCCAGAGGTGTTGTAGCCTCCGCATCATCCCCTTTTGCTTTTTCGATCTCGTCCTTCTCCTCTGCCGCAGTCTCTCTGCTTTCGATGGCTTTGTCTTTGCTTTTCTCGTCTTCGCAAGGATGTCCGTCGTTTTCGGCGCGAGGCTCGGCTGATGGTACATCCAATGTGCCTTCGTAGAGAGTACTGCTGCCCTCCCTGTCGCGGCTGTCGCGAGTCTCTGCATTCAAGGCGTCCTCTGTCGTCGCAGTTGCAGTCGCAGACGCATTGCCATCGTCCACCTGCTGAAAACTTGCCTCGGACTTGGGGCTGTACAGACCGTGAGCTGTCTCGTCTGTGGACTCAGAGAGCGACGACGCCTTTGTCGAGTCGCCAATCTCTGACGACATGGCCAAGGGTGATGTCGGGTGGGAGTCTGTTATGGAAGCCTGGTCCACAGTGGAAAGCCCAACGTCGATTGCCGAGTCGGCAGAGCCATTGGTAGGTCCGAAGCTGCTGCCGGCGGTCAAGTCACCGCTGGACCCCGGCCGACCATCGAACCCGTCGGTGCCCGGGATGACGTTTGCCGTCGGGGCGGTTTCCTGTTCGTCCTGAATGTGGCTGCTTTTCGGCTCCAGCGGTTCTGGAGGCTCTGACGGGCCCATGGCGATGATGATGTCGACGGCAGGCGTTGGAAGTGGTGGCTGAGTGCTCAACTTTTTCTTCCTCTCCCGCAACTTCATCGCCTTCATCAAACGCGCCTTTTCCGGCGTTATCGAGTTATGTTTTGCGGAAGCCGCCGCCGCCGCGACGGATGAGAGAGACTTGACGGATAATCCAGAGCTTGATGTTGGCCGGCTGTTACTCGTGTATGGTCGCATCACACTCAGGGTGTCCTCCGGTATCGCTGGCACCGGGACGGCCGCGATCGTTTCGGCCGAGATAGAAATAGTGTCGGCCACGTCTGGCGTTTCCGTTTCGTCGACTTCCTTGGCCGACTTTGCATCAGATACAACTGCTGGCTCAGACACAGCTAGCTCAGGCACAGCTGGTTTGCTGCTGTCTTCCTTGCCTCGTCTAGAGCCTTTGGAGAAGAGCTTGAAGCCGGCCGGGACGGCAGAAACGGGTCGATAGGTGCCCGGACCCGCCGATGTACGAGGCCTCCGGGAGACATCTACCGAGGGCCGCGGCGCTAGTTTGACCTTGGGCTTGCCGTAGGCGTAGGAGTAGCTGTGCATCTCCGCGCGGGTGAGCTGGGACGACAGGCGGCGGGGATCGAGAGACTTGGAGGGCGACGAGGGCCGCATCAGGCCGGTGAACGATGGCGGCTCGGCAGTTCCTGCGAACTGCGACTGGTCGGGAGACTCGGCGAGCTGTGCATTGAGGGTGATCGGAGGCGTCGCCTTTGCTTGTTGCTGTTGCTGTGGTTGTAGTGGTGGCTTGGTCGAGCCTCCGGCGTCCTCTTGCACTGCCGGGCGGTCCTCTTCGTTCACGATAGACTGCCGCTTGGTAGCGCGCTGCTCCTCCTCTTCCTCCTCCGTGATCTCGACGAGCCGCCGTCTCCTCAGCGAGCTGGTGGACGAGGAGGTGGAGCTGGATGCAGTGTGGAGGGAGCAGGCGGCCGACAGCTTTGAGTCTTTCAGCTCTTTGGCTTCGGCTATAGAGAAGGCAGTGTTGTAAGGCGCAAAGCGCTCACAGACGGCATTGAAGTGAACAGCAACGCGCGCTGCAACGTTGAGGGGGGAGCAAGAAACGTTAGCAGCTTTCGCGGTAGGGTAGAGCGCATGGAGCTGACGAACCTTGGACGAGCCTGGAGCAGTCCTCCGGGAGATACTTGATAATGACATTCCGTCGCCGGTATCTGAGGAAGCCGTAGAGCGGCGAGGTCTCTTCATACTTGGCGATGGCGTTGCGGACTTCGACAATGCCACCCGTGCCGCGCCCGAGAAGCTTGACTTCGTCCCTGGCGTCGTACCTGAGGAGAAACCTGTAGGGGAAAAGCCAAACGTCAGTAAATGCCTGCGACGTCTTGTGTGTCTTCTGTCTTCCGTCCTTATACATACCATCCACCGGCTTCGGAGACGGCAGCCTCGTGCGCCTCCTTGATAGCCGCATCGTCAAGCCCATGCAGCGACATGGCTGGGGGGAAAGCGCCGAGCTGAGCGCGAGTCCTTCGCTGAAGAGGCTATCTTTCGTCGGTCCGTGTTGTCGAGTAGTCGAGGATCAGACCGAGACGGCCAGCAAAGATCCAGCTGGATAAGAGGCACGACGGATTCGCATGTCCCAGTAGAAGAGCAGGAGCAGAGGCCGACGACGAAACAGTGGGACGATCGGCGCGCGATACGAAGCCGTCATGAACGGTCGAAAAACCGCCGGGCAAACACCAAAGCAAACAGCAAACACGAAACACAAAACGACGAGGAGTGAAACGGAAAAGTCGACCGGATCAAGATCTGAGCGTATCGCCGGCAAAGCCACCACAGACACACAGAAGCCCCTGGCGCATTCCTGGGCAGGAGCGTGCAAGACGCTGGGCGGAAGGCACGAAGAAGGATGAGAACGACAAGAGGCAAGAAGCAAGAGCAACTCTGGAAAAACGCAAACAAGATAACGAGAGAGAGGCAGAGACGCGGGAATCCTACGAGGGCTCTAGCCGGGAACCCCTGAACGATGCTTTCTGGGTCCCGTCGGTCTATTATGGAGCATCCGGACTAAGGTAATTTTGCACGCCCACAGAGCACCGCTCGCTTCAGGGGCAAGCAGCCAGTTGGGTGCCCTGGTTGATATTCGCTGTTACCAGCAAGATTACTCCATGCACGGAGTACCCGTACGGAGTACGGAGTATGGAGTACGGAGTATTGACAGCATTGTTCTGTACGGAGAATTGCTCTTCGCATTGTAGAGTTCAGGGTCTGGAGAAGCCAGCTTTGGCCTACGGATTCAGTGCATCGCTTTCTGGTTCGCTTTTGGGCCCCCACAAAAGGGCCTGCCAGGCCTGCCAACGCTGCCAGCCAGCTCTTGCCTGCCTGAAACAGCCCCGCGCATGCCCTGGGCAGCCCTGTCCGTTCTGCCCGGGGGCACCTGGCAAGTTCGACCATACCACCTCAGATCCTCCTTGACGAACAGAGCGGCGCATGTTTCCAATGCGACCTCACAGACCCATGTCTTGGCGTTCAACGGTCGCTGTTCGCCTTTTGCTCACCTCCCTCGGGGGGTTACTACCGGCCGCTTTGACCGCGCACGGCTACACCTTTCCATGGATGAGAATCAATTGCGCTCGATCTGTCATGTCTTCACCAGCAAAACGGATGGACAGCCATCTCGCAAGATACTCCGTAGCCATCTCGGAAGATACCGCAAAACGCGATTCGATAAAACAACGAAACAAAGGCAGTCGGCCGAAAACGAAAACAAAAACGCGTGTCTGCTGTGCTTCTTGTGTGTTTTGTCGTCCACCATCCGCGTCATGGCCAAGCTCGGGCGCAACAATCGTACTTTGTATACTTTTCCAACCGACCTATTGTGCTTTGGCCGGTCCACGACGCTCGGCCGCGCTCTCCACAGACACCTCTGTCGTGCTCGACGGACCAGAGTCGTCCACGCGCGCCACGGCCGAGCCGTCGCTAGCCGAGGCCGGCTCCTCCTCCACCGACCCCTCGATGGCCGTCGGCTTGAATGCGCTGTTGCCCGCTGCACCGCTGCCGCTGCTGCCGCCAGTGCTGCCGCTGCTGCCGCCGCTGCCGCCGCTGGCCGCGTCGTAACCGCGCCCGCTGTTGCTCGCAGACACGCCGATCGCCGGCGTGCCGCCCTCGGCGATCTTCTGCTTGGTGCTGCTGACAATCTTGTCGGCCTCGCTCGGCTTCGCGCCGGCGCTGGCTGCGTCGCCCTCCACGCCGATCCGCCCGTCGCTCTTTTGCTTTTCCGCCAACGCCTCCTTGTCGAAGCGAACCACCATGCACGACAGATTGTCTGTGCTGAACTGGTCCAGTGCGTAGTCCACCAGCACCTTTGCGGCTGCCACCGGATCGGCAATGGTGCGGATCAGGTTCACGGCTTCTTGGTCCTCGCACACGTCCCAGAGCTGTCGGCAATTAGCATTTGCTGGGGGATGTATGAGAGAAAAGGGGAAGGGGAAAGAGGAAAGGGGAAAGGGGAAAGAGGAAAGGGAAAGGAGGAAGAAACTCACCCCGTCGCAGGCAATGATGATAAACTCGTCGCGGTCCGGCTGTATTACCGTCTCCGTAGTGTACGGATGACCCGTCACGAGCTTCTTAATGTACGTGTCGCCGAGGGCCCGCGTCACCGCCAACACGCCGTTTACGCGGTTGTTGACGACCAGACCGCCCGCACTCGCAATGCGCCGCACCTCGTTCTCATCGCTGCCCTTGTGGTCGTACGACAAGCGCAGCGCCTTGCCCGACCGGCACAGAATAATGCGTGCATCGCCGACGTTGGCCGTGTACAGCACGCGCTGCCGTGCCGCGTTGTGTTTTAACTTGGCATGCGCCGACTCGACGTCTGCGGATGCGCGCGACGATACGGCAGTGCCGGCCTTTTCGTCCGTCGCCGGCGCCGCTTCTTCGCTCGCCTTGGCCACCGCTGCCATGGCGATGCCTTGTGATCCCGTCGCCGACTGGCTGCTCGGCACCCGGTCCTCCCAGCGCAGCACGGCAACGGCCGCGGTGCATCCGCTGTTCTTTAGCGGCAGCTTTTCCAGCTGCGTATCGACCGACGTAAATGTCTGGTCGAGCAGCTCGGGTATCGGCGTGTTGGGATGCTTGCGTATCACGTCCTCGAGAATAAGGTGCAACTTCTTGCCACACCAGTCCGCAGCAAACGTGCCGGCGTGCCCGTCGAAGATGGCAAAGTAGCCGTTGTCCGTCTCCAGAGAGTCGCCCGCACCGCTGCTGCCGCCGCTGCCGCCACCTGCGACGACCACGTCCGTGCCGCTGTCCGTGCCGCTCGAGACCGCCGCGTCCTGTCCGCTGCTCTCGGACCGTGACGACTTGACCGACGTTGCGCCATCCCTATCCGCAGCGGAGGCCGGGGCGGGCGTGCGCAAAAAGTTGTACAGAAACGCGTGCGTGTCCTCCATCGTCCGGCGACACTTCTTGTTCCTGTCCTCCCACACGCCAACACGGAATGTCGAGTGCGGCCCGGGCAGCGATTCGCCAGCCGAGTTGTTGTGCTGGCCCTGCGGCACGGCAAGCGCCACGTCCTTCGTGCCGAGCTTCTGCAGCGGCGTCTGGTTGGAGGACGCCGCATCGTTGGAAGACCGGCCGCCCCCCTGTGCAAAGTTGAGCGTGTTCTTGGCCGAGGCCAGAAGGCTGCTGGCGCGGCTGCCGACACCGCTGCTGCGGCGCTTCTTGTGGTCGGCCGTGCTGCTGCTGCTGTTGCTGCTGCTGCCGCCGCCTGCGGCCGGGGGGCTGTTGTTACCGGCCCGCCTGTTATTGTTTGCGGGCGGCGTTTCCGTGGTCGAGGTCGAGGTCGAGGCCGGGACCGACGGCGGAGCTGTCGTCGCGGCGCCAGCCGGTTCTGACTTGGACTGGGGCGATTTGCTGCGGTCTTTCTTATGGTCACCGCTGCCGCCGCCGCCGGCTGTCACGCCGACGCTAGAAGAGGTGACGCTAGAAGAGGCGACGTCGCCGCCACTCGGCGGGTCTTCGATTGCGCTCTCGGGTTTCGGCGAAGCAGGCGAGCTCCCGCCAAACATCCTGTTGAGCAGGCCTCCTTGCGAGGAGAGACTGCGGCGCTTGTTGCCTGCCAGCTTGGCCGGTGTTGGATGGCGATGTGAGAGGATGGGTTGGCGTCGATGTTTTGGCTGCTGGCGGTCCCGTGAAGAGGGGCGTTTCGCGGGGACGATTCGTGGGGAAGATTCGTGGGGACGATTCGAAAGGGCTTCGACGCGCGAAGAGAGAGGCTCGCGGCAGAGGCAGAATGGCGTTGGCAGAATGCAGAGAGTTGGCCGAGTCAAGGTTTGTGCGTAGATGACAGATGCAAGAATGCACGAAAATGTTCGAGATGTTGCTGTTGGAAACCGTTTGCGTCGGATGGGGGACAGGGAGAAGAGACACTGAGCGCAGGCAGCAGGGCGGGCCCACGGCGGGCATAGCTAGGCGCTGTGATAGGTAAAGAGGGGTCCTGTGACCCGCTGTACGGATGATGTAATAAGCAGTTGCGTAGCGGGGAGCACAACGCCAGTCGCAATAACTAACTGCCTGTGATGTGATGTGCTGATTTGGTACACAACTGCAACGTCTACTCGTAGAATGCCTCCTGCGGGCTGAGAAAAGCGTCGGGCATCAGCCCCGGTGTGATTGGTGGCTATGGAATGGTGAAGTAGTCCTTACGGCCCGACACAATGCTTCAAGACGGCGTCGGACAGGATACGACCGGGAAGCAGGCGTGTGCACAACGGGCATATATATACAAAGTAAAGGATCACTTCAAGCAGACCAAAGATACTTGAACACGCTGCGTGGATGGATAAGAGCACTGGAAGAAGCAAACGCGAAAGAGGCCAGCAGTATGATCCGCCCAGAGCCAGGAAACCACAAAGAACAAGTCCGGCCAGCACGGCCAGGTCACCGATTGTCACCACATTACCGTCGTAGACTGTCCAGGCGAGCCTGCAGGTCGTCATCGCCAGCATCACTCGTCCCACCGCCGCCGCCGCCGCCAACGGCTTGGGCGATCCTCCCTTCGGGCACCGTCGCAGACTGCAGTCCTTGCGGCGCATCTCCGAGCTGAACGCGCAGCTTCCGTTAGTGGAAGGTCCGAGGGAAAACACGTGAATACTTTCCAAGGATAAACTTACCGCCTGTGTCAAGTCCACGCCAATCTCCTCTAGGACCTGCTCGACTACCTCGTCGCCCTCCTCCTCAACGCCGACATCCATGGCGTCGTCAATGGCGTCGTCCATCATCTCCTGCCGTTGCTCCATAATGTCGTTCTCGCGCTCAAACTCCATGGCAATCCGCTGCAGCGACGGCAGGTTCATCGAACGATTCATGCTGCCGAGCGCCATCGTCGCGCCTTTCATGGCCTGCATCATCTGCTCGTTTGTGCGGTATGTCTGGGGAGGGAGGGAAAGAAGAGAGGTTAGCAATTGGTGACACTGGACAGACTGGACAGACACAGCCAGAGTCCGAGGGCAGTCTGGCTTACCTGCAGCCGTAGGGAGATCTTCTGCAGCTGGCTGCGCATGCCGTAGAACTTTTCGACGTATCTATTCGACGCCGCGTTAGCATGGAAAGACAAGTGGTTTTCTATGGCTGACGCTCTGCTCGCGTCGACTCGTAGCCAAGCAGGCCGTCGATGGTCGCCGTCCGAACTTGCCTTCGCGTGCGCACCAGGTCCTTTGCCTGGATCCTGCAGGCCCCCATCTGGCCCTTTTGCGCGCTCTGCTTGATCTGCGCCACCAGCGCCTTCTCCTGCTTCTCCAGCTTGACCCGCTGCTGGTCCAGCTCGCGGATGGCTTTGTCGAGCATCCGCTGGTTCTTGCGGAGCCGCTCGGCCGGCGTCATACGCTTGCCAAACGCCCACTCAAGAATCTGCGGATCACGCGCCGCGGCGCAACTGTCAGTCGCCGTGTCCCTTGGTCTCTGCATGGGTGGGGGTGGATAGGCCATGTTTCCTCACATTCATTGTCGATGCTGTCTGGCTCGTGAAGCGACAGAGAAGTGACTGGATACTGGCTACACCAACGGCACTGGCTGCAGAACCGGTCTATCTGTGACGTTTTCGCTCGGCGGGGGTCCTATCGTGCGAATAGCGTGGTCGTCGCGGTCGTCGCGGTCGTCGCGGTCTCTCGGCGGCAAGTTGTCGTCGTGATTGTCTGTCGCCAAAGATAATGATCAAAGCGGCTGCCTTGGCCCGCATCCGACCCGCGCTAATGGCAGCCCCTGGCAGTAAGCACAGCGCCTGAAGAACTGAAGAACAGGGCACGGCCTGGCCGCAGCAATGGACCACACCCACCTGTAACAAATGGTACTCAGGCGTCAGTCTGCATCCAAACATGACATAAATACTCCTTTTCAAATTCCGAGGCAGTTGCTCAAATTCTACTGTGGTCCGGCTGTGGCAGTCTTATCTCATCCTCACACTGTACTATCTACATTGCTTGTTGAGGGTTTAGTGGCAGCCACTGCTCGAAACAGCAACGTCCGCTAAGTCGCCCCATTCCTCCACTGCGTCACCATACTCCCAACGGCTGGCTTAATTGTGGTCCGTCCATCAGCCAATCAGCAACGCCTTCCGCCCATTATGATAGAAGAGTTGATATTTTGCCTCCCCCATGAAGAGACAATTCCGCCGAAACCGAACCACTTGCAAAACCTGCTACCGCGATCTCCCATACCACGACCGCATCCTCTCTTCCATCGCCATACATCTCTATCAATGGCTGCGCCCTTGTCACAATGAGCCAGAAAGCACGCCCAAACAAGGGGAAGGCCCCCAGCACAGCGCCGCGGAATGGCGGTGAGCCTGGCCGTGAGAGCGACGCCGACGACAACGACTCTGGCGGCGCCGTGCCGCTGCATGCACGCCCGGGATACATGACTGTTGGTTCTGGCTCGACATCGGAGCACGCGGCGAAACTGCAGTCCCTTCTCGACAACGACTCTGGCTATGGCGGCAGCACAACCGGCGGCGACCACGAACCCCGACCGGCAGCTAACGGGGCGCCGGCCTGGGACCTGGCTGTCCAGGACGAGCGCCATGCCTTCCCGCCCAGCGCCCATTCCTCCGCGTCGGCGTCGACCATCGAGGCCAACCGGCGCCTGCAGGCCGGTGCCGTCCACCAAATGTGGTACAACCAGCACCGTGTCGCCCTCGGCAAGGCCATCAGCCAGGTCGTCGAGCTTCTCAAGGGGCTGCAGGCAACAAACACGGCTTGGCCTGCGCACTACCCGACAGTGCAGCGCATCAGCGCGACAGCACCGCTTCCGCCGCCATCTCCCACGCGCCCCGGGCTGCAGCACGCCAACACGACGGTCGGCGACCTCATCGCCACGCAGACGACACCACCGGCAGACCTGGCTGGCCGCGCACTTTTGCGTCGGTCGTATACGGCGCGCGAAGACGGCGACGACTTGGCCGAGTCCAGCAGGGCGGCCGAGGCACGGGCTACCTCATCTACAGAGCCTCGGCTCGTCACGCCCCAGATTGCACAAGAGTTCTCCGTCCTGAAGCTGGACCTCAAGCTCGGAGGCTTGCACCAGGCGGAGCTCGTGCATTCGCTGGAAAAGGCTTCCATCGCATCGCTGCTGGACGAGAAGGTCCGGTCGAGCATCAAGCATCTCCTGGCGCTGCGGGAGCGCATCGAGGACATTTCCAGCAAGGTGCTGATCACGGGCGATCTCAACGCCGGAAAGTCGACATTCTGCAATGCTCTGCTGCGCAGAAAGATTTTGCCCGAGGACCAGCAGCCCTGCACCAGCATCTTCTGCGAGGTCTTGGACGCCAGCGAGAACAGCGGTGTCGAGGAGGTCCACGCCGTCCATATGGACGCCGTCTACAACCGCAACGATGAGTCGACCTACGACGTCTTCTCGCTCCAGGAGCTGGAGAAGATTGTGACCGACAATTCGACCTACATGCAATGCAAGGTCTACGTCAAGGATGTACGGGCAGTCGACGTATCGCTGCTGAGCAACGGCATTGTCGACATTGCCCTCATCGACGCGCCGGGCCTCAACTCGGACACGACCAAGACGACGGCCGTCTTTGCGCGCCAGGAGGAGATCGACGTTGTTGTCTTTGTCGTGTCCGCCGCCAACCACTTTACGCTCACGGCCACAGAGTTCATCCGGGCCGCCGCCGCCGAGAAGGCGTACTTCTTCTTTGTGGTCAATGGTTTTGATGCCATCCGGGACCAGGAACGCTGCAAGAAGATGATTCTCGACCAAGTGTCCAGCCTCAGCCCGCTGACACACAAAGAAGCCTCCGAGCTCGTTCACTTTGTCTCGAGCAACGCCATCCCGCTAACACCGCCACCTGGGCCACCGGCCGACCCGGCGGGCGGAAGCGGTAGCAGCAGCGGCGGCGGCGGCGGCGGCGGCGACGGCGATGATAACGACCCCAAGGGCAAAGGAAAGGAAAAGCTGCGCGACTTTGAAGGCATGGAGCAGTCGCTCCGGCGATTTGTTCTCGAGAAGCGCGCGCAGTCCAAGCTTGCGCCGGCCAAGAACTACCTCCTCAACATCCTAAACGATGTCAACTCTCTGGCGACGGTGAATGTCGAAGTCGCCCAGGCGGAAATCTCACGCGTCAGCAATGAGATCCGCGAGATCGAGCCGCTGTTGGAAGCCAACAAGAAGGCCAAGGCGGATGTGGCCACGGAGGCAGAACAGACGATTGAGCAGACGTGCAAGGACGTCTACGACCACAGCCGGGCCGTCATCAGCTTCGCCATTGCGCACGCGGGCGACAGCAAGCTGGGCGTCCCGTACCCCGGCCTGTTCTCGGCCTTCCAATACGCCGAGGACATCAAACAGGCCATGGTCTGGCAGATTGCAGAGTCCGTGGCCGAGTCCGAAGAGAACGCGCGGGACAAGGCTGCGGTGGGTGTCAAGGCACTGACACAGATGGGCATCCGGCACCTGGGCGAGAGCTTCCCCGACCTCAACTTCCGGCCCGAGTTTTTGTTCCGTCGGCGGCGCGACGACGCGACGCGGCGGCTCGACATCTCGATCGGCCTGACCGACTTTGTGGACATCTCGACGCTGCTTCAGCGCCAGGAGAAGGTGGCGGGCACGGGCATGGCGCTGACGCTGGCGACGGCCCTGGGCAGCCGGCTCGTTGGCGGCCAAGGCTGGCTCGACCACGCCTTGTCTGCCGCCAAGCTCGTGGGCAGCAGCAGCGGCAGCAGCAGCACGCGCCGGCTGCTGCTTCCAGGCCTTGTGCTGGCGGTGATTGCGGCCGCCGGCTACATCCTGTCGCAGATCCCGCAGTCGCTGCCGCAGCGGCTGTCGCACAAGATCTCGTCGCGCCTGGCCGAGATCGACTACGTGCACAACAACGCGACACGTATTTCCGGCACGGTGCGGCGGGTTCTGCGGTACCCGGCCGACGCCATCCGCGACGGCCTGAACCGGTCCGTCGACCAGCTGGGCACGCGCAAAACCGACACGCTCAAGATCAAGGCGGAGAGCGAGGTGGCCCTCAAGTACTTTAGCAACCTGGTCACCGACAGCGCCAGGCAGCGTGCCGCCGTGCGGGCGCTGGACCTTGATGCGCCGCCGCCGGGAGCAGCACTGTAGAGATGGACTCGGGCGGCCCGAGAAAAGGAGCCAAAAAAGCAGAACTCTTTCCCCAACATCACGGGAGTTCACGGTTGCAATGAGCTTTGTGCAAAGAAGGCGAGAATTTATGACAGGGACAACATGCTTGATTACAGTGTTTTTTTTTTCTTTTTTACTTTTTCTGTTCGGGCTTTTCGTCTACCTCAACTTTCGGCAGGGGGTTTGGCTTCTTTGATACCTCCTAGTCTTGCGCTCCTCTGGAGTGCTTTCATATTCTCCTCTTCATCATTCGTTGTACAGCAACAAGCCTACGTGGCTGTTCTCTCAATGCCAACGCTTCACGCCATTTGTATATACATTCCTGGAAGGAGCCAGTGCATTACGTTGTTGAGCAAGAAAAAATCATATCCATTTGGGACACTGATACCTCTGAAGAAAACGATAAACAGTGAACTGACCCAACCGTCTCCCGCACCTTCTCGCCAGTGATGTAATTAAATACATATACCATATCATTTATTGACCTCGCGGCAACATCCCTAGAGGTAGCCTGAGGGCGTAGCTTCGTTTGTAACCGCGCACGTGTAGCCTCAACATTCTCAATATTGACAAAAACATCATTTGGGTCAGTTTGCACCCTTTTCTGGACCACACTCCGACTGGCATTTAACTGCCCTTCTAGAGCTTCGATCTTGCGTTTCTGCAAGGTTAACTAGACGTTTTTCTGGTCCAGGCCCTTGCCGGCTTTCTGGAATAGCCGGCGAAGGACAGGGTCAACGCCCTTTTGCTTCTCAATGCTTCTTGCGTAACGATGCACGTCTTTGCTGCTCGTTGGCGTATTAAAAATAATTCCCCTGACCGTAGGTGTCTTGTAGGGGTTGGCGGAACAGGTATGGACCGCGTATCGGTAGGGGATGGCGTTACTTGTACTGCCGGCGGCTGGGGTGGCTGGGGTAACGAAACGGTTGGGTAGAACCTGGTGCAATGAGACCGGCCAAAGGCCCGTTGCTTTCCAGCCATTCTTTATCGTTGATGGCTGGAAGGCTTCTTGGCGCGCCTTTTTGTAGCAGACCAAGCAGTTCTGCTTTGTCTTTGGCCCTGAGTCGGTAATGAATGGTAAGCGAGAGATATGCTGGCGATATCTCTGCTTTGGGGCGGAGAAACAGCTCACATCTAGTGGCTGTGTGACGTGAGAGGAGTGGGGGGTAAAACGAGAAGCCAGATTCTGTTCCGCATGCACGTCATCATGAACTCCGAAGTCAGACGGCTACCATGCCCGTCAATAACGAGCAGGCGCCAGTCCTCCGGTTTCTCGGGAGCAGTGGTCGGGATGAAGACAGTTTTTAGCCATTCAATGGCGAGAGAGTCGTTTGTCCACCCGGACGGCGTTGCAACAAACCTCTAGTCGTGCAAGCCTCGAGAGACTTCAGCAGGAAAATGCTGCTGTTGGACGGACTGGCCAGAGAAGATAACCAGCGGAGGGAGGAGATGGCCGTCAGCGGAAATGCATTCGATGACACTGACCCACGTTCGTGAGCCAGATGTCCGAACAGTTCTGAGCTTTTGTAAGTCCTGCCGACGACCAGGCCGTTGGCTCCGAGGCCCTCCGCCAGCGCCGTCTCGTCCATGTTATACCGGTTCTTGGCCGGTATACTTTTGATCTTGTCATCGTCGAGACGGTGGAAAAAGGCTCTGATTTTTTCTTCAGAAGCCCCGTTGGCATGGACGTTATCAATACTTGTCCGCTTTTTCGTTTGACAAAAGGTTACGGGCGAAAAAAGACAATAACCACGCTCTGCCAACAGGAGTGGGCTGGCCCCCGTCTCTAGGAAAGGCAGGGCGCACTTCGTGCGACAGAGCCAGTACTAGGTCGGCTTGCGTGGTCAGCCATGCCGTCAGGGCCTCTTCTTGAACGACTGACAGCTGTTGCCGGTGTTCTGCGCCTCGACGGTAGCTCTGGTGCCCTTTGATGCGGTCCAGAAGAGTTGACTTTGGCACTCATAGTGTCCTTGGCCGCTTTTCCAAGGGCAACGCCGTCCCTGACGGCAGATGGAGCGGCCTCTCTATCAGTTTCCGTGTCATCTGTATTCCTATATTTGCATTAGCAAAAAAAGAGTATTTATCGTGGAGATCTGACGCATTTCTTGATACTGGATGTGATGATGGTGGTTGGGGGCGAACGCGGACACAATTTACTGTCCTAGAAGGGGGGCGTTGGCTTCTGCACCATGCTTTGATGGAGGCCTAGGGTGGTCTTCCGGCAGCTTCTCCTATATCTTACTTTGACGACGTGCTCGAGTAGATCCACGACGTTGACTTTTCGGGCAGCGAAGCCTCCATGGCGGCGGTCCGGCCGCCATGCCGTGCTTCACCAAAAGCAGGATTTGGGCAAAGTCGCCCCCGAGCGGACTAGATAGACCACCAAAGAGCTTGCCTTTTACATCGATGCTGCTTCAAGGCCGTCGGCCGCCAACTGTGCGATGTGCTGGGCCCTAAAGACAATCTTTTCGGCCCTCTGCCCGGTCTGCCCGGGGGCGATTTCGCTCAAATCCTGCCCGTGGTGAAGCACGGCGGCCGGTCCGCCGTCGTGGAGGCTTTGCTCCGTGCTTCTGCTGTCCGGCAAAGTTGTAGCGCTCTGGCTTTGAGCTATACTGTGCGGCTTGAGGCCTAAGACTTGTACCGGCTTTATCCCAGTTGCAGCTCTCTTGTTTCGCTGACTAGTGCTCTTCATCTTGAGAGGAGCTTATCCGCACGAATGTCGAAAAGATCCGAGGCGAGTGCTTGAGCAACTGCGGGCGCGTCGTCAAGAAACGCGTTGCCCGTACTCGAAAAGGTGATGTATGTACCCCGTAAACAGTGCACATTGTACTCCGTAAGGGGCTGGACGGGAATCATGCCTATCTTTTGGCTGATGGTCGAAGACGATGCTTATGTGACAGCGGCGATGTGACAGGAAGAAGAATAGGAAAGAAGAAGAGATCTCAAGAAAAAAGAGGGCAGGCACGATATAGCGAAAATATGTTGCCCCACGTCTTTTTAGACCAGAGATCCACTTTATGTTCGTGAGGGTTCGGAGTACAGAGCAGAGTAAAAAGGTACAAAGAAGAGGTGCCTTTCCAGCGTATACTCCGTATCGTACGGCGCTTTTTATATACAAGTACAGCCTGAAAATAACCAGCAAAAAAAGGAAAACAGATTTGAGAGAAGAGATCAAACCGCCGTCGGCACAGAGGCGCAAGAGCAGGAGGCTGACGGGAGCAAAAGAGAAAAACGTGCCATGCCTCGTTCTGTCATCCTTGGGGACAAGTCCTTGGGGACAAGTCCTTGGGGACAAGTCCTTGGGAACAAAGACGTCATGTTTCGAAGCTGTAGGCAGACATATGTCTGAGCCGGTCACCATCGTAAAGGCTCGACGCGGGTCGCTGCTGTCGCGGCCCTCTGAAAGTTGCCGTCGCCGTAGCCCGTTGTTTTCGCAGCCCTTTCCTCTTTCCATGAGCTTCTTTGCTCCTCCTTTCCCTCCTCTTCCCCTTCTCTCGCTCGGCGCGGCTCCCCTATCCCGGCACTTCCTCTACAGCGCCGGCCGTGCGCCGGTGGCACCACCGCCGCCACCCAGTGCTGCGCCGACCTGCGTGGCCGTGTCGCCGCCGTCACGCTTCTCGCCCGGGCCTCCACCGGCCGTCAGCAGCTCGTTGCCCATCTCGCGCATGCGCTGCTCCTGCTCCATGGCCAGAATGTTCTGCTCCTCGGCCCACGACAGCGCAAAGGGGATGCCCACGAGCAGCGCGCTCACCGACACGGTCCAGGCGGCACGCCCCAGAAAGGACAGCGTCGAGCGAACGGCGCGGTCGCCCAGCTGGTAGTTGCTGTAGAGCCAGCCGCGCGTCGTCGGCGGGATAATGTCGCGCAGCGCGTATAGGCGCTCGCCGAGGGACTCACGGCTCGGGTCGTAGTCGGAGTCGGTGGAGATTTCCGAGTCTTTTCCCAGGCAGTCAGCACAGTCCACAGTCACAGTCACAGTCTGGTTGAACTGGCCCTCCGCTCCCCTTTCCCCCCTCCTCTCTCCCCCTCTCCCCCTCTCACCCTTCCCCCCTTCCCCATCTTTCACACGAGAAACATACCTGTGTCGGTAAAGTCCTCCTCGTCCTCGGCACCCGCCGGGCGCTGCTGGAAGTCTTCGTCCTCGACCTCGACTAGCTGAACCATCTTGTCGGCCTTTTATTCTGTGGTTTCCGCTTGCTGGGTCGGTCTCAACGGCGGCAGCGCTGGAAAATTGTGCTGCTTTGATCGTGTGTTCCTCGCGAGGTGCAGCCATACAATTGAAGGCCGCGTCGGCAGAATTTTATTTTTCTTCCCTTTGCACGTGACCTTTGGAACGTCATCAATTATTCTCTGGAAATCCACTATTCTAAGTTCTAGCCTCCTCTGTACTCCGTCTCTGTACTTCGTAGTCCGTACACTCACTCTCTAGAGCTTTGATATATTCTCGACTCAACAGTAAAAGTTAAAGATTAGACCCCATATGGCTTGCTGTATGATGCAGACTCGTCATTCGTCATCCATTCTCAAATTCGTCCACGATACATCCGACTGTCCGAGTAGATTATTCGCAACAACATATTAGGGAGATCAAGAGAGATCATTGAACGTCAGAATACTTTGTCTCACGACCGCTGCCGCCACAGACCGAGACGGCTCCTGAAAGAGCCTATATCTGGCGGACGCTTGGTACGTCTGCGAAGCGTATGCCGCGTCGCGCAGGGGGCACGCGCGGTGTGTCGTCGTCGTCGCTGTCTTCTTCGGCCTGCTGGTTGGCCATGCCAAGGGCCGCCTCTCGTCGCCGTCGTTCGGCCGGCGTCTCAAAGGCCTCGTCGTTGCCGCCTTCCGAGGAATCGTCGTCGTCCACGCCCTCCAACGCGGCAAGACGGCGCCGTCTCTCCACGGCCGTCTCCGGGACATCGTCTGTTTCCGAAAAGCTCTCGGCTGCCTGCCCGTGCGAGGCCGAGCGCTCGGCATCGGCGTGCGAACTCGATGAGCGGCCGCTGGATTCGCGTCCGTCATCGGTAGAGTCGCTGCCGTCCGCGCCGCGCCCTCGGTCACGGCCACGGCCATGGTCATGGCTCTGGCTGGCGGTCGCCCGATCCGGCGCCGAAACAACAATATCGGGTGGCTGCAAGTCCAACTTGGCCAGCGTCTTGACCGTGTTGGATGCACTCGACTTGTCGACCACTTCACGCCGCGTGCTCTGGTCGAGTTTCTGCATCTCGAGGATGAAGCCCTCCTTGGTCATGCGCTGACCCACGCCGCCAATCGTAAACCGAATGTGGCGGTCGTCTTCCTCTTCCTGAACTTCGGCCACGCTCTTCTTGCGCTGCCTTGGATTGGACGGCTCGCCGGCTGCTGCGGTTCTTCCAAAGTTGATCCAGCTTGGCACGGCGGCCTTGCTGTTGACGCGCGTGGCTGGCTCCGTCTCCTCGTCGACGTTTTCGCTTTCGGTCTCCTTTGCTTTCTCTGGCGGCTTGATCAGGCTGCCCATGCCCATGTACTTGAGGCTCTGAGCAACAACATCGGTGGAGCCGCCCTCCTTGTCGCCCCTTTGCGGTGGGAGCTCGTATTTCTTGACAACCTCGCCATCTTCGTCCTCAACGATGATCTATATCGCACGAGTCAGTAGAAGTGTGAAGGAGGGGTAAGAGTAGAACATACCGTGTTGCCAAACTGGTACGCCCGAGCGGGCTCGTGTCGGCGGACGTCTTTCTGCTTCTCTCTCCGCTTCTGGATCTCTTCGTTCTTCCAGTTGCCGATTCTTTTCCGGATGGAGTCGTACGACCACGCCGAGCCAGCCTCCGTTCTGATGGCCCCGGCTGCGAGCTCTTCCTTGAGGTTTTCAAGCTTGCCGCCTTCGGCCGATGAAATCGCCTCTTTTATCTTGTCCAGCTCGGGGCCTTCGACGGCAAGCCGATTCGATCCGGTGGGCTCGACAGCGACAACTTCTCCCTGTTCCGTCTCCACAATGATATTGTCGCCTTCATCGTAGACGTTCAAATGAGGACTGGTCGTGGGTGACGGCGAGCTGTCAGCCCCATCCGACGAGCGTCTCGGTTCTGGCCGGTCTTGCTTTTCCTCGTCGCGGCTGGCATGGCGGCCTTCTTCATCCGCTACCATGGTCTGGCCGGAGCTCTGCGACGTCTCATGCGGCCGTTCCTCTGCCGAGGATGACTCGCCTTGCGCCGACACGTTCGGAAAGAGACTGTCGGGGTTGCGTCGCTGAGGGAAGATGGCAGACTGGCTGATGGGGCCACCAGGACCAATGCCGTCGTCCCACTTCCTTCTCCGGCGGCGACCGACGCGTGACGATGCACGGCTGCTTTGCTTGCCATTGCCAGCGGCTTCTTCATCCTTCATGCGCCGTAGAAATTGGCCAGGGATGCCGACAGGCAGCAGAGCACCCGGAGGCACATTTGGCGGCTTGATATCATCCAGGTCGGTGTCTGACATGGTGCGGGCCTGCGAGCGACTCTGCGATGAGATGCGCGGAAGACGGTTCATCCACGAGGGGCCCTCCTCCGGCGCGGTCGTGTAGGACATGGTGATTGTCAGCGTGTTGATTCGCTTGCCCAGGGTAAAGACGGCGATGGACGAGCCGTGCACGATAATCGACGACACGACCAGGAACGTGGTTACGGGCCAGACCAGAGTCAACAGGGTGTAGTGAGGCGAGTCCTTCGGTGGCAGCTCGGACAACGGCACAGGCGAGTCGTGCTCGAGCTCAGCTCTGGCGAGGATGGCAACAAAGATGGCACCGACACCGATGGGCCCGAAATGGCCGGCAAACAGCGCCTCGCGCCAGGTCTTGATGTCGGGAATGAGCGGTTTCAGGGCCATCATGATGGGAATGCGGCGGAAGAGGATGACGAAGATGGCAATGATGGTGAGGCGCCAGGCAGACAGGCCAATGGACGTGTCATTGAACATTTCCCAGGGGATGATGGTGCCAAGGTAGACAAAGTAGGTCAAGTTGAGCAACAGGTCAATGACGTTGGAGACGTGGGACTCGTCGGTTTTGTGGCCGAACCAGCCGTCGTTGGAGAAGCCGACACCGGCCGAGAAACCGACGAGCAGGTCGTCGACGCCGAGAATGCTGCCGGAGCCAGCACAGAACAAGGCGAGCACGAAGTAGAAGACGAGGAAGCTCTCGCGGTCGATCAGGTCGTGGCGCTCGGCAAACTTGATGCCGTGGCGAGCAATGTAGCCGATGAGGAAGCCAAAGACGGCCCCGAAGACACACTCGTAGAGAATGGTGTAGACGATCCAGTGGAAGGAGACCTCGCGTGCATTGCGGTGGTCCTGGATGAGGTAGAGGGAGAGGTAGATGAAGGGGAAGGCCATGCCATCGTTACAGCCCGACTCGGCCGAGAGCAGATCGCGCAGATGCTTTGGGACGCGCTTGGCAAACTTGCCCTTGCCGACGACGGACGAGGCCAGGACGGGATCGGTGGCGGTAACGCAGGCGGCAATAACCAAGCTATCGAGCCAGTCGAGCGGCGGGATCATCCACCAGACAAACAGCGACGTGACGAGCCAGCCGTAGGTCATGACAGGAACCAGCAGGAAGATGACGGACTTCCAATGGCGCTCCATATAGAATTTGGGCAACTCGACGCCGACGGCAAAGCACTGGACGACCAGGACGATCCGAGAGAACTCGATGGTGGTGATGTCGACGCTGCCCCAGGACGCGGGATCGATCAGGTTGGCGGCATGGGGACCGAAGATCAGGCCGCAGATGGTGGCCACGGTAGCCTCACCAATGTAGATGCGTTCCTTGATGATGGAGGAGCAGAGCATGAACAGAGAGGTGAAGCCGCCGAGGATGATGTACACCAAGTGCGGCCTGGTGATCGAGAGATGTTCCCACGCCATGGCGGCGGCGACTGGGGAGGAGGGTGGACGGCGGGAGGAGGAGCTGCCGGGATGGTCGGCGGCCGAACGCGCAAGCTTGTCAGAGGCGGGCGCGAAGGCGCACGCGGCGGGCGGTGCGGGTGAGAACCTCCGAGGGTCTTTGCGGGAAGAGCGGCGACAGGCGACAACGGAGGTGGTGAGGTGTCGGAGGTCGGCGCCTCCAGTCAATCGAAGCGGCTGGACGAGAGAGGTTCACGAGAGACATTCACGACGCGGTGGAGGGGTCTGGTATGGAGAAGAAGAAGTCGAGAACAGGTGAGGGTAAAAGAAGAGGAGCGGAGAGGGGGAGGGAGGGAGGAGAGGGAGGGAGGGAGGGAAAAGGAGGAAAAAAGAAAAAAGAAAAATGAAGGAGGAAAACTCAGATATAAAAATGGTACTGTGCGAACTTTAAAGCCTTGGCTTGAGGGATGACTATGTGACGTATCTTACATGCAGCAGACATGCAGAAGACGTGCTACTGTATGCACGAGGCCCGGAAAGGAGGCCAGTCCAGAGAACGGGGCGAACGGCGTGATGTTGAAAACAATACAGAGAGGCTGACGGGGGGAGGTTGAGCAAAGCTGTCCCAGAGAAAAGATGAAGGATGCCGAGATTGGAGATTGGGACGGCGCTGGGCGAACGCGCTAAGGCGGAGTCCGACAAGGCCTATTACAGCTCACCGTATCCGTACTCCCGCCGTAGACCAGATACAACCATTGGCTGTGTCATGAATCTAAACACAGGGCCAGCACCAGCAGACGGAAAGAAGATAGTAAAGGGACGAAAAACCGCCAAGTTTAGGCAATAGCGCCTTGATAAGAGCTACATGTTGTGCAAGGAAGGAGCAGGAATTCCCTATCTGAGGCACTTTCTGACTCTCCCCCAGAGAAACTAAACCAAACTGCGATCCTGCGTGAATTACATGTACTCATAGGCCGATACGCTCTGATCCTTTACTCGTTTTCGTAGGTCCTGCATCAGTGACCAGCCGTGATCCCTGCGGGCTGCCAAGAGACTATCCGCCAACCCAAGCCCGCGGTCCAGCCAGGCCAAGAGACTGGTGGCAAACGATGCTCGATTGCTTGCAAGTCTGCATGCCGCCTGTGCTGGGCATTCTTGGCATTTCTGTTGTCGCGAGAGAGGAGCAGAGAGAACCGGACAGGACACGGAACACCGATAAGTTACCGTGCAGACTGCAGACTGCAGAGTAACACAGAGTACCAGCTTCCAGGTAGCCCAACGGTTTGTCTCGACCCCCGCAACACGTCCTCCGCTCCGTATGAGGCATTGGCATCGCCTGATCCTCTCACCGAGCCGTCCGCCTTGAGGAAGCTGTCCGTTTCTTCGAGTGGTCGAGGCGTTTCTTCGTGTGGTCGAGGTGTTTCTTCGCGTATTCGAGGCGTATTTATTCCTGCACACTGGTAGACAGTCGCCAGCAAAGTCGTACTGGACGACAACTGGCTGCCTACGGGGTATGCCCATGCTCAAGAGGCCTGCTTTAGTGGAAATTGCTATCATAGTGAACGCTCTATGCTTGGCATTCTGCAACCAGGTTGGCCGAAGCCCCAGATGTCTTGAGTAGACATTGTCATCTCTCGAAAAATCCACGTGATACGGCTCACGTGCAATTTTCACCCACTTTTTTCACACCAAAGTGTCGCGTTCAACAAATGTGCATTCAAATGTGCATTGAAAAGTGAAGAATGTAAAAGTGAATGTCTGAGAAGTGTTGGTATTGAATGTTTTTGTCTGCTTGCATGTGGCCTAGTAGTTGCTGATGCTGCATTCTCAGGAAACAATTGCTTTTCTCTGTGCTCATCTCAACCCCACCTACCTGAGTCTTGGCACCTACCTACTCCGTAGTCCGTACTCCGTACTTTCCCAATTACCCACTGCCATTCGACAGAAAGACGCGACGCGCTTCAATCCTAACGTTTCATGTACTCCATACACCACCTCTATCAGCAAAACACTCCCATCATCATCTGCATGACTACGGACGTGTTCCGCGTCCTCCATCTCCGACTCACACGGCAGACCGCAATTGTCTCTGCCGCAGTCGCTCCTCGTGTTGGCTGTGGCTGCCGCACCGCGAGATTCAGTTCCTTCTCGTCGACGGCCGCCATGCTTCAACGGGCGAGTAACGAGAGACGCAACCCGGCAGTCGCTCCGGCCGCCACTCCGATGAAGAAGGCTCCGTTACTATCTAGCAGTCCGCGGGATGGCTCCATTGCCGACTACTACAAAAGACCTCTTGCTGGCACATCCCAGGCCTCAACATTCAAGCGCCGCTCGCCTTTTCATGCAACCGCTCCCCGCCCAGCTGCCACCGCCAAGCCTCTGCAGCCTCGCTCGCCAAACACACCCTACCCAGCCTCTGCTTCAGGCAACGCAAATAGCGCAGGCATGAGCGGCCTTGCAACGCTGTATGGCAAGGTAGACTCGTTCTCGGAGGAGCCGCTCATGGCTGCTTCTGCCTCGCTAGCTCCCACCCCGAGCACCCGGCAGGTCGACGAGCAGAACCTGGAAGCGTTTGGGTTCTCGCTCGACGATATTACCGACGACGAGAATCTCGACCTCGATTTCCAGTCTCCCGGCACGCTCCAACAAAGGCCCGCCGCTAAATCAACCGCCGAACCTTCCCGTCGGACTTGGTCATCCACGGCGCCCAGCTCCCAGGTCTCTCAGCGGGCTGACGGAGGCCTTGCTTCCTCCAAAAAGCGCACTTCTTCCGACGCCATCACCGCACCGTCACCGCTCCCTGTCGCGAAGAAGCGGTCGTTCCCGAAGGATTGGAGGAAACCGGCAGAGGAAGAGGCGCCGGCCGTGTCTGCTGCCGTGGCTGCCGTGCCGGTCTCGGTACCCCAACAAAGCCACAGTCAAGCCCTCTGGAATGCAACGGAGAGCGCAGTCAAGGCACAGAAGAAACAATTAAAGGACCAGTCGAAGAAGCCAGCGCCTGCTGCTGGCGACAGCGATGGCAGCCTGCCTGGTGCAAAAGCACCAAAAGATCTAGTCAAGGCAGCTGCCTCTCTTCCCAAGCCGTCAGGACCCCTGCTGCTGAGCAACGAGCAGCAACATGTCAAGAACCTGGTCATTTACAAAAAGGCCAGCGTCTTCTTCACTGGTCCTGCCGGCACGGGCAAGTCGGTGTTGATGAGAGCCATCATCGAAGAACTGCGCACAAAGTACGCCAGAGACCCAGAGCAGCTTGGCGTCACCGCCTCCACCGGCCTGGCGGCCTGCAACATTGGCGGCATGACTCTGCACAGTTTTGCGGGCATCGGTCTGGGCAAGGATAGCGCCGATGTACTCGTGCGGAAAGTCCGCCAAAACGCAAAAGTGAGAAACCGCTGGCTCAAGACGAAGACGCTCGTCATTGATGAGGTGTCCATGGTCGATGGCGAGCTGTTCGATAAGCTGTCACAGATCGGCCGCGTCATTCGCAAAAACGGCCGCCCGTGGGGTGGCATCCAGCTTGTCCTGACGGGCGACTTCTTCCAGCTGCCGCCGGTTCCCGACCGGGACAACCGCAATGTCACCTTTGCTTTCGAGGCTTCGTCGTGGAAGTCCTCCATCGACCACACCATCGGCCTGACTGAAGTGTTCCGGCAAAGAGATCCAGGTGCGTTGGGCTTCTACTCCGTGTGTTGTCCGTGTGTTGTCCGTGTGCTAACGCGGGAAACTCCCTCAAAGAATTTGCGAATATGCTCAACGAAATGCGACTCGGCAAAATCAACGACGAGACCGTGCGGACGTTCAAGTCACTATCACGGCCACTGCAGTTCGACGACGGCCTGGAAGTGACGGAGCTGTATGTTATTTCATGATTATTGTGCTGCACGTTCCAATACTAATCGACTGCAAACAGCTTTCCCACGAGACAAGAGGTGGAGAGATCGAACGAGAGACGGCTCAAGGCACTCAGTGGCAAGTCACGCCGTTACGAAGCGCTGGACACAGGATTGGAGTCCGTTCGGGACAAACTTCTCCAGAATTTGATGGCACCCAAAGCACTGGAACTACGCGTCGGTGCGCAGGTGATGCTCATCAAGAACATGGACGAGACCCTTGTCAACGGTTCTCTCGGGATCGTCGAGAAGTTTATGACGGAGGCCGAATATATGGCGCACGACCTTGCCGATTTCGGCATGTCCATGGATGCAGACATCAAGAAACGGACCAAGATTATCAACAACTCCCTCAACCCGGACGGCGGGTCCAGCAGTTCCAATCGCCTCTTCCCGTACGTCACCTTCCACGGCGTTGGTGGCGCATCGCGTGGCATTCTCATCCGCCAGGAAGAATGGAAGATTGAGCTGCCGAACGGCACGGTCCAGGCGTCGCGCACACAGCTGCCCCTAATCCTGGCTTGGGCGCTGTCGATTCACAAGGCCCAGGGGCAGACGCTGGAGCGTGTCAAGGTGGACTTGGGCCGCGTGTTCGAAAAAGGCCAGGCATACGTGGCGCTGAGCCGCGCCACAACAAAGGACGGCCTTCAGGTTCTGCGCTTTGAGAAGCACAAGGTCATGGCGCACCCCAAGGTGGTGACTTTCTACAACCAGCTGTCGAGTGCTGCCTCGGCCCTGAAGAGCAAGCGTGGGGACTCGTCGATCCTGGCTTTTACGAGTGTGTCTGCGAAGCCAAAAGATGAGCCGTTGCGCAAATATGCCGCAGCGTAGTGGTGATCGGGGGAGGTAAACGGGGCTCGTTTTGTTGACATAGCATATGGACAGCTCCTCGCGTTCTTGATGACCTTCAGAGGCGGAACGACTGAGGGCACTCCTTAGATATTTGTGCAATACACCACTTTTAACGAGACCATTCTTGTGTCTTCAAGGCACAGTGCCTGACAATCCCATTTGTAACAGACAGGCGTATGCAATACAGTGCCAAATATGACATGCACCGTGTTACTCTCCGTGCAATTCTCCAACACGAACAAATCCAATCCGGTGATAGCTCCATCTGCAGGCTTCACTCCTCCCTTGTTCGGTCACGTCTCCGCGCCTTTTCTTGCCCGTTCCCATTCTTCCCGACACCAGTGCCATTTCGACGACCGCTCCCACCCGCCGCGTCTCACCACCAAGGGCCGGTCATCAACGCGCCCGCAGCGCGTTCATCCCCCTCCTCGTCCATCGCGCCGCCATGGCGAGCGAGTTTCTGCAGATGGTGGTGGTGGTGGAGCTGCGCAACCCGCCGGAGCGGCTGCACGGGTCGGTGACTGGCGTCGAGGCTGGCCACAGTCTGACGCTCAGCAACGGTATGTCCAAGAACCTGTAGGTGCCTTTGTGGCCTTTCGCTGATCTTGCAAGTCTGGTCGCTCAATCACCGCACATGGCAGCCACTCGTGGTGGTCGATCCGGCAAACATTGTCGAGATCTTTGATGCCAGCAAGGATCCAACGCTTGCGTACGCGCCGCCAGCAGCAGCACCGCCGCCGGTAGCAGCATCGACGATTCCTCTGCCAGCCCCTGTTCTTGTTCCGACACTCGCGCCCTCACTTGAACCTGCACGACAACAGCCATCGCCAGCAGCGCCGATGCTCACCGACCCCGCCATCCTCTCGCTTCGCCCGCATCCAGGCCGGCCAAGATCCGGTCTCGAGCAGCGTGGAGCAGCAGGGCAGCCGGTCCACACGATCAGGGACGCCTCCATACCGCCACCCCCTCCGGCCGGTCCCAGCCTACGCATTCCGAGTGTCCCAGGTGTTTTGCAAAAGGCGGTTCCGCTGGCTACGAAACCTGTTGTGGTCGTGCAACCTGTCCTGGCTAAGAAGCCTTCCCAGGCTAAGCTTGAGCCTCTCGCCACCGATGGTGTCTCCTCCGTCGGCCATGAGCCAGCTGTCGCCGTCGCGAGCAAAGCCGCAAGAACAGAGGACACACCCGGAGACACGGTGCCGTCACTACCGTCGGCAGAACCAGGAAAGACACCCCGGAGGCGGCGGCCCAGACGACCGTACACTTTACGCAACGCCACGGTGGTGAGCGAGGCTCCGGATCTTCCCGCACCGGAACAACCAGAACCCCAGGCACACGTAGGGACAGGAAACGGCTGGAGGGAAACACCCATGTTGGAGAGCACGGCCTCGTTCCAGCCCTTTAGCTCGCTGAAGAGGAATGGGCGGCGGCAGGGAGGGCAGCTGTCCAGCCAGGACAAGGAGAATGGGTGGGCATCCGAAGACGTCACGGACGTGCAGGGCATGGGCGACTTTGACTTTGAGGAGAGCCTGGCCAAGTTCGACAAGCAGACGCTCTTTGACCAGATGCGAAGGGACGACCAAATCGACGAAGCCGATCGCCTCGTCACGCACAACCGGAAAGTACCCGCAGCCGCGAAACCGGGGACGGCCGGCGGCAAGAATCTGCACTACTCGGAAAACGTGCTCGACGCGCCAGCCACGGTGGTAGTCCAGGCGCCGGCCAAAGCGCTCAAGAAAGAACCGCAGACGGTGTCGCGAGACTTTTGGAACAGCGAGGCTGACGACGCCGGTGCCGGTGCTGGCCTTGGCGGCGGCGGCGGCGGTGGTGGCGGTGGCAGCGGCGGGGATCGGCACGGCGGCCGCGAACTCGGAAGCCGGCAGAGCTCGCGGCGGGGTGAGAGCAACGTGTCGGCGACGCGACGGTCGCAGTCGCGGAAAGCCAGCGGCGCTGCTGGGGTGACCGTGGTCGGCCAAGGCCCGGCGCGGACCAACTCGGTTGCTGTACGTGTAAAAAAGACCTGATCTTGTGCTTTGTCTGCCTGGACGTACCTACTAACGATTGAAAAAAGCAGGTTCCCTCATCGTTGTCTGGCTCGCCCTCGCAGTATTTCTACGTGCTGCCTTCGGCACGGCGGCTGGAGACCGTCTCGGCGCTGCAGATGCTCAACCTCGAGAACATTGCACACAACGAGCTCGGCCTGACGGAAGACATGATGGCCGAGAATGCCGGCCGCGGCATTGCCGAGGTCGCGCTGGAGGCGCTGTCGGACCCGGCCATCAAGATCCGGACGGGCAGCAGCCAGGTCGACAAGCACCACCACCACGGCCATCGGTTGTTGTCGTCCTCCACCACTACTACTGCGGCTGCTGCTGCGAGTGCTCTGACCGGCGCCAAGGCGGCGCCGGCGCCGACCGTGGTCATTATGGCCGGCAACAACAAGTCGGGCACGCGCGCCATCGCCGGGGGCCGGCACCTGCGCAACAAGGGCATCAATGTGCTGCTGTGCGTCGTCGGCATCGAGCGGGGCGAGCGCGAGCTGCTGGACGATCTGCGGCAGCAGGTACGGCTCTACCGCAACTTTGGCGGCCGCGTCTACAGCAAGGGCGATCTCTTTGAGGCGCTGCGCAAGGCGACCATCCCGATGCTGACCATTGACACGCCGCGCAGCAGCGCCGTGGCGCCGGCCAAGGCGCCGGCCGTGACCCTGATCGTCGACGCCCTCCTCGGACTGGCCGTGGCCTTTGACGAGCTGCGCACCGGCGACCAGGCCACCATCTACGAGCTGATCGAGTGGGCCAACCGCAACGAGGCCTTTGTCCTGGCCGTCGACCTGCCCAGCGGCATCGACCCGAGCTCCGGCCGCGTCAGCCTCATCGACGGCGCCCGCCTCTACGTGCGCCCGCGCTACATCGTGGCGCTCGGCGCGCCCAAGCGCGGCCTGCTCGAGGCCATGGCGGCCGCCGAGACGGACGACGGCCGGGTGCAGGCGGCGGCAGGCGGCGGCGGCGGCGAGGCTACCGTGGCGGACGACCCGGCCCACGACTGGCGACTGTTTGTGGCCGACATTGGCCTCGGCGCGGCGGTGTGGAAAAAGGCCGGCAGCCGGCTGCGGCGCGGCGTCGACTTTGACGACAAGTGGGTGCTGACGATGAAGTACCGCGGCCTGGAGACGGACGACGACTCCGCATAGGGAGGGGTACGACAGCGTCTTTGAGGATCTGCCGTTCTCGGCCATTGGACCTTACACAGCTTGGACGGAAGCACAAGGTCGACAAACCGAAATAGACCGTCTAGGACATTTTTTTCCAGACGTTGCGACGTCGAAACAAAATCAAATACATTGTTCAAATGTCCTGGTAGTGTAGGTACACAGATATCGAAAAGGACAAGACAAATAAATAATCAAAAATCAAAAATCAAAAACCAGAGAATTAAATCGGCGAAACTCGCCTGGTATCTCATAGCCCTTGGGTATTCCCGCTCCCTCCCGCTCCCTTCTCCCTTCTCCCCTCCCCTCTCCCTCTGCCTGTCCACACCTACTTCGTGCTTCAGATCTGCCGCCCCGTCGCCGTCGCGAGCCTGCCACCCGTGGCCGTGTTCGCCACGCCGTAGACCTTGTCGGTCACGCCGCCGGCACCCGTGGCAACACCGTCCCGGACCGGAGCCGCCGCGCCCGTCACGTTGTTCACCGCGTTGGGCACGACGACGGCCACGCCGTTGCGACCGTAGTTGCCGTCGGCGGCGTAGTTGCCGTTGGGGACGAGGACAGTGCCGGCAGGGACGGCGACGACAGGGACGCTGACGCCATTGGTATTGCCCGCATTGCCTGCATACGCGCCGTTGGCATTGGCACCATTGGCGCCGTTGGCATAGGCACCATTGGCGCCATTGGCATAGGCACCGTTGGCACCGTTGGCGGACGCCTTGTTCTGCACCTTGGGCGGATTCGGAATGTCCTTGCTGAGGCCGGCCGAGCCGAGCGTGAAGATGGGACTCTGCCAGCGGTCGCCCTGGCGCGCCAGATCCTTGAAGCCGCTGGCGCGAGTGCTGAAGCCGCCGGGTAGCTTGATGTTGGGGAAGATGCTGTCTTCGTGCGTAAAGGCAATGTTGAGCTTCTTGTTGTCTTTGTCTGCACCCTGCGCCCGAGCCTTGGCCTTCTTGGCCTCCTGCTCCTTCTGCTTCTTCTCCTTGGACGCACTGTTCCGCTTCTGCGCGGCCTGGAAGAAGCGACTGTACTTGTTGGACGGCGTGTCGTCGCTGTTGGCGCCGCGGTCGGCCTCCTGCTTGATCTCGTAGAGCTTCTTGTCCCACTCGTTGACGTTGTCGCGGATGGCCTTCTCCAGCACCGTCTTGAGCACCGGCCGGATCGTAGCGTAGAGCAGCGGCTTGAACAGGTTGAAGAGCAGCTTGTGGCGCGACTTGTGCAGCTTGATCTTGAGGTGGTCAATGTTCACGTCCACCGTGTCGACCTTGAAAAAGTGCTGCCGGTTGAGCTTGTCCGCCGTGCTCAGGCCCAGCCTGAAGCTGAAGCCCTGGCCGCCCAGCAGGATGCTGAAGATGCCCAGGTCCGTCAGCGACGGGAAGCCCTGCTTCCTCTTGATGTAGTAGCTGACGTTGCGCAGGTCCATCTGGATGCCGGCCACGTGCACCTGGACCGAGTGCTTGTTGCGGCCGGCCCGTGCCATCTTGCGGCCCCACGACACGTGGTTGTTGTTGTACATCTCAAAGAGGTTGGGCGCAAAGTTGTCGCTCTCCAGCACGAGGTTCTCAATGACCGCGTCGATCTGCGGGTCCGAGTACTCGATGCGCGGGATCGGGATGTACGCAATGCTCTCCAGCGCTGCCGGCAGAATCACGTTGGTCAGGTCCTTGATGAGGTGCGGCTTGAATGCCGGCTTGCCCTTCTCGTCGTTGCCAAGGTCCGCCAAGAGCCGGCCCACGGCCTCGGCAAACGCCTGGTTCTGCGGGTCCTGGTCGAACTGGTCGCCCAGATACTTGATCTGGTCCGTGACGTTGTCCACCTGCGGCCGGTACTTCTCGCGCAGGAGGTACGTGCCCTTGTCCGACAGCGCGTTCCACTCCTCCGTCGACGCGTCTTCTAGGACGTAGCCCGTCTGCTGCAGGGAGCGGCGCACAAAGCTGTCAATCTGCTTGAACCACGTCTTGAGCTCGGCGTCCTGATCGGCCAGCCTGTACACCTCGTTGACCGCGTTGCGGAGCCCGTCCGTCGACGTCCCGTTGGCAAAGCGTCCAATCAAAGTCAGCAAGTCCGCCTCGGCGCCGGACAGCTGGCCACGCGTGTCTTGGACCACGGCCGCAGAGCCCGACGTCGTCGACATGGCGTGTCCATGGTACTTCTCCGCGAGGTCCAGCAGCGTCTGGATCGCCTGCTGATAGTCGGAGTGCTGCTGGCACTCGATGATCATTTTCTGTCACGGTTAGCGACTACTGTACCAGGTGATGCACCAGGTGGATGTACCAGGTGGATAGACCAGGTGGTATGGTGGACGGAACTAACCTTGACGCGGTAGACAATCTGGTCTCTGCGCTCCTGTGGAACCTTGCTCTGGAGGTAGTTTTTCGTGCGATTGCGGTACTCGGCAGCCTTGTCTTGCGCGGCGCCCTTGGCCTCCTGCGCCGTCGCCTGTGCGTCGTGGAATTCTTGGCCGTCACCGGCAGAGCCGACCACAGCATTCGCGTCCGGAGCGTCGGCCGGCTTGTTTCTGTTGTAAAGGCCCTGCGTGCGCTTCTTCAGGTCGCCCTTGGACATCGTCGGAGCATCATGCCAGGTGTTGTCCGGCGCGGCGTCGTCGATCTGCGACAGCGCCTCCTCCGAGGGCCGGATCTTGGACGTCGCCTGGGTCGTGGCGTCGGCGAGAATGTCACGGAAGAGGACCGAAGCATCTTTGACTGTAGATGTCGTTAGTGATGGTGTCTGCATGGCAGTGCTCAACGGAGGGGTGACCTACGAAGCTTGCGGAACTGGCCGTTGGTGATGATCAATGTGCCCAGCGTCTTCAGTCCCTGCGAAGCGCGCTCGCCATCCTGCTTGGCCTCGGCCTTGTTGACGGCGCTGCCAGGTCCCTGGATGCTGCTGTAGTCATGGTGGCTGGTCTTCCAGATAAAGTTCTGCAGCAGGTCGCCCTGGTTCTTGGACAGCACCAGGCGCTTGGCCTCGTTGACGACAGTGCGCAAGTCGGCCACCAGGGCACGGCCCTCGGCAGAGAGTTGGTTGGACGGGTGCGACAGCGCCCTGGATTGAATGAAGCTATTGAGCGAGGCATCGATCTGCTCGTTGGATGGCAGCTTGCCGTTCTGAAAGGCACTGACAATGCCGTAGAGCTGCAGCTTGCGGTCAATGTCCGCATCCCGCTGCTTGACGTTCGTCGGCCGGTTGACGACGGGGGCTGACATGGTGGTTGGAAAGGGCGAGCTGTCTAGCCGTTGTGTCTGAGTGATCGTGGTGAAGAAGGAAAGAGCAGGTACGGCAGACCGGGCAACCGCATTTGGTTCCTTCCTTTCTTATAGGGAGTCCTTCTGTTTCTGCGCCTGACGTCATGTCGGAAAGCAATAAGTCGTATGTCAAGCACACTGGGCAGCGGCAGGCTACGTCGATCGCCAGTTACGGACATGTCGTAAGCACTTCCGGCACCATAGGGCGTGGATCGACAGTCAATGTCTGCAAGCGATGACGACTAGTAAGTCGTGTCGAAAGAACTGGTGTTCGCTATGGAGTCTAATGCGTTCGCAGGTCACCGTGCTGCCGTGCAATGCTGTCAATCCAGTTGCACGAGCCAGTTATTTTGTCCCTTTCAGTGCCTAGCTGCAAGGGGACGCAAAACATGTTGTATCATGTGTTGTCGTTGAGCGATGCTGTCATTATGCTAGTGTGGTGATGTCATGCTGCTGACTTTAGCGAGTGTCTTCCGGGCGGACTTACGGAGAACGGAGAAAAAAGTACGGAGTACGGAGTACTTGAAGTTGATGCCGTACATACCATTTCCACCACTATTTGTACTCGATAAAGTCATGTGATTTCCAGTGCCACGCCTTGACAGCCGTTCGACGTTGATTCTCGTCTCGGGAACCGCGCGCAAAATCGACTCCCAGAAGCGATACAACACTTCCCCCCCTGTACAAAGATCCGTTTATCGTGGCCGTGGCCAATGACACCATGTCTGGCAAATGTGATTGATGCACAGGACGTCCTATCATCGGCTCCAACGTAAATGTGCAAAAATGTAGTTGCGGTCGCCAAAGAAGCCGTTGAGGCAGTGCATCCATGCGGGGGAATTCAAAAGTCGTCTGTTCTTCCCTGTAAGCCCCCAGGGTCTACTCTTGAGCTGTTTTCTCTCGTTCGTCTCGTCTTCTCACCCCTCGAGCGGATCCTTATCCTTTTCGTACCAACTCTCGAGAGAAGACCTCGTCGTCTTGCTCCTGGGATGTTGCCAAAATGGCAGACAAGCCACTGTGTTTGCTGGCTCTGGGTAAGTTGCATGTTCTCCTGACTGTTGCTGGCTCTTATTTTAACCATGACGTAGATGGCGGCGGCGTCCGAGGGCTCTCCGAGCTTCTGATTCTCGAAGAGATCATGTCGCGCATCAAACATGACTTGGATATGGCCGATGACCCTCTCCCAGCGGATTTCTTCGACTTGATCGGCGGTACATCCACTGGGGGGTAAGACTTCAGACGTTTACACGTAGTGGAACTGAACTGCTAACGCCTTCTACAGGTTGATTGCCCTCCTTCTGGGACGCGTGCGTCTGTCGGTGCGCCAGGCGAGAAATGAATACGTCCGGATCGCAAAAGAGGCCTTCTCCATCGAGCAGTTCAACATCAAGTCCAAGTTTGACGGCAAGAAGTTGGAAAAGGCCGTGAAGCAGGTCCTCCTGGACAGGATTGGTGTTGACGAAGAAAGAATGCTCGATCCTGTCAAGCCTGCCTGCAAAGTGTCAGTTCTTAGTCATCTTCCTCAGCCATCCGCATCGTGGACTCAACTGACTTCTATTATTATGGAAGGTTTGTTTGCGCAGTTCCACAACAAGACGTCCGAGCTCGAGCCGGCCCAACACTCTTTCGAACTTACAACGTACGCGAACATGCAACCTTCAACTGCACGATCTGGGAGGCGAGCCGCGCGACGTCTGCCACGCCAACCTTTTTTGATCCCATCTCCATTGGCGATCCAGGCGAGGAAGAAGCCTTTGTTGATGGCGGACTCGGATACAACAACCCCGTCGAACAGGTGCTCGAGGAGGCGTGTCGTGTCTTCCCCGGGCGAAGGGTAGCCTGCATTGTCAGCATGGGGACGGGCCTCGCACGCGAGATCCGGTTTCCAGGCTCGCCACTGACCTGCCCTGTCAAGTTGGTCGACGCTCTCAAAAATATGGCCACGGAGTCAGACACAACGGCAGAGAAAGTCCAGCGGCGATTTCGAGAGACAAAAGACATCTACTTCCGCTTCAGTGTCGATCGTGGCCTTGAGAACATCAGCCTGGACGAGTGGGAGAGTCTTCCCGATGTGCGAACATACACGTCCAGCTATATACGCCAGAGCGAGAAATCGTCCCAGATCGATGCAATTGTCAGAGCTCTATTGGCATCCAAGGCGGAACCGGGAATGGACAGCTCCACTGCCGTGATCCGAATGTCCGGAAGTACGACTGGGGTGCATCAGATGCTGCCTTGGCGCACGCAACATACTCTTCCTGTCTTTCACCACCGAATCGAGGAAATTGCCCTCGGTATGTTATTTTCTCCAAGATTTTGTAACCTGCTTTTGCTACCACTTGCTAATGTTGAATAGTTCCATCTGTCCGTGAACTTGCTCGTATGTCAAGTACTCTCTTAGCGGACAATACTCCGTACATATCTTCTCGTCCCCTAACTCTTTTCTAGCCAAAAATCGCGTTTGGTCGGTGCCGTTTGAAAAAAACCCAGCGTTCACCGGACGAGAGTCTGAACTGAAAACGCTCCGTGTAGCTCTTTTCACCAAAGACCAGACAGCCAAGGTCTGTATCGCAGGGCTTGGCGGAATCGGGAAAACGCAGCTCGCACTTGCGATGGCCTATCAAATCCGAGACGAATACGACGACTGCTGCGTCCTGTGGATGCCGTCCACAAGCAAAGACAGCATCGAAAAGGCATATCTCAATGCCGCGCAACAGCTCGGTATACCCGGCACCGAGGACGAAAAGGCCGATGTCAAGACCCTCGTGCGGGACCACTTGAGCAGACAGAGTGCAGGCCGGTGGCTCCTGGTGTTTGACAATGCCGACGACATCAGCATCTGGACTGGCGCGGCTGCGGGAGGGCCCGTCCGCCTCAAGGACTATCTCCCCACCAGTCCGGGTCTCGGATCTATCATTTTCACAACCCGAGACGCAAAGGGTGCTGGAAAGCTTGTTCGAAAGAACATCACATTGGCTGGACTGGGGGAAACTGGCAGCAAACAGCTCTTCCGAAACTACCTCGACAATACGGATCTTCTCAACAACGAATATGATACAAAGGCCTTGCTTGAGAGGCTCACATACCTTCCGCTAGCCATTGTTCAAGCAGCGTCGTATATCAACGAGAACAGCATCAGTGTCGGCCACTATCTATCACTCTTGGACGAGCAAGAAGACGACGTCATCAAACTCCTCAGTGAGCATTTTGAGGACGATGGGCGATATCCTGATGCCACAAATGCAGTGGCCACCACGTGGCTCATCTCATTCCAAACAATTCAGAAAAACGATCCTCTTGCAGCACAATACCTTTCTCTGATGGCTTGTTTCGATGCCAAGGACATCCCACGCTCACTTCTTCCTCCAGGCCCGTCACGGAAGGAGGAGACCGACGCAATTGGCACACTGAAAGGCTACTCGTTCATATACTCTTCAGACGCGCCCTTTACAATCCACCGGCTTGTGCATCTGGCTACAAGAAACTGGCTCCGGATGCAAAAGCAGCTCCCCGACTGGACCAGACGCGCCATGGTGAGCTTGGACCAGGTATTTTCTAACACCAACCATGGAAGTACAGCTGAGTGGAGGACATATATGCCGCATGCATATTATACGCTCCAATCAAGCATCGAAGATGATAGCGAATACGACATGGATAGGCATCATCTCTTGGGCTTATATGGACTTTACCTCATTTACGGAGGACGATACTTTGAAGCCGAAACCATACTAGACAGAACGTTGTCTTTGTGCAAGATAAAGTTTGGGGCCGATCATATCTCTACGCTTACCATCATGAACAACCTTGCGTCGACGTACTTAGAACAAGGCCGGTGGGAGGAGGCCGAGAAGCTGTTTGTGCAGGTGATGGAGACGAGGAAGACGAAACTCGGGGTCGACCATCCTGGCACGCTGACGAGCATGAACAACCTTGCGTCGACGTACGCGAAACAAGGCCGGTTGGAGGAGGCCGAGAAGCTGGAAACGCATTTGACTGAGACGAGAAAGACAAAGCTCGGGGCCGACCATCCCGACACATTGGCGAGCATGAACAACCTTGCGTCAACGTACAGGGAACAAGGCCGATGGGAGGAGGCCGAGACGCTGTTTTTGCAGGTGATGGAGACGATCAAGACAAAGCTCGGGCCCGATCATCCCGGCACGCTGACGAGCATGAACAACCTTGCGTCGACGTACTTAGAACAAGGCCGGTGGGAGGAGGCCGAGAAGCTGTTTGTGCAGGTGATGGAGACGAGGAAGACGAAACTTGGACCCGGCCATCTCGACACGCTGACGAGCATGAACAACCTTGCGTCGACGTACGCAAAACAAGGCCGGTTGGAGGAGGCCGAGAAGCTTTTTGTGCAAGTGACGGGGACGAGGAAGACAAAGTTGAGGGTCGACCATCCCGACACATTGGCGAGCATGGGCAGCCTTGCGTTGACGTACGCGAAACAAGGCCGATGGGAGGAGGCCGAGAAGCTGTTTGTGCATGTGGTGGAGACTTGCAAGACGAAGCTCGGGGCCGACCATACTTACACATTGGCGAGCATGAACAACCTTGCGTGGACGTGCGCGAAACAAGGCCGATGGGAGGAGGCCGAGAAGCTGTTTGTGCATGTGGTGGAGACTTGCAAGACGAAGCTCGGGGCCAACCATCCCGACACATTGGCGAGCATGAACGACCTTGCGGTGACGTACAGGAAACAAGGCCGATGGGAGGAGGCCGAAAAGCTGTTTGTGCAAGGGACGGGGACGAGGGCGAGGAAGAAAAAGCGTGAAACCGACATCACTTTACGCTGACGACCCTTTTGTTGCCTTTTCTTCTTACGACGACTTTCCGAGTGAAGAAAGCAGTTTGTTCGTCTATTCAACTGTCTACCAAGTCGGACTGTCGGAGTAACACGAAGAAGAAATCAAAGATCGTCGGAGTTAAAAGTTCCATCTCCATGGATGAGCCTCGCCGTATCGCTGCCCTGGTGCTGCTTACTTTGCAACCACAGAGAACTTGCGCGTGTAGGTGTCCCAGTTGTCGCTGTGCGTCGGATCGCCAAACGGCGCCAGCACGGCAAAGCGAAGACTAAAAGGTCAGTCGGCAAACACAGAAAGGGACGAAAAGAAGAAAGAAACGCACATGTAGTCGCCGTTGGTGATCTGCGAGCCGTTGCTGAACCGACCCAGCCACCAGTACTCGGAGTCGTAGACGTCGATACTGCTGCGGTACAGGTCGCGCAGCGGGAACGAGACGGTGTCGTTGACGCTGTTGAGGTCGGGATCGAACCTGTACGCGGAGCCCGAGCCAGCAAAGTACGCGGCACTGCCAATGAAGCCGTTATCGCCGCCGACGGGCGGGTACTTCCAGTCACGCTCGTTCCAGGTGGCATCAAAAATCTGTCGTGTCAGAAAGAACAAGGTCAAGGGAGAGGGAGGGAGCGAACATACATCCCAGCGGAGCTCCTTTGCGCCCCATTGCGTACGGGAGAAGATCTTGGGGAAGTCCTGGACGTCAAGGTCAAGGTTAAACGAGAAGCTTTGCGATTGTTAGTTCTCGTTTGTGTCTGCGGGGGGGAGACATCGACCTACCTGCTGTGCTCGTCCAGGGTTGGGAACGGGTAGTTGACGCCCGACTGGCTGACAGGGTAGTCCTTCTGGAACTGCTTGCGCAGGTCCTTTTCGATGCTCGACGCAACGCCTGTATTCTCTTGTCAGATGGTGCAGCTTTCAAGGGAATAGAGCAGGAGGGATCTCACCAAAGTACGGGACGGAAAGCTGCTCTCCGTTGCTGCCTAGGATCAGGATCTTGCCGCTGTAGACGGGGATGTTGGTGAAGCCCTGCGGATAGTCAAAGTTGAACCTCTTCTGTTAGTATTCCTGTGAGACGGAGGAGACGACGGACGAAAACATACTGAGCCTCCTTGGTCTCGCCAGGCTTGACGGTAAAGGTGCCGCCTGGGAACGACACCTTGGGCACAATCTTGATGGGCGTCAGCTCGTCGAGCACCTTGGTCCGCGGCGTGCCCCAGTAGGTCTCGTCGTAGGGCTGCCACGTCTCGAAGCCGCCGGCATCCTGCAGCTGGAACTTGTAGCTGACGGGCCGGTCACCGTTGTTGGTGACGGAGACCTTGTGGTAGCGCTCAAAGTGGTGCGTGTCGTTGAGCGCAAACTTGGCGTACGACAGGCTCGTGTTGTAGTTGAGCACCTTGACCGCGTCCACCAAGCCCGTGCCCACCTGCAGCGTAGGCGCCCAGAAGCCGTAGTCGTTGTCGGTAACGCCGTCGATCCACGGCAGCGAGCTGCCCGACGCGATGACGCGCATGGCCAGGTCCTTGGCAAAGCCCTTGCCGTGCACCTTGCGTCCGCCGAAGCGGCCCACGTACAGCGCCGCCACGCCGGCAACGTACGGCGTGGCCATGGACGTGCCCGACAGCACCGCATAGCCGTTGGTCGGGTACGTGCTGAAGATGTGGCCGCCGGGCGCCGCCACCTCGGGCTTCTGCCGCAGGTCGTACGTGCTGCCGATGCTCGTGTAGTCGTTGGGCCGCCCGCCGCGCGAGTTGTACATGCCCACGTAGTTGGTGTCGGGGTTCAGCACCGAAAAGTCGGCCGTCACGCTGCCGCCGGCCGCCACCGTTGCCACAATGGCCTCGCCGGCCTGCTTCTCGACCAGCCCCAGCATGGACGTCCAGTACCACGAGTACGGCGCCTCCAGCGCCTCGTCGTCCTGGTAGAACAGGATGTACTGCGCGCCAAACTGCTCGAGGTTGAGCTGCTTCTCGTAAAAGTCGCAGCCGCCGCGACGCACCAGCGGGATCACGCTCGACAGGTTCTGCGTCGTCGACGGCAGCGGCGCGCAGGCGTCGTTCAGCACCGACGTGTCGAGCGACAGCGGCACAATCGGCCAGCCCTTGACGTCGGGCGGGAACGTGTCGTAACCCGGGTAGTAGGCGACGCGCGTCGCATTGGACGCGCCGTTGAGGGAAAAGGTCGCTTCAAACGGCGGCGCCACCAGCGTCGACGCCTCGGAGGACGCCACGGCCAGGACGTAGTCGCCCGCGGCGCCGTTGCTGCCAAAGAACGGGCCTTGGTCGCCGCTGTTGCCGGCAGCAATGGTGACGACGATGCCCTGCTCGACGATGCGGGACGCGACCGTGGCCCAGGCATCCGTCGACCAGCCGCCAGCGCCGCCGATGGACGAGGTGATAACGTCGACCTGGGGGGGGGTTAGTGGCGTGCCGGAAAGAGAAATAAGAAGAGAGAAAAGAGCTTCCACGTACATCGGCCTCGTAGGCAGCCAGAAAAGCCTCGATCAGCGTGTCCTCGTCGGTCCCATCCTACGGTCACTTCTTAGCAAAGAGTCTTCCAACATGGCCTTCTCCAGGGTTTGACTTACAAGCTGACCAAACACTTTGTACGACAGGATAGTCGCATCAGGCGCAACGCCAACGAACCTGGACAATCGTTAGAGTACATCCTTTCGTCTCTGCTGGAATAGGCCGTACTGATCCGTCTTGCCGGCAACAATGCCGGCAACGTGGGTGCCGTGGCCCATCTGATCCATCGGATCGCTGTCCGGCTCCTTCTGGAAGCCGTCGGCTGGCCAGTCTGTTCGCTTGTCAGTATGGGAGAGTCTCTACAGCCAAAACACTGTGTACGTACAGCCGTCCCCGACAAAGTCGTAGCCGCCGGCCACCTTGAAGCCCGGCCCAAAGCCGCCGCCCAGTGCCGGATGCGTGTACTGCGTGCCCGTGTCCACAATGGCCACGACGGCGCCCTTGCCAAAGTGGCCGGCCGCGTGCAGCTTGTCGACGCCGGTCCAGGCGTGCACCGAGTAGTTGGCTGCAGTGGCATCGTCCGAGAAGGACGCCGTCGGGATGTGCTGGTCCAGCTTGATGCGGTTGGACGGCCAGACGCGTGCCACCGTGGCCGCGCCCAGGGCACGCAGCGTGTCGATGTTGTCGGCAGTCGTCTCGACGCTGGCGCCCGAGAAGATGTCCGACCGGAACGTCTTGAGTACGCGTGTGCCGCTGCGCGCCGACAGGCTGCTGGCCACGGCATCATGGTCGGCGCCGTCGGCAAACTCGACAATGAAGCGCTTGGCCGCGGCGGCGTTGGCGGCGAGGGTGTGGGCAGGCTTCTGGGCACTGGCCGCGACGAGCGCCGCCTGGAGGCCCGCCGACAGTGCGAGCACAAGCCTCGCGAGATGCATGATGAGCGTTGAGAGCAACGTATACACGGGAGGTAGACAACAGAGATGAGGACGAGATGAGGGGGTGTGTCTCCTCCAGCCTAACCACTGCGTCCATGGACTTATATACACCCAGAGGCTCTCGTCCTCCTTCGCACGGCCGCCTCGAGGTGAGAGCCATCACTGTCCGGATGAGGCAAGTTGAAAAGCCAGGAGACAGCTTCGCCGTCGGCAGACGCCATCTTGACTTTGTCCTTCTTCATTTGGCAACGACGCAAGAGCTGCGCCAGGTTGACGCTCGCGCTGTCGACATGCCAAGACGTCGTCTTCCGCAATCGAATGCGAAGCTGTCCAGTGGCCTTTATAGTGGACGAGGCTGTTGGTTGGCAGTGTGGCATCGTGAGAGGGTGAGTACCTGCCAGATCTAGCCATGAGTCAATGTAGTAGCGACCGTGAGAGCGTGGGGGACATTTCGCCGGCCAGCGACGGCCAGGGGCACAGGCTGAAGTAACCAAAATAGACAGAGTAACCCTCACGGGTGCTTTTCTACACGTTGCGGGTGCAGCAAACGAGTCGATACGAGCAGACGATCACTGGCAGTATCAGTGGCATCGCTGCTCAGAGTGTGCTCGGAGTATTGCGGCGTGTTCGTTGACCTTCTGATTTGAGCTACAACGAGCAGGTGCCAATGTGTCGTGCCGCAGGGACACGTGCAATTTAATTTGGGCTGGAGACGGTGCCGTTCGCCGGAATGCCTCCGGAAAAAATCGCTTGTGTTTTGTCCTTTCTCCGGCCGTGGCTCACCACAAAGGGCCTGGCCGCGACTTGGGTCACAAAGGGTCTGGCCGCGACTTGGGTCCTCAAGCCGGTCAAGCCGCGAGAAGCACATCGTGGGTATCCGGCCGTCCGGCAGACTAATGGCGAGGGACTTCGTCAAACAGGTAACGTGCCGGTATCTGGTGCGCGGTATCTACTCGTGCCACGCAAGATACCTACCTTAGCGGGACAAAGTGCTGGGCAAAGTCAATTACATTCGGTGGAGTTCTTCCAAAATAGGGTGGTGCTGTCGCGAGAGACTAAGAAAGTGACGACCGACACTATGGT